>JARLTB010000275.1:3367500-3942617 GCA_030141615.1 Unio pictorum | reverse complement strand
GAGGATGCGCGCATTGTAAAGAAGGTATAGGATTTGGTGCTTGCAAGGCAATTGGTGCCGTACCTCAAGACATTTTCGTTTCTCAATAATATAAATTAATATGTGACTGTAGTCAACAATGATATTAATTAAAACTGTCAATTTTTTTTTTGAAACATAAGTTCGACTCGCACTCGAGGTATCCACTCTAATATAAGATATCACCATCAACACCTAGATTTCATACATTTCATATGAGACCATATCATTGCTGAGTAATAAAGATCATAGATCATGAGAATTTCCTCTGAAAGAAGATAGAAGTACGAGAGGGTTTTAAATGATACGCTTTACTCAGATTATAATGTTAAAGATTTAATATTATTTCAGTACACTTGCTCACTTTCCGACAATTGCGCAAAGCATGTTGAGAGCTACTGAGCCAATTGTATTTAACGTAAATTACCTCACGATCCAGGGTATATTACATATATGCGTCATGTACCACCGCAGTAGACTTGATGGCATCTTGAAGGATGTAGCTTACGGGTGCGTCCGTTAAGATAGATATTAGTTTCGTTTCAACTTCCTCAACTGCTAGTAAAGGACTATCGACCAATTTACATCCGCTATTTGGTAGGCTATGCATCATGCCACAACATAGAGCCTGTTGTCGTTTCTCTGTCATACTGTGGACACATTGGGTTGGTAGATTTTGTAATATCGTGGGTCAGATTGCAGACAACATCACGAATATTATTTTTAATGATTAAGAGCATTTTGTTGCTTGTCTGCAATTTGATCTTGGTATGTGTGCATTTTAATACCATAAAATGTCACCATATCGATTGTTACAACTTGTGTATTAGTAAATGCATACCCATAAATGCAGCAGTCTGTGATTTCATTAAAATTGCAGTCAGTTAAAGAATCTTCTGCAATATTTCATCCTGTTCAATATCAAAGTACTAGAAGAATCTGAAGATGAAAAGATGCCACGTAATAACTCTGTCACGTTAGAAATGTTTTCGAGGAAGATTACGAATTAGCAAATACGGGGTGTCTCATTAGCGATCTGCCTGGTTAGTAATTAATTGTTGCTTTTTCCTGATTTGCCATTAGCGACTTCAACTAGCATATTAGGTGCCCATACAATGCATGGTACGAGCATCATAGTGTTCTGAAAGAATCAAACGTTTTTTCCCCGTTCAGGTTATGAGCACAGACTGGAGTAGTTCGTCTATGCCAAAACAGGATATTTGGTCGAGGTTGTACAAAGTCGACCTTTTGAAAGACGTGCATTACTGTTGGCAGATTGGCTTGTCTCATTGTGATAGATACGGACTCTTGCTCGTTTGTTCCATCAAGGTGCAATAAGCCCTTGTGTTATGGAGATCTAGTACGGAGCACTAGCTTTAATTTACTTCAGAATTATAAAGTTCCGTAGTAATATGGTGTTGAACTGTAGCTCTGGCTGCAAAAACGTTATGTCGAGGACTTCGAAGATGTATCGCGCGTGACATATTTCCATCTTGTTTAATGTTATTGCAAGAGCTATGGAAACAACATTTGCATTTTAATATCCGTACAGAACAACCGTGGTGTCAGTTAGAAAGACTGGTACCACTTATTCGATGCCAGCTGACAAATTGATTGAGCCTGTTAAAGATTTATACCATTGCCAGCAACGCTTGGCTACATGTAGACTCTTGTCATCCAGTTCAATCAGTATATTGTTTAAATTTAGTAACATTTTTATCCAAGGTGCCACTATATTAGGAAATACAGAAGCGTATGCTTTTAATGTTACGCTTATAGAACTCGGAGGCGACACAGTCGTTTACACTCGACGTGCTTGCAGTTTGGTTAATACTACATGATAACCTATTACACTAGGCCTTGTTTTTATTTGTGATATTGTCTGACCGGTTTTGCAAACTGGATATTCATGTTGCTGATCTGCAGGATTATTCAGGTTGTTTACTCAGTTGCTAAAGTCATTATGTGAATCCAGTATTTCAACATTATAGACTGGTTGAAAATTGAGAATATATACAATACGTGTTTCATCTTCATTTAATGGTGGAAGATCGGAATTATTTGTCTCATGTCTAAAATGAATATAAATTTTCATTCAGTCCAGACCGCATTGAACTAATCAAAGCACTTTAATTGATGTAAGATTTGTGCCGCACCATTAATATCGTTTTTAATAATATAAATTATCATGTGACTGTGGTCAATAATTATATTAATGTCCAGACCGCATTGAATTGATCAAAGCACTTGAATTGATGTGACATTACAAGGAAAGGATCAATGAACCTAACCCAAAAGTTGCCACTTTGAACAATCTCGTGTCTATAACACAATTATTATTTTGTTAATGTGACTAGCAACTTAGAGACAATCTGAGTTGGATGCAATGAATGCAAGATTCCGTTGTAAATGCTGAGATTAAAAATCAGACTGTCATGGGTATGGCTTGAATATAATTTAAAAGGTCCAGTCTCCATTCAAGGACCATTGTTTCGCATGCTGCTAACATTAATATATGTCACACGCATTAAACATGAAAATAAATTTGTTTAATGCTCTCTCACCTTGAAATAGTACCATTATTCAACTGGCATAAGTATGCGTTGATATACATAGGTTGGCAGTTAGGAATTATCTATTTAGTTAGTTATTTTTTTTATTTTTAATATATCCTAACATACCATCCATCTGCGACAGTCATCATAAGTCCATAAGAGCTGTTTATTTATAATTGAAGAATGGTGTCTATTTTAAAATAAATGTATCACCATATATCGTTCAAATTTTAAATTGTGTTAATAAATATTTCAGCAATTTAAACAGTTGCATATATTTTTATTATAAACAGATATAATAAAGATCACCCTATATAATGAAATAAATACCATTTGTCTCTCTTAACCGATTGCTGTCCATTGTCATTACATATACCTTGAGGACAAATTTATCGTTTTCAACTTTTTATGACTTCAAAAACAACTAAAGACACAAAATAAAACATCTTTGTTAATAGGAATACACAAGATAAAATAGACATCAGCAATGGAAAATATAAACTATTTCAAATTATCCAGGTCATAAAAGAGAACGTTAACAATATATTGGTTATTCAAACCTGTCCACATGTTTGCACCACCTACCCATCCACTAACACAAATCACAGATTTCTTAGAAGGATAAATATAATCCATTCGTTCTGAATGCATTTGTGGATTAATGAAATAAAGTATGTTTCTGTTCTTTACTAACAGGTGTGTCCCTAACCTGGAGTAAATTAACATTTTTTTTAGTTGTAATTGTAAACTTTATCTAAATAGAAAAGCATGAAATACGTTGTCTACATGTCAAAGGTAAGTATTGTTATGTTGTGGTGAAAAAAGGCTGAATTGAATTAGGTATTATTAAGCAAAGATCAAGATTGAAAGATATTTAGGAGGGTCTATCTTTGGTATCGTTGAAGAATCCTAATTATCTAAGTGAAGTATTTTCAGATTGAGCAGAAACTAATATTTTCCTAGATTTGGAAATTATTTAACATCTTCAGAGAGAGAGAGAGAGAGAGAGAGAGAGAGAGAGAGAGAGAGAGAGAGAGAGAGAGAGAGAGAGAGAGAGAGAGAGAGAGAGAGAGAGAGAGAGAGAGATTCATACCACTGCAATATAAAATATAGGCATTTATGTTTTATAAGCTTTTACTGATTGCATCTGGAGTGTAAGCGTCATAACTGAAAATAATATGAACTGCTGATTTGTGTGAAATCGTTTCAAATGGAACATATACTACAACTACTACTACTACTACTACTACTACTACTAATAATAATAATAATAATAATGTTATTATTATTATTATCATTATTAATGATTACAATAATAATAGTTAGAATACTACTACTACTACCACTACAAATGCTACTACTAGTACATTTTATAATAATAATAATAATAATAATAACAATACTATTAATAACGAGGACGTGTATAGCGCTTAATCTTTAGAAGCTCTAAGAACTTTACATCATCTATAATGATATGAATAATAAAAAACAAAAGCAAACACAATGAAATTAGAAAACAAAGAAATGGTGAACATATTTATGGTAGGAAACATTATTAGGTCTTTAAGTTTTTTCTTTCAGTCGAAAAAGGTAAGTTTCAAGAGCACTCCTGAAAGGGATCAATGTGTCTTTGTGTCTAATTTCAGTGTTCAATTTATTCCACGTTGATGAGATCTGCTATGCAAAAGAACGTTGTCCATATGACTTCTTTTTCATAGTGGGAATACTGAGTATGCGATTGTCAGAAGATTAGCTTAAGCATAATGCTGGTGTGTCATGATCATTGTCATCTTTACACTCTTCTTCTCTTTTGTAGGGTTTCCCGACCTGTTTCGCAATAGACCATCTAATTCCTGCAAACAGATGGCAACGGTGAAAATTCTAGAAGGTTGTATTTAATATTTTTCAAAGCCTGTTGCATCCATCTGCAGAGCAATTATCCCATGTGCTAGGACAGAACATGCAAATACTAGGCTAACGTCAGAAAGTACATTACTTTAAAATCAGATTTTCTCCGGTCTAAATATGGGTACATTGTCAATATATATGTGGCATCACTATTTGTAAGTTCTAATGTCGAAACAGATATATACATTCATGTAACCGTGTCAAATTTAATGTTTTCAATATAAAATACTTTAAGGATTTCAAACTTAGTGAATTTCTGGCCAATCCTAATCCGCAATATTAAAATATAAAAAAAGCTGATAGTTACTTGACCTACGATTATTTATCAAATACTTGTATTCAACTTTCTAGTTTGTCAGTGCTGTTAACTTGAAAATAAAGAGTGCTTTCGGAAGAACCTAGTGGAACGCGCAAAGTTGATATTTATGATGTGCCAAACGTAATATCTACTTTTAATGTCATCTTAATATAATCGTAAAATAAATCATGTCGGCAAGAGACAGTTTTAATCATTGCTAAGAGTGCAGAAGAAAATGCAGTTAGTGTAGAGTCCAAGGCAAAATATATCTAAGACAATTATTCAATAACTGTTTGTGCCAAGTGCCCTGAGAGACGACGTGAATGTTAGTTTTACATGTTGTTTGAATATATATAGTTTTTTTTATAACATTATTTAATTTAGAGACAACGGGACATAACGAAACGTATGATGTCTATACTCAGTCGACAGATAAGATTTTCTACATTTATAATTCAGTTTACATAACCCTTGTTGTACAAATGAACTCATTAGAATTGGTTTAATTATATTGTAAAAGTTGCTTTAAGAATTCGTCATACGACATAGATAATTGTACATCAATAATCTTTTCAAATTTAACTATTCTTTTCATTTTTAATTCAATTCAGCATAAAAGTGGCCCAACCTCTCAAAATAAATAATTACCACCTGAAAGGCTAGATGAAGCGTTGAAAGGGATCTGCTTTGAAACTTGAAAGTCAATATAACTGTGATACATCTTATCAAGGAATCTTCGAAATGTTCACACCGTTGAAAAATCTACCAGAAGGGAAGAACTGGACATTGGATGAGCTGAATGACAGAGAAGTACAGTTGTTAATTCCAGTAATTATATATATTTCTATCACCATGGTGGTCGGGACAGTAGGCAATGCCCTAGTTGTGTATATTAATATTTTTGTAATCAAACTACGACAATCTACACACAGATATTGTATAACCTTTCTTGCTTTTGTGGATATCGCATATTGCGTTATCGGCAAACCATTTTTGCTAGGGCTTTTCACCCATCCATATACGTTCACAAACACATTGGCGTGCAAGACTCTACGCACGTTTACTTACTTCATTGGTTTTCTATCCATACTCGTTCTATTTACCATTTCATTTGATAGATATAGAAGGATTTGTCGACGATACAGCAACCAGTTTTCTGTACTATCCATGCAACGCATTTTGGGCATCATCGTTGTCATATGTTTCATCGCTACTATTCCCATCTTTATCCTTCATGGAAAGAACACTGTACAAACAGGGGTAACGAATATCACAGGAATTCAGTGTCTTCTAGATGATAAGTACAAGAACACAATGTTTCCCGTAGTCTACATGATGTTTCTTTTCGCCATTTTCATTATACTAACTGCATTTATGTCTATTTTCTATATACTCGTGTGGCGTCAAATAAAGAATCATGCAAATCAGATAGACACAAATGTTGTATCATGTGCTACCGAACCAAACATGTGTTCTGGATCAACAGAAATGAACCAAATAGATATGTCGCCAGAGAGAACTATAACGCAATCTCATCACAATATACATGGAACTCCCAAACAAGCTGATTGTTCTGGAAAATATGCAAGCGAAGGAATCATTGACAGAGTGTGCAAAAAAGCAAAGTCCAGAGCCAAGAACATAAATGTTTTCAAGATTCTATCTGCTGTTACTGCCTTCTTTGTGTTGAGCTTCACGCCATTTCTTTCTTTGGAAATACTGGCATTGTCGGATGCAAAATTAATCGAAAATCTTGACAATGCAAGCACTGCGTTGTATCAGCTTTTCGTTAGATCTTTTGCTATAAACTTCGCGGTAAATCCATTTATCTACAGTGTCATGGACAGGAAGTTTAGAATGCAATGCAAAAGTTTAGTGTGGAAAAGGTTATGTCATTAAAACATTTCCGGATAAATAAGTGCACTGTCAGACATACTGTTCATCATGAGTTATGGCCATATGGCAAATATGATCATTCATAATATACATGTACTTACACATTGTTCTGTCACGGATTATTTGTACATAGCTGTATACTGCATACATAACATATGTATATATATATATATATATATATATATATATATATATATATATATATATATATATATATATATATATATATATATATATATATATATATATGGAACAACTGCCCATTTCAATTAGACACAAATACACAGTTGTCACTTTTAAGAGAGATCTTAAAACGCACCTTTTCCGACTGCAGGGACAAACTTAGAGACTTAATAATGTCGTGAATACTATATGTTTTCAGCATGTTTTTATGTTTTCCAGTGTAATTGTTTTATCATTTGTGTTTCTGTTGTGTAGTCAAACAATTATAGACGTTGTAAAGCGCTTATATCTTCTATATATATATATATATATATATATATAT
This sequence comes from Unio pictorum, assembly GCA_030141615.1. NCBI lineage: Eukaryota > Metazoa > Mollusca > Bivalvia > Unionida > Unionidae > Unio > Unio pictorum. The sequence goes on along the minus strand of JARLTB010000275.1, from coordinate 3,935,437 downwards.
ATATATATATATATATATATATATATATATATATATATATCTGATGTTGAAGATCCTGTGTTGTTTCCTATTTAGCAAATTGGATTATATGACATGATGTTCTCATTTAAAGATCATCAATGCAATTAAGTTCGTTATGCATCATCATCATCATCATCTTTTTATTTTTTTATAAGATTTCAGCATGTTTTTATGTTTTCCAATTAAATTGTTTTTGTCATGTGTGTTTCTGTCGTGTAGTCATATCATTATAGACACTGCAAAGCGCTTATAACTTCTATAGATTAGGCGCTATACAAAGTCCATTTTATAATTATTATGCATGTATATACATTGATATATATATATATATATATATATATATATATATATATATATATATATATATATATATATATATATATATATATTTGTAGCTAAACATGGACCCTATTGTCCTTAAAGTAACACAAAAGATAAGAGAAAATATTAGACTTTCATATATGAATGCCATGACTTTATCTTGCAATAAGGGAGACAAGTAGAACAAATAAACAATAAACTATCAATCAATAAATAGCCTTAGAACGCGTAAACTACATGTCAACATTGTGCTGGCTTTCACACAACATAATGTTATATACAATTCAACTAGTTAATATATTAGACCAGATTTCCTGTTCTAAGTCTTGCATGTAGCAAACGAGAATAGTTTATTTTATGTCATTTAATAACACCATATTAGACATCTTTAAACAATTTATTTCGCAACCTCTTCCTAACAAAATGGGTGTGCCAGCACATGTATTTAGTTATTATAGAGTTTTCAATTGACTCATAATTAGTCCCATCTGTGCATAGAGCCGATAGGATCTCCATTTTCGTCACGCAAGGGCACCATCATATGCTAGACGTCCTCAAGGCCGAAGTAATGTATATCTGATGTTGAAGATCCTGTTTTGTTTCTGTTTTAGCAAATTGGATTATATGACATAATGTTCTCATTTAAAGACCATCAACGCAATTAAGTTCGTTATGCATCATCATCATCATCTCTATTTAATTTCATGGAAGATTACATGTTATAAGAATAAATCATCTGAATGCTATCAATACATCTGTTTTAAAAAAAAAGAATTATATATAAAAAAAAATATAACAAAATATAAAAGTAAGTGTGTGTTTTTTAAATTTAAAACAATAATTAGAAAATATTAGAGTACAAATTCTTACACTATATCAAACAATACCATGTTCGTCAAATGCATATGTTGCACGTTTCTGTACCTTATTTGCATAAGATAACTGCGCACTGCATGACAAAGAATCCTGCATACAAGACGAATAGCTTCGAGTTTTCTTTGTCGATTACACCTGATGGTAACCATTTACCTAGAAGATATTGTAGTTGCATCTCATCTTCTGTATTAAATAATGTAATGGGCAGGCTCAGTGGAAATTTATCAGTAGGGAAATCCCAGAAAGTGTTACTAAAATTCAAAATATAATGGCAACTAACACAACACTAAAGTATCAAAAATCTGTATAAACACTCCCACATCTAATGCACATATTGAGCTGTGTTTGAGGAGCAGCATCCCATAGTTTATATAGTCCAGCAAATTGGATTATAGAAAAAGATGATCTCCTTTAAATACTATCAATGCAATTAAGTTCATTATGCATGAAATTGTGCAGAACTGTTACGTTTCTCAAATATAAATGTAGTCTGATTTGGAAATATCCTTTGTTAGATTAGTATAAGAGAGTTGTTATGGGCTTTCTTGCGCTTTAAACATCATGCGTTTAAACCATAACATAGGTTTATCAAATTTAATGCATGATTGATGAGTAAATAAGGAAGAAAGCTGTAAGTTCAAAACAGGAAATGGATTCATCCAACGCCCAAAAGTTAAGGTCATTCTCTCCCAATACAAATAAAGTTAAGTTTTGATGAGCGAGAATAAATTTTGGAAACGATACATATTATTATTATTATTAGTAGTAGTAGTAATAGTAGTAGTATTTGTAACATTATTTACACATAAACATATTATGGTGATCTTATTTGTTAAAAGGTACAAAGATAACGCACGCGGTATATTCAGGTGTTGTGCTTTTAAGGTGGTCGCTCTGTTGGTATTATAATTTATCTAATAGTTACACTTTTAACAATGAAGAACAAGCAGAGAATATAAACGTCCCACGTGACTTCTGAAAGAAACATAAATGACATCTAATGCAAGCCCAATGTCAATACTGATTAATAGACAGAATTCAACAGCACAAACTCAGTTGTATTTTTGTGTACTTATCAGCATGTAATATTGCCGACATTTGTCTAAAGGAATATAGTCAAAACGTGGCCAAATATAACTGGCAAACAGCTGCCAATATTGTGCTATATTGTACTTACATCTGCTTTACATATCGTTAACAAATATCTTTTGAGTATAATATGCAAAGTGAATATTGGATTCGTTTCATGTCATTTATTAAATTCTGAAGTAGGTTGACCTACTTTATATTTTCAAAAGACAATGTATACTTTGAAAGGATCTCCTTTTTCAAAATTGTTCAATTATAAAATATACCTAGTGACAACTTTTAGCACATTTATAGCAATGTTATTTGTAATGTTTTCCTTGACAGACAATATTAATCGAGATTCAGATTACACAATACAACATACTAAGTTCTACGACATGCTATTTGTACGTTATTTGATTAATTTTACAATAAAATGGCTTACTGATGACTTGTCTAGAATGTCATGCCTTAAAGGTAATCGTTTTATTATTATTGTATTTGAGTTATCATTTTAGATACTAGGAGATGTTGTGCATGTCTTATCTGAACAATTGAAAGAAAAAAAAGAATAAATCTAAGTCTAATGTGATGTCTGATATAATGTGAGTAGCAACACCACTAAGAAACTGTATTGTTTTCTTGTCTTTAACATCTACTACTGCTACTACTACTACTACTAATAATAATAATATAATTATTTGTATTGTTATCATTATTAATATTAATATTAATATTATTATTATTATTATTATTATTATTATTATTATTATTATTATTATTATACAATAAATACATTTGACGTCACTGGTTACATATAAACATAATATAGTGACCCGTATTCGTTCAAATGTCCAATGATAACGCCGACGGTTCCATCATCAATATTGTGCTTTTAACATGGTCATTTTATTGGTATCATAGTTTGCAAATTAGAAAACATTTTAAAATAGAATAATGTGCTAGAAAAATGTATAAGAGTCCCTGGTGACCTTTGAACTTATATTGAATGAGAACAAATATGAGCGTAATGTAATATCCGATACGTATAAATAGAACACAACAATAACAAAACGTAGTGGCCTGGTTATCTGGTTGTGTGCTTTTATCTTGAATTAGGAAAGCAAATCCAGCTATAACTGACATTTTACTATAAATTTATAATCAATGCGCGGCAATATTTGAACGGCAAATAGCTGACCTGTCCTGTTATATTAAACAGATCAAAACAAGACCAAAACTTAGTTGCTTTGTTATCTTTTCGTGTCCTGTTAACTTGAATTAGAAAATCATGCTATAACTGACAATTTGAATATATATATATATATATATATATATATATATATATATATATATATATATATATATATATATATATATATATATATATATATAGCCAATAAATTTGAGCATAAAATGCAAACATACTGTCTTTGTTAAAATTGAGTATCGAATATATTTCATCTCATGGGTGAAGTTTTTTCACCTAATTAAGACATCCAACCACCTGATGAAATTTATGGGTTGTTCACTCAGTAAAAGTACATATCTAATGTAACATAAGCTGATATGGCATATCAGGTATAATATATCCACATGGTGTCATTTTCGGAAGGAAAACAAAACATATCTATCTTCATGACATTACGTTTGATTTATGTAATAAATTTTCTTTAAAATTATCCACTTATCTTTGATTTTCCTTGCGTCTTCATGCAGTGATAAATCCAATGAAATCATTAATTTTCAAATTATCAAATATATGACATTCAAATGATTAGATAATTGATTGTATTAATGCTTATACGTAATAGTGACATACGTTATTGACTAGCAGGATAGTTAATAGTTTGCCGATTCAAGGACAGTAACTCTTACCGGCTTTTCACAAGGTCCATACAATTTCGTTACAAATATTCGATTGTATTCGATTGTGACATAATTGTTGTTGATCGTCATAAACTCCTTTATTGGGACTCTAAAATGGCCAAATATATATTGATTTGTCCCTTCATATCGGATGCATTAAAGTTTTTTTTTTATTTTGTTAATATGCAACTTATATATAAGTTGTATTATTATTATTAGTATTATTATTATTATTATTATTATTATTATTATTATTATTATTATTATTATTAAATAAAGAATTGAACAATGTTTTATGACTTGTTATATTTATATAATAACATTGCGAGCAAACCTTTAATATATAATTCTTGAAGAAGAGCTAGAAAACCTGGACGAAAGTATGTGCTCATGAAAAATTACTCAAAGAAGACAATTCCAAATTTTGCTCAAACGAGTCAATTTTGAATAGATTTGAAAGGTTAAAATCAACTGAAGTGTCGTCCTTACGACACCCGATTTCTTTTTATCATCACGTTTTTACACGTTTTCAATTGCAATTATATATAACGTTTGGTTCCCATTCTGCATTAGTCATTAACAATGTTATTTTTATGATACAACTGATCTGTATAAGGAAGTATCATCAGTGTACAAGTCCATAAGGACAAATAGAGTAATGATACTCATTTGCCCTGCATCAGTGTTAAGTATTGTTCTGTAAAGGTCAGATTTGAAAGATATGTAGGCTGACCTCAATTTTATATTATTCATATTTCGTATCCTCGTTCTGATATGTAGGCAATTTTTTTATTGAGAGGAAAATGATATATTTTTCCAATATTTAGTGAGATTAAAAATGTTTAGAGAGAGAGAGAGAGAGAGAGAGAGAGAGAGAGAGAGAGAGAGAGAGAGAGAGAGAGAGAGAGAGAGAGAGAGAGAGAGATAGAGAGAGAGAGAGAGAGAGAGAGAGAGAGAGAGAGATCATTACAGTAGAGAATTGAAGAAACAAACATAGATCTGGATCGGTATATATGTTTTATGGAAAAATTCTTTTATTGAATCCTGAGAGTAATCATTATCAATGGAATTCATTGACATTGTCTTTTAACTTTTCTTCTCTTAGCAACTTTTAACTTTTCGTCTCTTTGCAAGGTTTCCCACCAGTTTCGAAGATATAATTCCAGCAAACTTCTGGCAAAAGCGACTGTTCTAGACGTTTTAGTCTATCCCATTCTGTTCCGGAACAATTATTCTATTTGTCTGAAGCGTACTCCAGGATATAGTTTGTACATACAAAGTAAAAGTTAGGATGTGTATAAATCATGAAATTGATTTTGGCCTCTCCATGCATGGATATATCAAAATTATAATTTATTTAAATTTATTTTTTGTCACTAAGGCAAACAAACAATAAGGTAGGACTGTCGTTTTTGTATTGCATGCTTGTACTCGGGTTTCATTGTTTGGTGAACAACTATACCCGAGAGTCATACATACATACATACATACATACATACATACATACATACATACATACATACATACATACATACATACATACATACATACATACATACATACATATATATATATATATATATATATATATATATATATATCTTGCTAAATAGTGAATTATTTTAATTGTAAGAACCGAATGATTTCAGTACACAGACGATATCTGTAAATAAATGCCTAACCGTAGATGAACATCTTTGCATTACGAAACGTCTTGTCTCTGAACGATATACTTTTATTACATACTCATTTTCAGCTGTAGATGTATTCAAGTTATTAATATATTGTTTATATGGTATACCACGTTTCTCTTTGTATACTTTCTATGTAGCTGTGGTATACGTGGTATATTGCAAATATTTTATATTCTTTTTTTTGAGTGGCAAGAGAGTTTTATTGCTAATATAAGTTTGCACGTTTAAAACATGTTTTGTACCGTTGGATTTTCATCGGGCACGGCTCAGTTAACTTCTAACTTTTGCATTGTTTTTTTAATTATTATGCCTATTATGTAATCTGAATAGCTTACCGAAAATAACATCATTAAGTGTTATGCACGTGTCATGCTTAGCACACGGAGTTAGATCTATTCCAGCTGACCAGAGGGATCATAGTGACCAGAGTGACAGGAGTCGTTAGCTGTTGAGCTGACCAGAGTGATCAGAGTTATCGGAGTGATCGGAGTGGACTTGATGCTAGTTGCAGAGCTAACCATATAAGTCGACCATAGCATCTGTAAAGCTGTGTAACTTTATATATATATATATATATATATATATATATATATATATATATACCAAATGCATTAAAAATAACATGGCCTTTGAAGTGATGGTATAAAGCAATTTGATATACCAATAGTATTGGTATATCAAATTGTGATTTGTCCATGGCGTATGCATACGCATAATGAAGATGTTTTTACAGCTATTATACTCTCTAAATATGGATATGAATTTCTTATAAAATTACATTTAAAAAGGAAAAAATAACAAAATAATGATTTTCTTGTAAAATATTTTATAGAAACTAACATTTTTATATAAAAAACCCAACAATACTCAATTCAGAAAATAAGTATTATTGAGCTCCGCCCTGTGTCATCTGCTGTCATCTCTGTCAACACTGCTGTTTCAAGTCTCTCCCTCTGGCAAAAATCAAACACTGCAACTCTGTGGAAAAAAAAAACAATGACATCAGATACGGAGCAAGATCAAGAAGCAATATTTAATCTACTAAACTGTGAGTTAATTGGAGAGTTTGATAGAAACATGGCTGAGACATTTTTAAATGAAAATGATCATTGTGTTAGGGAAGACAGATTTGTACTCCGTGAGCCTGATAATATACTAAAATTTATAGAAAGTAATCAGAATGCAAACACTTTAAAAAAGACACTTTTTGATGTAAGGCTAGTGACAGAATTCTTGCAGTCAAAAGATATATTAAGAAAGTTAGACAAGATAAACCCATCTGAATTGGCTTGTTTTATACTCAATGTTAGGAGAAAAGATGGATCTGAGTTTGAACTGAACAGCTTAAGAAGCATCATCAGCTCCATCGATCGCCACCTTAAAATCAAGAAATATGCAAGTACAATCATGAGAGGAACAGACACAAATTTTGCATTAACAAGGGAAGCTCTTCGGGCTAAGCAAAAATATTTAAAATCTAAAGGAAAAGGAAATAAACCCAATCGGAGTCAACCGATCACAGATGAAGAAATAAATGTCTTGTATAGTAAAAAAACTAATGGGGATGGAAACACCTGAAGCCATTGTTAACACATTGTGGTTTAACAACTCTGTACATTTTGGTTTGAGGAGAGTGACTGAACATTACAATTTGAAATGGGGGGGAATGTTACACTAAAGAAAGATGTCAATGGCCTGGCATATCTTGAACTCAATGAAAGTCAGACAAAAACAAGAACAGGAGACAATGTCAAGGACATCAGGGATATTAATCCTAAGATGTATGAAAACAAAAACAACAAAGAGAGAGATCCACTTGCTATCTAAAACGGTATGCTGACCTAAGACCAGCAGACTTTTGTCAACGTGAAGATCCTTTCTATATTGCGCCCAACACTATGCCAGTCTCAGCGACAAACTTAAAATGGTTTAGGAAACAAGTTGTTGGAATTAACAAACTTGGAAGCATCATGAAAAAAATAAAATAGAAGGCAAATATTACAGAAAGAAAGAAATTAACAAACTAAAGTAGGCGCAAGTACTTAATTCAGAAGTTAAGAGACAAATACACTCCCCCAACTGATATCATGCAAATTTCTGGCCACGAAAACGTGCAGTCTATAAACAGCTACTCAAACATTAGTGAAAAACAACAACAGACGTATTCCAATTACCTGAGCAACACCGCCCACCCAAGTAATGATGAGGTAAACCCCCATCCCCACAACAAAGAAATTTGCAGCTGCACAGCTGCAGACTGCAGTATATCAAGTTCCCAAACATGTAATATTCAGCAGAATAAGATTATCAGCAACACATTCTACGGATCAAACATCACCGTACAAAATATGTTTGTTATGAACGAGATCTCTAACTGGGTCAACTTTCAACAGGAGAATTCTCAAACAGTGCCCACATAGCGGGAACGTAGGAGAATTATAAAAGTGACACTGGCAGTCATTGGAAATAGCGAAATATGGACATAAACGATATCAATGAAATGTGGTTAAGGATAAATTGTTTAATTACCTATTGTTCATTCATTATTTTGACATTTCCGGCTCGAATCGTAAGGTTGCTATCGATGAAAATGGCCGCACTGTTACTGTTCGTGGCAACGAACGCTGCAAATTAAATGTTTGCATGCACATTATTAAAAATATTTTGATTGTGTTTTAATTGTGTTTTCATTTCATTAATATTGCTAAAGTAAACATCTATTAATTAATATGAATGAAGTGTACGGGAAATTATAAATAACTACATAACTTCCTTTTTGAGCGTACATACATGCGAGGGGTTGTGAAGAGTTCACTCCCCTAAAGTGCGCTGTTCGTGGCCGTCAGTTTTATCTCCAATATAAAATGAAAACTTTGATGTGGTTAAAAAAAATGTATGTATAATATGTATTCTGTATCAATGATATACCAGTCGTTGTATAAATTTTTCATTAAAAGGAAACATCGTGATATATCCTCGTGATATATAATTGATACAGCCTACATATATATATATATATATACATATATATATATATATATATATATATATATATATATATATATATATATATATATATATATATATATATATATATATATATATATGTGTGTGTGTGTGTGTGTGTGTGTGTATATATGGATAGATAGCATGGTTACATCAGTCGAGCGGAAAAAAAACAGTATTTCTGGTCAAGTTACAGGTGAGTGGGTGTTGCCGACCGAGATTGGTGGGCGTTGATTACTTGACTGAGCAACCTGGATTACGGAAGGCTTGATTGACCAGTTGGTCTAGTAGATAAGAGTGCTGGTGATGGAGTGTGTAACTCTATGCATGTACATTTTTTAGCCGTGGGCTACATTTTGGGACTTGTAAAACGCAGTTTGTTTTAGAGAGTGTAATGATAATTTGAATATCATTCCCTTTTGTATATATAATTTCACTACTTTAGTGAAAAGATTTAACTATCTGAGTAAATAAATCTATCCAATAATATTAGAGTCAAACACATCAACCACTGTGTTATTAAATCACTAAATCATTTACCGCTTGACCTTGTACCGTGAAATGTCATTTAATCGTATTTTCATTATTAAGAGTCCGTACGTTTTATGCTCATTGATCCAATATTTTGATCATATATACGCAAACCAATCAATTAGTCTCTCATTAAAATAATGTTTCATTAAACATTATTTGAATCACCAATCTTGTTCTTATGTTAATCCAAAATCTCATCCGGTTGTCTTGTTACAAGCGCCTTCATGAAAACGCGATGGAACACCAACATATAGAATACTTTAGGTTTAAAAACATCACACGTTTTATTAATGCCGTCTTCCTGTGAATTTCAAATAACCCTATTGACCGAGACACAACTTCAATCGTTGCATACAGCACAAAATATCAGACATTTTGTTTCTAAGCATAATGTAATTCATATCAAATGATAAAAGTCAGCAACTGGATCTGCTGAATGCCCTGGGATAAGACATTCATAAAATTTACACCTGATGGATTTAATGATATAGTCTCATAATATATTCGATGGCCGTTACGCTCAAACGCTTTAAACCAACTTGCTAGTAAAATTCGTCTATTATTTGAAGAAGAACCACTGACCTCATTAAATCTGAAACAAGAAAGGGATATTGTTTTATAATCAAGATCATTGCCTTATGTGGGGAGTTTAATTAAAAACGTAGCATAACAGATATCTCATTTTAAGTACAGTTCCATGGATTGGGATGCATATCTTCATTAAGAATATTTATGTGACAACATTGGTTTCTCTTTTACTAAACCAGTAAAATATATTGCAAAAGGTATCTTAATTGTTCTAATTGTAATCTAGATTATATATGATTTTATTAAATATACATGTTGTACAAACATTTTATTGCAGAGTTTGGATGATACGAACATATATTGGCGTAATTTATTAGTAAAGAATCGCAATATATATCGACGTCTGGAATAGATCTGTCATTTAACAGATAGGACACATATTTGTCTTATTTTATCCCATGTAGTTTTCGTTAATCGCCTTTTGTTCGCTAACCAGCTTACAATCCCACTTCTCCTCCGAAAACAGCATGATAACAATTGCAAGACCAATATCATATCATATAATTGAAAATGAGAACATAACCAAACGAAATCATCCAAATTACAATTACAGAAAATCCTTCATCCACTGACCTTTTCTATACGCTAATATACAAAGCGCGCCTAACATGAATGGAAAACAGTTCAAAAGATCGTACGATATCGTGGGTTCATATTTTATACACATAAGCTAGCCAATAATTTTTTGGTATATAATGCAAATGTACCTGTTTTAAATGAATATTGGGTATATTGCATCTCATGGCAGTAAATCTTAGGTATTTTCACCTACGTAAAAATTGACGCAATCTGACGAAATATATGGGTTGTTCACTCGTTACAAGTACGTGACTTATATACTCCTCCTATTCTTCTTCTTCTTCTTCTTCTTCTTCTTCTTCTTCTTCTTCTTCTTCTTCTTCTTCTTCTTCTTCTTCTTCTTTTTATTTTTCTTCTTCTTCTCTTTTAGTTATTATTCCTAGACAACTCATAAGCATTTATTTTACAAGGTTACATACATAGTCTGTAAAAGTTACAACTTCATGAAAGTAAATTTACTGTTCTTCACATATACACGACTTCTATAATTAGTAATATTTTATGAAAATATTAAACATTTTCAGTTTTTTCTTTATCTAGATTACATAATGATAGCACTTTCTTAATTTTTGTTATTACATAAAACAATTCAAACAATTTTGTAATTAGTTTAGACTGTATTTAGTTTAGACTGTATTTATTTTAGACTGTGTGTTTTGCAATATATTCCAAGACACAATAAAGAATGGCTTTCATTGTCTGGGTGTTCTGCACAATGGCCACAGTTAACAATGACAGGAATGTCCTTTAATATATGACGTTGCAGATGCGCGGCAGCACGAACAATAAGCAGCACCACTCGAGTTGGATTATCAGTACGTCGTTTGGTACAATATCGCACATATTACTACGACATGATCTTATTATAACACTGTTTTATGTAATGGCATTTCAAAAGAGAAATCAAAAGAGGGTTTTGGTAAAAACAAAGATTTGTGATCATTTACGTTTTTCATAAGGAAAACCTCAACCGTCCTTACATGGTGATTAGACAGATTTATAAAACTAGGTTCGTGCATTAATAATTGGTTCTGAATTCTGAATAAAGGAAAATACAGCTGTTATTAAGCGGTGTTTAACCATGGTTTGGTTGTATGTGAACTAGTGAACCTAACGACCTTGATGATTGATTGGAAATACCTGTGGAATCCACGCATACAAATTAATCAATCAAGATACATCGATGTGTCAGTGACACATCACCAAAACCGTTATGGCCAACGGCATATATCACGTGCTGTGAATGAACTTTAACATGATATTCAGCTTTCATCGATGACGAGTTCTGAAGCGATTGTGGCGGTGCAATGTGCAACACTACGCACTGTGTAAGAAATATACGCGTCTAAGCAACATGTTGTTGGAAATACAATCCAGGACATTAAACTTGATCTTTATCATATCATCTATGAAACCAACACTCAGTGAAACATGTATCTGCTTTTGTTACCTCTGATCAATCATTCACACTGGTGATCGTATTTGAATCAGATTGACAATTTTTGCGTCGAATTATATATTATATGTAAATTCAAAATATGTGAGATAATTACAAAATATGTGTTACACATAATCGCACAAAGATCCAAAAATATCAATGCAAACTATGAAAAACACAATGTAGTGTACCTGCTACACTGATACACAACATTACATTGATTTTGCGTTCATATGAATTGGCTGCATTACATATTAAAATATTTTATCAGAATTTGCGTACATTAGTATGAGTAATAATAATAGTATCAGTAGTATAACAATATCAATAACAATATTTTTTAAAGTCTGCTCTGGACATAATACTGTCACTGCATTAAAGAAATTGAAAAGTTATTCATTATTAAAGAAACGAAACATAGACCTGAATATAAATCGACTGTTAGGTGTAGAAATACATAATACAGCTAATATTCCATTAGTGTGATTTTGTTCCATTCCAAACGTTCACTATCATGCCATTTCATCCCATCAACAACTTTAGACGGAAGGATTGGATGTTACGTTTCAACTCCATTCAGAGAAAGACTACTGCCTTAAGGTACATCCAACTGAAATTACTAACTGTATTATAACAACACGGCTAGAGTATACCCTATACGGGAAATGATTAAAGTCAAATCTACAGCCAGTGAACTTGAATTAATTGGGTTTCTCACTGAAGCCGAGCAAACAGAACTCAGTTTTGAATCGCAGCTCATTATTATCCAACATAAAATATCCAAAACTTAATTTATTATACGATAATAAAGTTTGATAGATAGATATATAGATAGATAGATAGATAGATAGATAGATTGATAGATAGATAGATAGATAGATAGATAGATAGATAGATAGATAGATAGATAGATAGATAGATAGATAGATAGATATAGATAGGTAGGTAGGTAGGTAGGTAGATAGATAGATAGATAGATAGATAGATAGATAGATAGATAGATAGATAGATAGATAGATAGATAGATAGATAGATAGATAGATAGATAGATAGACAGATCGATCGATCGATCGATCGATATATAGATAGATAGGTAGATAGATAGATAGATATAGATAGGTAGGTAGGTAGGTAGATTGATAGATAGTTAGATAGATAGATAGATAGATAGATAGATAGATAGATAGATAGATAGATAGATAGATAGATAGATAGATAGATAGATAGATAGATAGATAGATAGATAGATACATAGATACATAGATAGATACATAGATAGATACATAGATAGATACATAGATAGGAAGGCAGGCAGGCAGATATATATATATATATATATATATATATATATATATATATATATATATATATATATATATATATATATATATATTTTTTCAAATGTCCCAAATTGAAAATCGTTTTACACAGAGAATCTTACAATAAACATAGCACCAAGAAACATGGTGTACCCATTAGGAAAGAATGTATCTTTGTAAACATCATCGGGAAAACATTGAATTCCAGTTATATTCGCATACCCAGTTCGTACTGTGTTTCTTCCATTGAGAACAAAGGTAGGTATCGAGAAGACAAAACTTAGACATACAATGATAACAAAAAATATATTTTATCGTCTTCACGGAAAATTGGTGTCCTTCTGGTCTGCATATCCTTTTGTATCTATCTAAAGCAATCACTGACAGGAACATGGATGATACCAAAGCGTTGAAATTAGAAAATGTGCGTAGACACTTGCAGGCGGCCAGTGTGTATGTAAAATTGTATGGATGGGTTAAAACTCCTATGATAAATGGATCACCTATCATGCAACATATCTGCCGTCATTGGTTCATTCCTTCCTTGCCTCAAACAAAATATATTTTTTTATGACGGCTGGCTCGTATTGGTGCTGAATTGAAAAGTGAGAATAAAAAATTAATTCAGAAACATAGTTTAATTTCATGAGTATTGATTATAGCTAATTATTTCTAACAAAGAGAGTTAATCTAGCTTACACGTAGTTCCCGTTTCCAAAATGTTGGAGGAAATATACCAAAATGTATGGAAGATGTTAAAGCCATTTTGTTGCATGTATGGTAGAACATATAAGCAATTATAATAAAAGTATTTTAACGGGTCCTCACAGACACTAAAAAGCCAATTTGGTACATCGTACATTAAAAAGTTATCTTGCAGTATGGACCATCCAATATAGTGCAGAATGTTATTCTGTGTCCTACCGGCCTTAATTCAGAGGCTTTATTGGAATCTTAAAATTGTATATATTATTAATAGAAAAGGGATCTCGTCGTTTATAAATAATATCTCTTATCGTTATTACAATGTTTTTGTCAGCAATGCCTTACCTTGAATATGTAGAAGGTCTCTGGTTTCCATCCTATTCTTTTATTATAAATTTTGTCAGTCACTTTGTTTATGTTTGCTTAAACTTTGTTAGCCTTAACTTACACATTATCATGGAAGGCGAAAGCAATCAACACATGTATATTCATAAATATTTCATAACTTACAATTACCCAAAATAGGCCGTAAGGCCTTTTGTTTTAGATATAATGTTTTTCTCTACTATTAAGAAATGGTATTCTCCTTTTGGAAAATGTTTATCTATTTTAAAAATTAAACTTTAAAAACCTCTTCTAAAGAGCTAAGAAGCATTGCTTTTAGAAATGGAATATTTGTCCAGCGTTCCAATTGAAAGCGGGAGAGAGAGAGAGAGAGAGAGAGAGAGAGAGAGAGAGAGAGAGAGAGAGAGGACTCGAATCGGACCTTCATCGGTGTAACATTCACTCAACTAAATGTTGTAAATGCGCAATAGCTGAGCATTGTTTGGGAGATTGATTTCCCACTGATAATAAAGACAAACCTCGTCTGGTTTCTCTAGTTTTATCAAACAAAGTTAAAAGAGCGCATCAAAGAACAAATGAATAAAGATAAAAACTGTTTATAGATCACACTCATACAAGTTTATTTCCAAGAACAGCCACCAAATACCGTCTCTTTATGTAATTGTGTTTTACAACAATTTATTAATACGTCACTTGAGCGTTATTATAAGCAAGTATGTAATATCGAATCAATTTGTATCACGTAACAAAACGAATTCGTTGTATTTAAAAAATATCTTTGTCCCTGATATATTATCGACTAAACGTCATTTGAATTTGTACGAACCTATCTGACAATGCAAAAAAGGTAATATTGTTTTCTCTGCCCCTGCCATGCTTCTTGTTGAACAGAAAACTGACCGAATCTCTTTGTTATGGTAGTTTCCAAAACCCCACCCCCTTCCCTGAGTGTAGAAATTCCAAAGTGTTTAGTAACCTGATTGTTCTTGGAAAGGTTTTGTTTCATGTTGACTCTCTTGGAAACCCATATACATCAAAACGTCTAGATTATGTTTACATTTTATACGTACGTCATTTAGCCAACATGTCTATGTATGTGGTCAAATTTATTATTTTTTTCTTCTTAGACCTGTTAACAATATTATAGTTTTAAATTGTTGTACTATAAGTTTCCATCAGATCACTTCTGCGTCATATGCTATTTCATTAATTCCTCTCCTTCCATCTCTGCTTGATGCTAGTATAAACTTGTGTATGATAAATGGAACTCAACTAATGCATGGCATTCAACCAAAAAATACAACTCCGGTAGCTCCATCAGCAGTGGAATTTGATACGTGTATGCGTCTATTGCTTGACAAACATTCCCTAACAACCATATGCAGAGTATCCATTAGAACGTGTTGTCCGTAGTGAAGTAGTTTACGGACAATCTTTGCACTGTTAAAAGGAAACGCCTTTAGAATTAATAATGGGATGATCGGTTTTCCGCCATCATTTGGTTATCATTTTCATATATCCATTTCCCGAGCATGAGTATGATACTAGTTCCTTTTCAGCAAGTCAGCAACACTATACATAAATATATTGTAGTTCAATTACCTTCGCTAGATCTTATTTCACGTGTCTTGTTTAAGTAGTAAACACGTTTGTAGTTACAACGCAATATAAAAAATATTTTCAAAATCAGAAGGAAGATATGCTTTATTGAATTATCCTAAATTATGTTAGAAGAAATGCAAAATAGTACGACAGTAAATAACAAATAATTAAACGGCACCAGACTGATCATTTTCTTGACGATTCTGGCCGTACTATACGTTAGTTTTTATTGCATACTTGTATTATTATAATTACGTGTTAGCATGTATCATATAAAGTGAAAGCGTGTATCAAATTCTGAATAAAGTATTCATCTGTTTTCCAGTCTTTAAGAAAGTGCTTATAACATAATATCTAAACTGCGTGGCGTTATATTGGGCAGCGAATAGGCAACGCAATAGTCGTATGTGTTGCAGTAGACGGAGAACAAATCAATATTAAATCTGACTTTTTTTAATTAGTTGGTGATACAAAGAAAATAATGACTTGTTAAAGATGTCCATTTATATTAGTTTACAAGGTTATGATGACTGCATAGTCATAGGCCTTATGGAAGTTTCTCTTGCTTACGGCAGCAAACGAAAAACTCGCAAACTTTGGTGAGTAATGGTTTGCCTCCACTGTTCCATGTCATTGGTGGATACCGTATTTTCCTGCAGCCGTTCCAATCTTCAGCTGTTATATGGCATTTACTGTCTTTTTCGATCAGTAGATGCCTTCTGGACTGTACGGATAGTGCTGAGGGGGATGGCGAAGTGCCTTGACCAGCGATTCAGGATAGATTCCCTGTCAGTGAGTAGATAATGACCGTTTGAACTCCGATCAAGCTGCGTAAAGCTCCTGGAATTGATAACATCGAAGGAGAACTGATAAAGAGAGGTGGACAAACGGTAATACGAATTATGCTCAAGATCTGCAACAAGATTTGGGATGCCGGAGAATTCCCAACGCGTCGGATGAAGTCTTTTGTGGTCACCATCGCGAAGAAAGGGGACACTACCAAATATGAGAATTACCGAACGATTAGCCTCATTTGCCACGCAAGTAAGATCATATTGGAAATAATCAGGAGCCGAATGAAAAATACAATTGAAGAGCAGATGTCGGAAGAGCAAGCCGGTTTCAGACCAGGAAGAGGCACAATTTAACAAATTTTCTCACCGTTATTGATAGCAGAGAAGTACCTCGCGTTGCAGGACAAGGAATTGTACTTGATTTTCATAGACTTCAAGAAAGCCTTTGATCGTGTATGGCACCAAGGCTTGTGGAGGGTACTACACCATTATGGCATATATCCCAAGCTGATCAATCTCATTGAAAATTTGTACAAGAGAACGCAAAGAGCTATCACAGTTGGAAACGATGTGACGGAATGGTTTCGGCAATTGATTGGAGTGCGACAAGGCTGCATTTTATCTCCAGATCTATTTAACATCTACCTGGAACATATTATGCGAGAGGCACTCGATGGCCTAGAAGACGTTGGGACACACATAAGTGGCAGAACAATTAACAAATTACATTTTGCCGACGACATTGGACTACTGGCCGCACTGCTAGGACAAGCTCAACTCCTTCTGGACAAAGTCGATGAGATCAGCGAAAGGTATGGAGAAGAAATTAGTGAGACCAAGACAGAATGGATGCTAGTGAGTGCCAAAGACGCGGGAATAGTAAAAAGGAGAATTGAAAAGGGACTATTGCTTAGAGGAAAGGAACTACAGCATGTGGACAGTTTTAAATACCTTGGGACTACCTTGACTGAAGATTGCAGAAGCGCGAAGGACATCGAAATACATACAGCCACAGCCTTGAAAGTGATGAGCGAGTTGGACAACATCTAGAAAAACAAGTATGTCAAGAGGGAGACCAAAATGAAGCTATACCGAGCTCTTATAGTTCCAATTGCCCTGTACTGGTGCAAAGTCTGGACACTTAGAAGCGCTGAGGAGAGGAAACTACTTTTGTTCGAGATGGCGGCGCTTAGAAAGATTCTAGGAGTTCACATTATGGACAGGATGAGAAATGAAGACATCAGAAAGGCTCTTAATCAGACAGAGACAATCGTGCAAAAAGTGCACGAGAGACAACACCAATGGCTAGGACACGTGATAAGGATGGATAAGAACAGGATAGCGAATATTGTACTGCACGGTAGAGAAGAAGGAACTTCGAAAGTAGGGCGTCCGAGAACGACATGGATGAAATCTGCACTGGCTAGATACGACGTGGAGAAGCAAGTTATGATGAGGACTGCACAGGAGAGAGAAGAATGGCGTTTGTTGTCAACACATGCAAGAGCCCACGTCGATGATGTGCAATAGAAATTGTGCAGAGATATGGCGGAGAAGAAGAAGAAGAAGAGTGGACTCTGTATTTGGAAGGAAGGACCATACACTGCTTTAAATGCTTCATAGAACCCCCTGTAGTCACCAGTGTAAGCGTACAGCTGGGTTCTTTCTGCAAGCTTTGTACACCATTAAGTTTGTTTGTCTTTGAACCTGCACTGGAATGGGCTGCAGATAATGATTGATACGGTAATGTATTTCTGGCAAACATTTATTCGATTTCGTGGTTGTTTTCATCAAGCCAATCTTCGATTTTCGTTGTGGTGAGACCAATGATTTCTTATGAGGTTTGCAGAATGGCGGTCTGCATGTGTTTCAACATCTGTTCAGGAGGTAGACTGCAGTATCTCATGATAATCTGCCTTGATATCAGAACACAAAAGGGTTTTGTTCTGGAGATTCTTCTGGAGCATATCCTTCTTGTCCGGGCATGGGCTTGAAATGGGAGTTGTGCATGTTATGATATGACAATGATATGTGTGGTACTCTGCACTGGGTATCACTCTGGTATGAAGATCATATGTTTAGTACCTCTAGTGCACTGGGATATAATATATTATGTGCCAGTGTTTTGACCTAGGATGCATCCTAGGTCGTTTTCGAGCTGTCTTTCTGCTGGAATACGACGTTTGTGGTGGTGTGGTGAGCTGTAAGTCTGCGCACAATTTAATATGCAAGAGCCCATTCTCGTTGCAGATAGCCACTCGATGTTTCCCAATAACGACTTTCCACGCTTCTGATTCTCATCTCACTCTTGCATTGAAATCGCTCTCTTGGACATATTGGAGAAGTACGCGCATATCAGTGCAGAATCTATTGTTATTATTAGAAGGATCTGTTACAAGTGTTGGAGTAACACTTTCTGGTATGTAGGTGTAGATAGGACATCCTTTGTGCAACCATCATTGTTAGGTCCCACTCCTGGAGGAGCAAGCAGTACTCTGTGCCTAGATAAGGCTGCTTGGTCACTCAAGCTGCTGATTGGTGATGATGGTGTCTACAGAACAACACCAGACGGCCAAAGACCAGAGTTGCCTGTATGAAGATTTGATACTTATTCTTCCTTTTTTGCCCCATTTCCAATCGCTGCGAGTGAACTTAAACAGCAGACATACACAGGTCCTTCATGCTTGCGCTATAAAAACCTTTAGGTGGAGTGCAATCTGCACAAAAGGACCACACCTGTGGGAGATAGGCGAGGACCAGTGCTTTCGTGCACTCAGATACGGCAGCTACTAAACAACAATGGTAATGTGTCTATCCAAAGCCCCTATACACCATACATACATACATACATACATACATACATACATACATACATACATACATACATACATACATACATACATACATACATACATACATACATACAGACATACATACATGTATGCATATCATAAATACATAAGTACATGTATACATTAATACATACATCAGCTGAGAGAGAATACCATTTTCTTCCATACAAAATTTAATTCTACATGTTATGTTTATTAAAACGCCATTTTCATGTACAGGAAGTCACGGGAACATTGTTTTATGTTTACACTTGAAATGCTCTATAATAATATCGACCTGAATAAGTTATCAGATTATTACTCTCATATATATATATATATATATATATATATATATATATATATATATATATATATATATATATATATATATATATATATATATATATATATATATATATATTACTGGCATTCATTTGGCTGATATTTAGCAAACAGACACCATCAATTGTATTACTTGTACAAATTATGAATATGGTTTGAAAATAATATAAAATACCTTTACAATAAAATTAAATCCGCAGCACCGATTTGGTAAATACATTATAGCAGATGATGTTGCTATGTAGTCATTGCTGAGTTATTAAGCTTGGCCTACACCTGATACAGACATTGTGCTAACATGCCTAAGAGTTTAGATAAATTCGTGATAAGATTACTGGAGAATTTCTTTTCATTTCATAGCTGGTGGAAGCACCGAAGTAAAACAACATTAAATCAATTTTGTTATAGAGGCATCCTCGTCATTATGTGGATACGTATATGCTACTTAAACCTGAATGTTTGTTAATAGCCTGATGTATGGTTTGCAGTTTTGCCTTTGAGGCTACACACATTTTGTTTTCAGGTACATTTGCAAAATGTTTAAGCAGGCCGTCAGTACGTTACAAGACTTACGAAAGGTCAGTGATTGATCGGTTGTATTTCAAAGAAATATCTTATATGCTAGTTTTCATCCTTATTGACCTACGTTATTATTATGATTACATTATTCAAGATTACGCGCACTTCAACACCTTCAGCGCTGGAAGTTATTTCGAGCAACATTATCATTTAATTATAACAATTTGGGATTTATTTCGCTTTGCTGTATGTTCTTTGTAAATGTTAACTTTGTATTTCTGTTGTAACTTTCAGTGCATATAACCGATAATATGTACACGTTGGACCAGTGATGTGTAGACTAAGCATATTGCCGTGTAAATACAAGAAAATACATTCAGTTCAAACAAGCATCTGAATATAGATTTAGCAATCGATGGTTTTCTTCACAAGCTTCCGCATATAATATGTTTAATAAAATTTCGATTTTCTACCCTGACATGACTCTGTGCTCGAACAAACATTCTTCTACGTAAATTCAAGAACTATTCATTGAATATCAAAATTAGATTATTCAAATATTTTTGCTGCAACATGTATTGCATATATCTGTGGAAAAACCTTAGTGAATGTATGAAAAGAAAACTATTTATTTGTCATTATAATAGTCTTCGTTTTAAATTAGGTCTTCCAAGGTGGAACAGTTTGCTAACTATAATGTATTCAATGTTGATTAACTATAATGTATTCAATGTTGATTAAATAATGAGAAAGTATGTATTCTCAATGATGACAAGAATATATAATAGTCAGAACTGTAAATTGAAATCTCGTTGGAACTATGACATTCATGTACATTTCTTATATTATTAGTAGATGGAACAAATTACTCTTTAAATTATGCTCTTAATAATTAATGGAGCAGTTAATAGTTGTAGATGATGCTGTATATTTGTAGGTTGGATACATATATGTACTTTTATGTTTAATATGTTTTTTTAACTTTTTATTTTAGTTTAGAGTTATGGACTTTGTAGTCTGAAATAAAGAATTCTTATCTTATCTTATTTTAGTATTGCATGAAGAACACGACGCTTTTAGGTTCAACATGCATTTTGGTACTTGAGATAGTGTTCTGCGTATGAATTAATTCCAATATTTAATCTATATATCCTTGATATATTTGCTACTTATATCGTTTTGAATTTTGAATAGCAGACTTAATAAAATCAATATAAATAATTGGACAACGTGCGATGAGTAAATGACTATCGTCCATGTAGCACCTTCACAATACTCCATTATTGTGGGTCAACAAAGAAACAACCATTAAGCAAATACGTTTGTTCAATAGCTTTGAGATGTTTCTTCTTACGTATGGAATTGATTTTTCATACAATGGAAGATAAATCATGTCATTATGCGTCTTTAAAAATCATCATCATCATCATCATCCTCAGTCTCTTGACCTAGTGTGGTCGTTGAGGCACTGTGCTGCTGAACATCTGATCTGACCAGTTCCCTCCAGTTGTCTCGATTATGTGCCAATGCCTGTCTCCGCAAAACATTTCCCGGTCCCATCCGTGATGTTGTCACTCGACTTTCTTCTCTGTCTACCTCTCCTTCTACCACAGTGGACACTACCCTGCAGTACTGTTGTGGATAGAATGTTGGCTCTAATGACATGGCCATACCATTTCAGCTTTCTTTTTGTGACAGCGGTAAGGAGGTCTTCATAATGACCTACTTTGTGCCTGATGGTGTTACGTACGTCATCATTTGTGATGTGGTCCATGTAAGAGATGCCAAGGATGGTTTTGTAGCATCTCATTCCAAATGCCTGGATTTTTCGTTGTAATTCTGCTGTCAGCGTCTAGGCTCACATGAATACAGAACTATTTAGGTGTCTAGTGTTCTCAATAGACTGATTTTAATTTTCTTTCATATCTTCTTGTCTCTCCAGACGAGTTTTAGCTTTGATATAGATGCTATTGTTTTTGCTGCTCGTGACAATAATTCCGCTCGTGATCCTTCTTATGTGATTATGTAACCAAGATATTTGAATTTGCACACTGTTTCCAATTCCTGTCGTCTAACTTTAATCTTGGTTGAGATTTGTTTGCCACTATTTGTCATCAGCTTTGTCGTCTCAAAATTTAGCTCATGTCAAATCCAGGTTCTTCACGATGGTGGTAAGCTCATCTTCACTGCCTGCCAGCCCATCAATGTCGTCTGCGAAGCTGAGGTTGGTGATGTTACGCCCTCCAACGCTGACTGTCATACAGTGTATTTCCAGGGCTTCACGCATGATGCGCTGTATGTTTATGTTGAAAAGCGTGGGAGACAGGAGACAGGCTTGCCATACTCCAACTGTTGTATTGAACCAGTTCCCCACATAACCTACTTCTTCATTGTGGCCCACAATGCCTCATGCCACACGCTGTCAAAAGCCTTTTTGAAATCTATGAACACATTATAGGTACCTTGTTGATGTTGTGAGAACTTTTCACACAGAACCCTAAGATTGAAAATATGTTCTCGTGTGCTTCTTCCACTCCGGAACCAAGGTGTGCTTCTTCCACTCCGGAACCAATCCTGTTCTTATTTCCTCTGCTTGTTGATTGAGTCTGTTCAAGATGATCTTCATCATTATCTTACTAGCATGGCTGTTCAAACTGATAGTTCTGTAGTTTTTACACAGCTTGAGATTGTGTTTTTGGGGGAGTGTTATAATCGGTGACTGGGTCTACTGTGTTAGCCATTCTCCTGATTGCCAGATCTTGTTGCAGATTTTTATTATTAGCTGTATCACTATTTCCTTAACATTCTTGATAAGTTCAGCTGGGATGTTGTCTACTCCAGCTGCCTTCCCATTTTTCAGTGATTGTATTGATGACTACACCTCTTCTTCGAGAATGGCGAAATCATCATCATTTGTGGAGTTTGGAACTTCAAACACGTCTGGGTCTCCTGTGGACGGAATGTTGTAGAGTTCTTTACAATACTCAGTCCATCATTCTGCAATATCATTTGCTTCTGTGAAGCATTTTCAAGTTGCATGGCACTGACCCTTGGTTGCTTCTGTCCTTTGCGGGCTTTCCCAATCTGCAATGCATATTTGCTATTATTCTTTATCCGACGCCTCTCTATATCTGTGCACCTGTGTCCGAACCAATCTTCTGCTTTCTTAATTTTGTTAATGATATTCTTGTTTATTTCACGATACTCCACTGCCCCTATTGTGTGTCTGATGTATTTTGAGGTCTATTTGGGCATCACACAGATTCAGAATCTACTCTGTAACCCAGATGTTTTTCATTGTGCGATGGAGGTCAATGATGTCCTTGGCAACTGTTGCAATGACTGTGTTGAAAGTGTCTGTCGAAACTTTGACATCAAGATCCATCACAAGGAGGGGAGCAAATTGTTCTCCAATTGTGGCTTGGAATGATTTGCAGATGTTAGGGTCCATCAGTTGTTCAAGGTTGAATTTGAGCCTGATTTTATGTATCTTTTTTAATTTTCGTCATCCTCACCCGGAAGTTCATCATGACGAAGTCGTGACCACTCCCAACATCAGCACCAGAGAACGTTCTTGCTTTTGCTCTATTGATGCCAGATCGGTACCAATATTTTGAACCAGTATGATGTCAAACTGGTTATGATGTCTTCCATTTGGTGTGTGTCATGTCCAGCATCGTGAAGCTTTATGTTGGCTCGGGGTGTTAACTAATACCAAGTTGTATATTGCAAACTAGAGCAGCCGTCACCCTCTTTCATTGGTAAGCCCATTTCAAGAAGGACCACAAGGATCACCCCAGTTTTTTAGAACATCTTTGCCAACTTTCACATTAAATTTGACTATTTCGGGGACACATCGAAGCATACTAACTAAACAATATAATATTGCTTAGCGAAGAGCATTATGTTTTTATTCAATTCCGTATGCGGCGTAGAATAACTATATAAATAATAACGATTCAAGGTTTTGTAACCACAAGAGATCTCACATTGTTGTATTCTTGATTCATGCTGCTTCAGTGGATGTTTTCTTGGTTCCACAAGCGTTAAATGTTTGATGGCATTTTGATTCTTGTTTACTGATATATTTATATCCAAATTACAAAATTAGTTTCAATATGAAAGCATACAGAACGTAAATTATTATGTAAATGATTTCAACAATCAAAATATCAGGGACAATCTAATTGATGGGAGCTCGTTTATTACTAATATATGATAATTGTTTAGCGGTACTATAAAGTTTTAATGGAAAGGGATGTTATTCACCATATTGACAACAGTGTTGGACTGCATGAAGGTCTGTGTAATTACATTGTTTTGACTTCTAATGGTCTGTTTTAATATGTTGCTTGTCATGTTTTATCGAAAATCACAGAAGTGGGCGGGTGGGAACTGGTTGCTTGTATGCCGGTGTAAGGCGTTGATACAGAGTAGACAATATATCAACGATCTAGAACATGGGACCCAAAATTAGTCCACAACATTTATCGATGTACATCCAATCAAAACGTAGCAAACTCATATCATAAAACTTGGACATATTTTTAAAAAAATATACTTAGATATAGTAGATCTTGATATTTATCATACGTCCAAAACATTAATAACTGTTGTGATTTTTACGAAAGAATGACTTAAAAAACGTGTTAGTTTTAATTGATAAAATCTTGTTTATGTTGTTGATATTTTAAATCTACCTTATAAATACCTCATCATCAAGAAAAGTACATATGTTGATCTCTCCAAAGAGATACCGCTTTTCCATTTATAATTACGTTCTATCAAAAAGGTAATAACACTCGTCTTTTTGAAGCCCTACTTAAAGAGGTAATTATTGACATCTATAACTGTCTCCTTTCTTTAATACTTCATGTCAGAATACTTAGTTACTTTCTAGTTATGGACGAGCAAACGTAGTAAATATTCAAAATACAAACAGGTTCTTAATATGAATACACAAGCTAGATTATAACAACTAAACCAATGAATGATTTGAATAATGATACAGTAGCATATAAGGATGATTGGTATATCAAGTTCAAGATACATTAACTTTAATAAGTAGGTGGCTGTTCAAGGTTGTGTATTGCTGTGTACAGCATTTACCAACCCCATCAGCGGGCTTATTCGTTGAGACGATGGATACAATCTATTCGTTCAGAAATGCTTTTAGGGCTAATGAAAATATGTACGATTATGGTATTCACTTTGTATTACCATTCTGCTGGATTAAAATGAATATTTATTGTAGTTTTAGTATAACATTGATCCAAATAAGTATTTGTAATATACATTTCAAAACGGAAAAACAATGACACTTATTTTCCTCAGCAGTTTTGTTGGAAAGTAGACGCTTTACGTTAAATATTATTCTGTAATGAAATATATTTAAGCGGACCGTAATTTGTTATGATTCATATTGAATGTCCTGGTTATGAGAGTACCTTCCGACGTGATTCGTTCCAGTACGCTGGAGTCCGATAGACTCAATCAGATGCACAAGTATACACACCGTAAGTATTTATTTTTCAATAGATTAATACCATTTAACAATTTCTCTTTTAATAATAACGTTTTGTCTTTCATTATGTCAGACAGACATAATCTACCCATATCAGGCCTAACGTTATTTTTGTAACCGGAATGGCACTGCAATATAATGCCTCACTGAGAGTCGTGTGTTACCTAATTTGCTCTTTGAATATAGAGATGCGATATTGGAACTTGTCAATTATCAGATGTAATTGTACTCAGATGGGGTTTGAGAACACAAATAGGAAATTAAAAGTACAAGAAAGGCTAATTTACTGGTTCTAGAAGTGTTAATAGTTCGTGATATAACTTTTCATTTTTAAAAATCGAGTTGAAATCAAATGTTTATATCTGGTCAATTGTATCAATTGTTCCGCAGATTTAAAACTTATGCAGTATTTCATATATTTATTTTTTATTAAATAATGTATATATATATATATATATATATATATATATATATATATATATATATATATATATATATATTGTCTTCTATGTTCAAAGGCAAATACACATGCTTGCAAATAGCCTTTATTTTACACTTTATATCTTTTTACGAGCCAATGCTCTTACAATAAAAAACAGAAAAGAATGTAAAACGACAAGCTCTGTACAATTCATCAAATAATTTATTTCCATAGAACACAACGTGAAAATGAAAAGCAATTATGTTATTACTAATTGATTTTCAACATAATCATATCATTGCCCTGTATCTTCTACCAAAATTACCACACATTCTGGTTTTGGTGAATATTTCTAACCAAATTTCATAAATTCCTTGGCTTCTCTCAACAGACTCCGGAGTATCTTCGCTTTTAGATAAAAGCTAATCCTAGGGTAGTTTACAAAGTGTGCAACCTACGCTTTAATGCTTTTGTTTGTGAGTACAATTCCTCAGGATGCACACATTGTACAAAAGGTAGGTTATTTGATGCTTGCAATACAATTGATGAGGTACTTCAAGACATTAATCTCGTTTCTCAATAATATAAATTAATATGCGATTGTAGTCAATAATTATATTAAAGTCCAGACCGCATTGAATTGATCAAAGCACTTGAATTGATGTTACATCAAAAGGATTAGAATGTATTTATTTACTTATTTGTTTTTAATATATCCTGACATGTCATTCATCTGCGACAGTCATCAAAAGTCCATCAGAGCGGTTGATCTAAACAAAAAGAAATAACTTGACGAATGGTGTCCATTTTAAAATAAATGTATCACCCTATATTGTTAAAATTTTAAATTATGTCCATAAATATTCCAGCATTGAAAACAGTTACATATTTTTTATCATAAACAGATATAATAGTTATCACCCTATATCATATAACAAATAATCGTTGTGTCTCTTAGCCGATTACTGTCATGTGTCATGACACATAACTTGACGACACGCACTACAAACGAGGTAACTATGCATAGCTACAAATTAATCGTTTTCTACTTTGTATGACTTCAAAAACAAAATACACATAAAATACAGAGAGAGAGAGAGAGAGAGAGAGAGAGACAGAGAGACAGAGAGACAGACAGAGATGCTTACCAATACAATAGACAGGAATAGTCATTTCTTTTATAAATGTTTACTGATTGCATCTGGAGTGTAAGTGTCATAACTGAAGATAATACAAACCGCTGATTTCTGCGAAACTGTTTGAAATGGAATAATAATAATAATAATAATAATAATAATAATAATAATAATAATAATAACAACAATAATAATAATAATAATAACAATAATATTAATAACGAGCACTTGTATAGCGCTTAATAGAAGCTCTAAGCGCTTTACATCATCTATAATGAAATGAATATAAAAAAGCAAACACCATGAAAGTAGAAAACAAACCATGTTGAACATATTTAAGGTTGGAAACATTATTAGGTCTTTAAGTTTTTCTCTTGGTCGAAAAAGGTAAGTTTCAGGAGCACTCTTGAAAAGGATGAATGTGTCTTTGTGTCTAATTTCAATGTTCAATTTATACCACGTTGATAGGATCTGCTATGCAGAAGAACGTTGTCCATATGACTTCTTTTTCATAATGGGAATACTGAGTATACGATTGTCAGAAGATTAGCGTAAACATAATGCTGGTGTGTCATGATCATTGTCATATTTACATTCTTTTTCTCTTTTGTAGGGTTTCCCGACCTGTTTCGCAATAGACCATCTAATACCTGCAAACATATGGCAACGGTGAAACTTCTAGGAGGTTGTATATATTTTCTCAAAGGCTGTCGTTTTCATCTGCAGAGAAAATATACCATATGCTAGCATAGGACATGGAAATATTAGGCAGAAATTGCATTACTGTAAAATCTGATTTTGATCAGTCTAAGCATGTGTTCATTGTTATTAAATATGTGGTATCACTATTTGTAAGTTGTAATGTCCTAACATATATATGCATTCCTGTAACAGTGTCATTTAAATGTTATCAATATAATACTACTTTATGGATTTCAAACTAAGCTTTGTAACGGAATATAAAATCGGTTGTTTAGTGAATTTCAGGCCAATCCTAGTCCGCAATATTTATCAAATACTTGTATTCGACTTTCTAGTTTGTCACTGCTGCTAAATTTAAATGAAAGAGTGCTTTCTACAGAACCTAGTGGAACGCGCAAAGTTGGTATGTATGATGTCCAAGCGTAACATCTCCTTTTAATGCCATCTTAATATAATCCTAAAATAAATCATGTCGTCAAGAGACAGTTTGAATCATTGCTAAGAGTACGGAAGATCATGTATTTAGTGTAGAGTCCGAGGCAAAATATATTTAAGACAATTATTCAATAACTGGTTGTGCGGATACTCTGTGAGAAGACGTGAATGTTAGTTTAGCATGTTGTTTGATAGTTTGTTTAAAACATTAATTAGTTCGATCCACTAAAAAACCCGTCTAGAAATAACTGGGCAGAATGATACATATGATGTCTATACGCAGTCGACACATACGATTTACTACATTTATAATCCAGTTTACATAAACCTTGTTATATAAAACTACCCAGGTTAATTAGTTTCATTATATTATCAAAGTTGTTTACGAATTCGTTATAAGACAGAGAAAATTGAACATCTATAATCCTTTTAAATTTAACTATTCTTTTCACTTTTTAATTCAATTCAGTATAAAATCAGCACAACCTCTGAAACTAAACATTTCCACCTGAAAAACTAGCTGAAGCGTTGAAAGGGATCTACTTTGAAACCTGAAAGTAAATGTAAGTATGTGGTACTTCTAATCAAGCAATCTTCGCAATGTTCACAATATTGAAAAATCTACCAGAAGGGAAGAACTGGACATTGGATGAGCTGAATGACAGAGAAGAACAGTTGTTAATTCCAGTAATTATATATATTTCTATCATCATGGTGGTCGGAACAGTAGGCAATGCCCTAGTTCTGTATGTTAATATTTTTGTAATCAAATTACACAGATATTGTATAACCTTCCATGGTTTGGTGGATATCGCATATTGTGCGATATGCAAACCATGTTTGTTAGTGGATTTAACCCATTCATATACGTTCAAAAACACTTTGGCGTGCAAGACACTACGAACATTTAGTTACTTCCTTAGTTGTATATCCGTACTAGCCCTCTTTACCATTGCATTTCATAGATATAGAAGGATTTGTAGACCAGATGGCAACCAGTTTTCTGTACGATCCATGCAACGCATTTTTGGCATAATCGTTGTCATAGCTTTCATCCTTTGTATTCCTTGCTTTATTGTTTATGGAAAAAAAACTGTACAAACAGGGGTATTGAATATCACAGGAATTCAGTGTTTTCAAGATGATAAGTACAAAGACACAATGTTTCCCTATGGCTACATGATGTTTCTTTTCGCCATTTTCATTATACTAACTGCATGTATGTCTGTTTTCTATATACTCGTGTGGCCTCAAATAAAGAATCATGCAAATCAGATAGACATAAATGTTGTATCATGTGATACCGGACCAAACATGTGTTCTGGTTCAACATAAATGAACAAAATAGAAATGTCGCCAGAGAGAACTATAACGCAAGCTCATCACAATACACATGAAACTTTAAAACGAGCTGATTATCCTGGAAAATATGCAAGCGAAGGAATCATTGAGGGAGTGAGCATAAAAGCAAATTCTAGAGCCAAGAGCATACGTGTATCCTAAATTCTGCTTGTTGTTACCGCCTTATTTGTGTTGAGCTCCTCGCCATTTCTTTCTTTGGAAATACTGACATTGTCGGATGAAAATATTAATCGAAAATCTTGACAATGCAAGCACTGTGTTGTATCAGATTTTCTGGAGGTCATTTGCTATAAACTTCGTGGTAAATCCATTTATCTACAGTGTCATGGACAGGAAGTTTAGAATGCAATGCAAACATTTTCTGTGTAAAAGATTATATCAATAGGACTTTTGCGTATAAATGAGTTATGGCCAAATATGCGATAAATATGATCATTCATAATATACATGTACTTACACATTATTCTGTCATGGATTATTTGTACATAGCTGTATACTGTATACATAATATATGCATGTTTGTATATACATGTGGATTGAATTGCCCATTTAAATTAGACTCAACAACACAGTGGTCCCTTTTAAGAGTGATCTTACAACTCACCTTTTCCCAATGCAGGGACAAACTTAGAGACCTAATAATGTTTTCTATCTTATATGTTTTCAGCATGTTTTTTGTTTCTATTCCCCTATTTCATTTGTTTTGTCATTTGTTTTTCTGTAGTGTAGTCATATCATTATAGATTTTGTAAAGCGCTTAGAGCTTCTATAGATTAGGCGCTATACAAGGTCCTCACTATTATTAATTTGCATACATACATACATACATACATACATACATACATACATACATACATACATACATACATACATACATACATACATACATAGATACAAACATACATACATACATACATACATACATACATACATACATACATACATACATACATACATACATACATACATACATACATACATACATATATATATAGCAAAACATGGACTCTATTATCCTTAAAGTGACACAACAGCCAAGAGAAAATATTTGACTTTCATATATGAATGACAAGACTAAATCTAGCAATAAGGGAGACAAGTAGAACAAAGAAAGAATAACATATCAATAAATAGACTTAGAGCTAGTAAACTACATGTCAATATTGTGCTGACTTCCACACAACATAATGTTATATACAATTCAACTAGTTAATATATTTAGACCTGATTACCTGTTGGAAGTCTTGCATGTAGAAAACGAGAATAGTTCATTTTAGTCTCATTTAATGACACCATAGTAGACATCTTTCTCGATTTGTTTCGAAACCTCCTCCTAACGAAATGGGTGTGCCGACACAATAATTTCATTGTTATAGAGTTTTCAATTTATTTATCATTTGTCACGTCTGTGCATAGAGCTGTGCATTTTCGTCAGGCAAAGGACATCATCATAAGATAGACTTCCTCAAGGCATAATTAATGCTTATCTGATGTCGAAAGTCCTGTTTTGTTTCTCTTGCAGCAAATTGGATTATATGACATGATGTTCTCATTCAACGACCATCAATGCTAAGTTCATTATGCATCATCATCATCATCATCATCATCATCATCATCTTTATTTCCTTCCATGGAAGATTACATGATATAACAATAAATCATCTGAATACAATCAATACATTTTTATTTTAAAAAATATTATTTAAGAATAAACAATATTAAAAAATACAAAAGAAAGTTTGTTTTTAATACAAAATTTAAAACATGAATTAAAAAGTATTAGAATACAAATTCTTACACTATATATGTCAACAAAGTGTTCGTCAACTGCATAAGTTGCAAGTTCGAGTACCTTTTTTGCAGAAGATTGCTGCACACTGCATGACAAAATTAACTGCATACAGGACTAATAGCTTCGAGCTTTCTTTGTTGATCACAACTGATGGTAACCGTTTACCTATAAGATATTGTAGTTGCATCTCATATATATATATATATATATATATATATATATATATATATATATATATATATATATATATATATATATATATATATATATATATATATGCCTATCCAATGCATTTGAGCATAAAATGCAAACTGTCCTTGTTTCAATTGAATATCGGATATATTTCATCTCATGGGTCAAGTAGTTTCACCTAATTAAGACATCCAACCACCTGATGAAATATATGGGATGTTCATTCGGTACAAGTACAGATCTAATGTAACATAAGATTATCTGGCAAATAAAGTAGCACTTTCGGAAGGAAAACAAAACAAACCCACCTTCTTGACATTACGTTTGATTTATGTAACAAAAGTCCTTTCATTATTATATACTGATCTTTGATTTTCCTTTCATCTTCATCCAGTGATAAAACTAACGAAATCATTAATTTTCCAGTTATCAAATATAAGATATTCAAATGGTTAGAAAAATGATTTTATTAATGCTTATAAGTAATAGTGACATATGTTATTAACAAGAAGTATCAGATAGTATTCCGATTCAAGGCCAGTAACTCCTACCGACCTTTCACAATTTCAATACAACTTCGTTACAAATATATGTTTGTATTCGATTCGCAAATTATTATTGTTGATCGTCATAACTAATATATTGTGACTTTATAATGGTCAAAGGTATATTGATTTGTCACATCGGATCAGATGCGTTAAAGTAATTTTATTTATTCTGTTAATAAACAGCTTATATATAAGTTATATTATTATTATTGTTATTATTATTATTATTATTATTATTATTATTATTATTATTATTATTGTCGTTGTTGTTGTTATAAATATCAAAAATATAGAATTGAGCAATGTTTCATGACTGGTAATATTTATATAATTACCTTGAGCGCAAACCTTTTATGTATGATTCTTGAAGAAGAGCTAAAAAGGCATGGATGAAAGTATGTGCTCATGAAAAATTATTCAAAGAAGACAATTCCAAATTTTGTTCAAATGAGTAAATTTTGTATACATTTGAAAGGTTAAAATCAATTGAAGTGGGGTCCTTACGACGCCCGATAATTTGTTATCATCACGCTTTTACACACACACACACACACACATATATATATATATGTATATATATATATATATATATATATATATATATATATATATATATATATATATATATATATATATATATATATGTATATATATATATACAGACAGAGAGAGAGAGAGAGAGAGAGAGAGAGAGAAAGAGAGAGAGATATATATATATATATATATATTGATAAATAGTGAGTTCTTTTAATTTTAAGAACCGAATGATTCCAGTACACAGACGATATCTGTAAATAAATGCCTAACCGTATGTAAATATCTTTGAGTTACGAAACGTCTTGTCAGTGAGCGCTCTAATTTAAGTACATACACATCTTTAGCTGTAGATGTATTCAAGTTATTAATATATTGTTTATATGGTATAGCAATTGTGCTACCACGTTTCTCTTTGTATACTTTCTATGTAGCTGTGGTATACGTGGTATATTGCAAATATTTTATTCTTCATTTTGAGTGGCAGGAGAGTTTTATTATTAATATAAATTTGCAAGTTTAAAAAATGTTTTGTACCGTTGGATTCTTGTCCGGCACGGCTCAGTTAACTTCTAACTTTTGCATTGCTTTGTAATTATTATGCCGATTATGTAATCTGTATAGCTTACCGTACGTAACATTATTGTGTTTTATTCCCGTAATTTTATTAGTTCTTAATAAAGCCAATTATTTAGAGTTGAACGACAAGTTTAAAACATATTTCACTACTAAATTTCCAATGCAAAATAATAATGTTCACGTCATTTCATTATATATAACTACACCATGATCACGCGTACTAACGGGATTTTGTTATCTTAAATACATATTTGAACTGCTCGGCGTACTTGGGTTCGGACATAATGAGAAAATCATATTTAACAACAATTTTAATTTTCACGTTTAAATCCTGTACAAAACTAAATAATATTTCACATGGTCCGAATCAGAAGTTTGGAGATTCAGCCAGATAACCTAAGTGGCCGAGTGGTATAAATCGCTCTCCGTTACGGATCACTGCCATCTCACCTCTGTCTACGCGGGTTCGAGTCTCAGATTCGGCCTATGGGGTATGTGAGAAAGCGTGCCAGTAGCTTCTCGTGGGTCGGTGTGTGTTTTCCGGGGTTTTTCTCGGGTTCTTCCTCCATCATTAATACTAGCCGCCATTTATAGCCTATCGCGTGCTGGACAAAATGACGGTAAACCCTACAACAACAACTAACAGCAACATTACCGAAGTAGCATATACCATTAACATCCAACCTTACATGATAGATTCGTGGGACAAAGATGAACAGGTCTCGTCAGATTTTGACAAAAATGGCGCTGCTCTTGGGTCTTTAGAGAAACATTCAAACTCAAAATATCTCTGGCACATCCTGGTGTGTTGAGCTACCATAAAGCCTTCTCCCTTTAATTTGATCGCCCATACAGCTCTCCTTTTAGGGTCCTTTGGGATTGTGAATCTGTCTGGAACTTATATTATTCACACATCTGTTTTTGGGGGGTGGGGGTGGCAGGCACCATAGAGATCCCAGTCCCCATTTTCTTAAACAAAGGAAAATAGTTTTCATGCGTTGGTGTGTTCCTCCCGATATGTAGTTTGGTGGGTTTTTTTAAATATATATATTTTCTCCTCTTTCTAAAATTTCCGTTTGTGTAGATAAACTTTGAGGGGTATTGTATCTTTAGTGTTTCCTGGGTTGATCATCCGAGTAGGTTTTATTCATATAATCTCAAAATTCATTCCCCAGTTCATTGTGTCGACCTAGGCAAGAGATAGAATGTACGCTATATATGTTGGTGCTATAGGCATTTGATATATATATTTTTTTAAAAATCAAAAAAAAAATTATATACATTTTTTTTATTTTTAGATTTGAACGAAGTAAGGTGTACTATCTTTGTTTAGGGTTAGTGGGGAGGGAGGCAAAAAAACTGATTGTTTTATTAATAGTATTTTTTTCGTGTCGTTCTTCGCATTGTCTACTTTTTCATATTGAATTTGACTGTACTCGAGTGGAGGTCCATGCATTTTCAAAAATAATAAATTGTACTTCTGCAGACTCATTCATTCATTCATTCATTCATTCATTCATTCATTCATTCATTCATTCATTCGTTCGTTCGTTCGTTCGTTCGTTCATTCATTCATTCATTTTATTTATTTATTTATTTATTTATTTATTTAATATTTATTTATTTATTTATTTATTTATTTATTTATTTACTTACTTACTTACTTACTTATTTAGTTAGTTATTTATTTATTTATTTATTTATTTATTTATTTATTTATTTATTTATTTATTTATTTATTTATTGATCAGTACTTTTAAAAAAATTCCGAAATTGTTTAAGGTACCCTTTCTTATGGGTTCTTGGTTCAGTGTGGGAGCTGCCCAGCGGTGGCATAGAAGAAGAATAAAGTATTCTATATGTTCCAAGTTTTTCTTTACTTCCTAAAATATTAATTCGTTAGGCAGAGAGAGAGAGAGAGAGAGAGAGAGAGAGAGAGAGAGAGAGAGAGAGAGAGAGAGAGAGATTAAAAATAACGTAGATTTCTAAGTGTTTGTTTAAATTTAATGGAAAAGTCGCTGATATTAATTGATTCTGTTAATTTTGGGCTAATGGATTCAGCTTATCATCATTCATTTGTAACTTACTACACCGCATCCATGACTTAAAATCAGAACACTTCTCTGTGCTTTAGATGGTGAAATCATCTTCATTTGGACAGCTGGATTTATACATTTGAGTGTCGCATCCACTTATATACATAACTCCAACTGCACAAGCGGATGTACGAAATGATAATTCACTTGAGGTTGAAATTTGAACTGGTAAACAAAGTCATTATTCATGGTTCTTTCTGGGGCGTTTACCGGGTTCTTCCTCTACCAATATATACTGGCCGCCATGTATAGCCTATCGTGTGCTGAAAATGGCGTTTAACCCTACAACAACAACAACAACAACAACATTCCCGAAGTAGAATATTATATTAACATCCATCCTTACAGGATAAATTCGTGGGATAAAGATAAACAGGACTCGTCCAATTCTGACAATGGCGCTGCTCTTGGGTCTATAGAGAAATATTCAAGCTCGAAATGTCTCTGGCACAAAGTGGTAAGTTGAGTTAGCTTAAAGCCATCTCTCTTTAATTTGATTGCTTATACAGCTCGCCTTTTAGATTCCTTTAAAAATGTGAGGGAAGAAAACATAATCTTCTGTCTGGAACTTCTGTTATTTACACATTTTTTTTGGGGGGGTGGAGGGGTGGGGTGGCGGGCACCAGACAGACACTCGCTTCCATTTTCGAAAACAAAGGAACAAAATTTTCATGCGTTGGTATGTTACTCCCGATATGTAGTTTGGTGTTTTTTAATACATTTTTTCTCACCTTTCTAAAATTTCTGTTTATGTAGTTAAACTGTGATGGGGTATTGTACCGTTAGTGTTTCAATAGGGTTGATCATTCGAGTAGGTTTTATTCATCGAATCGCAAAATTCTTTCCCTAGTTTATTTTGTCAACCTTGGCTAGAGGTTACCTGTACCGCTCGTATGATATTAATATCGGTTCTATATGTATGTGATATATAAGATTTTTTTACAATTATTTTAATATTCATTTATTTGATTTTTAATTTTGAAAGAAGTACGATGTAATATCTTTGTTTAGGGAAAAAAAGAAACTTTTGTTCTTACGGCTTGTATTTTTTCCGTGTCGTTCATCGCATTGTCTATTTATTTCATAATGAGTTCGACCGTGCTCAAGTGGGGATCCATACATTTTTTTAAAATTTAAATTGTATTTCTCCATTCTCAAGTCTTTTTTAATTTATTAGTCCTTTTAAAGATTTTCCTAAATTGTTTAAGGTACCCTATCATATGGGTTATCTATGCAGTTCGGGAGCTGCCCAGCGGTGGTATAGAAGAATAAAGTATTCAATATGTTCCTTATTTTTGTTTTTTCTTCCTAAAAGATTAATTTGCAAGGTTTATTTAGAGACAAATAACTTGTATATTTGATTCACACAATTTTTAGCTGCGTATTGAACCTTCTTGTTTCTACTTGACACTTCGCTGCACAAATTGACTATGACTTGTATACGTTAATCGTCTCAAATGACGTCACATCCTGTGTATTTCGAAGGGAGCTAACAAATTCGCGGCAGGGTCTTTCCGTGTGATCTCGCAAAACAGGGCAGTATTCTTTTATAAAATTGAAGTGCAAATACATAAGATGCAAACAAACAAATATTTGGGATAGATTAAATGCACAAACTACTAAATATCCTTCTATTGACAATAAAATTATGCAGTTCCGGGTTTTTGTCCCCTTTAAGCGAAATTTTCGTTGCGATTCCTCAACACTTGTAACGGTATTTTTACTATTTCTTCCGCACCTTTCACTCGCTCATTTATTTCATTAGTAGTACCTGACACAGGCAAACCATGCTCTTTTAAAAATTGCCTCAGGTCGAGAACTTTAGCAATGCTAACGTTAAAGTTGATGGATCGCATCTTCGTTCCTAAGATCCGTTGTTACAATGCTTCCCGGAAGGAACTAATGTACCCTCATTGCAAGAATGATAACTCTGCTGTTACCCTTTAAGGGAGAAAAATATTGGTATTGAACTAGGGTTAAAGCTCATGTCTGATGTATCAAGATTTCCTAGAATTTGTTCTACTATCGTTCTGAGTTCAGTTGATAGTATCACGAGAGCATTCACAAAATGATGAGAAAACGTCCTTACTATTTCGTGGAATTTCAGCAAAACACGCTTTAGCTTCTACCTGCCTTTTTGCACAAAGTGAAATATTTGTACACAATGTACCAGAAATGACTACATATGTTACAAAACTGTCCATGCCCCAAAATCGCAATCAGTTGAATAAACTTAACAAATTAATTTGGACATTCATGAACACACATCATAGTCCAATCTATTATTGTTGTGAGTTTGTGAGTTTAGTTCATATTATCACATGAGCATTCACAAAATGGTGAGACGGCGACATTTCTATTTCGTGTAATTTCATCATAACACCCTTTAGCTTTTACCTGCCCTTTTGCACAAAATGATTTATTGTCAAATGTCCTGCTATTATTTAGAACAAGGTAGATGTAAAGGTCATTGATTGCTTCACATGGAATTATTGCTATGTCCTCTGACAACCCGGATTAAACTCCGACAAACCTGGAAGTTTTGCTCCTAACGGCAACACCAGCCCTTCAAGCTTACGTTATTCAGTGAAATTTTCGTAGCGATTCCTCAACACTTGTAACGGTGTTTCACCTATTTCTTCCGCACCTTTAACTCACTCAATTACTTCATTATTAATACTTGATAAAAGGTAAACCACGGTCTCTTAATAATCGCCTCAGGTCGAGATCGTTAGCAATGCTAATGTTTAAAGTTGATGGATCGCTTCTTCGTTCTTAAGATCCATTGTTACAATGCTTCCAAGAAGCGATTAACGTAATCTCATTGCAAGAATGATAACTCTGCAGTTACTCCTTAAGGGAAGTAAATAATGGTGTTAAACTAGGCTAAGATCTCCTGTCTGATGGATCAGTGATACTTTATTTTACTTTTGATTCGATTAATATATGTAAATATATAACTACCCGCTAAATTAGAATGTGATGTTAGGGTTGGCTTACTTAGAAGATAGAAGCCTTTGAACATTTCTCAGGATAAACTTATCTGTTACCAAATCAATAGTCAAAAGAAAATTCTGAGAATTGTTTGATGCAATCTTAAGTTTCATTTGATATAACAAATTAAATTAAAAACGTTCACAAGCCATACACCTGATCAAATAGTGATATGTTTCCAAAATTAGATAGTATGTTACACAAGACATTATCTAGGTTGTCGTTGTAACACGTCTTTCGGCGCATCTCATTTGAAACATGCTTGTTCATCAATTGTTTTTTCAACCAGTTAAAAATGCTCCAAAGTGTAGTAATCATACTTTATTTCAGAGCTTGTAATTCTTGCACAGAACTGATATATGTGATCAAGAATACGGGTTTTTGTATTATGTTTCTTATTTTCTTATCCTGTTTTAAATAAATGCAAATCCATAAATATAATTATATGATGTGATGTACATTTAAGTATTAAACTGAGCAGTGAATTGAAACTTCTCTATCCCATGTCACCGCTCTTCTTCATTATAAACGTCCACACCAGTCATGTTATCATTTTGTTCCTGTCTAAGCGTGTCGTTTGCCCACGTTACTCCTTTGCAAAACATATAAGACCAATTATTCAATATCAAGAGTATTCACAAAGTAGAAAACGCACATTTCTTTCACGTAGGGTAATATTCGATTGATTCTGGTTTCAATAGAGCTTCGTGCGCATATAACAGCAGTTATATGCTATGACATTGCACTGTAAATAAAACGTATATTAAACTATTAATGTGACTTTATTTCGTACCACCATTTTATATTTCTGTTTTGTCGTGTGATAGCCAGTGTATTCATAATAATTGACAGATTAAAATTGATATATTTAATCATTTCCGTTTTTCACCCTCAGCCAGTAATTACATTATTTGCATTGAATTGAAATTTAAGTAAGCCTATGACAGTTTAATATGTTATGTCTAGATTTCATTTCTTTATTATTTTTTTTCTCCTTTTCTGGGATATGTTCGCTTTGTTAAGTATATCAATCAGAGGGAATTTGTTTGCACGAACAAGGATAGATCACCCATAAGTTGTAATAATTAATCTCTGAACATAAGTTGACACATATATGCCAAGTCAAAATATCAATGTCAAATCTGACACGTGTTGAATCATGTAGTAATTGGTTTATGCATAAACATTTACATGTACAATTAATTAACCATACCAAAACGTTAACTAGAGTGCTAATTGAAAGACTTAGAACTATCACATTTTGCGTTCTTATTCACACGTTCCCATATACGTTTGGACAAGCACATGAACAAACTATATTTATTCGGATAGTTTCCACATCATATATGTATCTAACAGACTGTACAAGGTGGTCCGAAAAAAATTTTTTTTTTACAGGCGATTAATTTCTATTGATATTCATACATGTTCATTCATCAGAAGATTCGATTGGATACTGTAAATATGCATATATTATATGTCAAAACAGAACTTGATTCAAATAATTGAGTTTTTAATAAATATACCACACAAATTCCATATTCATCCTATAATACAGGAACAAACATCACACTTTTGCACCTCGAACGGAATTTGTGGACCCTTTTTACTATGTGGTTTTCAGGGTTAGCACTACGATTTTAAAAAGAAAATGAAAACGAAACAACTGTCACTAGACTCCTCGAAATAGTGTTAGTGAGACATGAAAAGAACTTAATATGTAGCCTGCATTGTCGTATCACAAAGACAAAACGTATATCAACAATACAGCAGATATAACAGGCCATAAACTTTGGACGGATACATTCGAACATTATCTAATACATTGTTCATGCGCTCATACGAATTGACTGCATTACATATTAAAATATTTTATCAGAATTTGCGTACATTATTATTAGTAATAATGGTAATAGCAGAGGTCTAACAATATTTTGTTTAAAACTCTGTGTTGGACATAATAATCTAACTGCATTAAAGAATTTGAAAAGTTATTCATTATTAAACAGACGTAGCATGGACCGAAATATATCTCGACTGTTAGCTGTAAAAATATATAATACAACAGCTCCACTGTATAAATAACATGGCGTGTGTGACATTAGTGTGAATTTAAAGAAAGGTTTTGTTCCATTCCAAACGTTCAATATGAAGTCATAACATCCCATCTACTGCTTAGTACGGAAGGATAGCATGTTACGTTTCAAATCATTTCGCAGAAAGACTAATGCCTCAAATGTACATCCAGCTGAAATCACTAACTGTACCACGGCTAGAATATACCCTATAAGTGAACCTCTTAAAGTCAAATCTACCGCCAGTGTAATTAAAGTAATTGGGTTTCTCCCAGAAGCTGAAGGAACACCAATCAGCTTTGAATCACAGCTCATATGTATTGATACGCGATTATATAAAAATATAGATATATAAATACATAGATATATAAAAATATTGACAGACAGACAGATAGATAGATAGATAGATAGATAGATAGATAGATAGATAGATAGATAGATAGATAGATAGATATTTATTTCCAAAGGTCTCAAATTGAAAATCGTTTTACACAGAGATTATTACATTCCATTCGAAACCTTCTGTCCATTACGCCATAAATAAATGGATTTACCATGAAGTTTATTGACAATGTTCTCCAGAATAGCTGATAGATCATTGTGCTTGTATTGTCTAGATGTTCTACGAAATGTTCGTCGAAAAACGTAAGGAGTTCAAGAGCAATGAATGGCGCGAAACTCAGCACAAAGAAGGCTGTGACAAAAAAAAGCATTTTTGATACGCGTATTGTTTTTGCTCTCTCAGTAATAGATACTTCTTTGTTTCCTTTATTTTCTTTTCTGTTATTTTTCTCAGGTTCATATAGGTTTTGCCGAACATCAGGCATAGTGTGTGGAATTTGAGATATCGTCCTTATCGGATCCATGTCTGTAGACTTTCTCTCCAATTTGATGCACTTGACCTTTTGATCGGTAGCATACTGCAAGACACTTCTTTTCATTGATTGCATATGACTTTTTACTTTTTTCCATATTAATATATAGATGACAGATATCGATGCCGTTAAGATAACAAACATAGCGCCAAGAAACATAGTGTATACATTAGGAAAGAGTGTATCTTTGTAAACATCATCGGGAAAACATTGAATTCCAGTTATATTCGCATACCCAGTTTGTACTGTGTTTCTTCCATAGAGAACAAAGGTAGGTATCGAGAAGACAAAACTTGGACATACAATGATCCCAAAAATAAATTTTATCATTCTCACTGAAAATTGGTGTCCTTCTGGTCTGCATATCCTTTTGAATCTATCTAAGGCAATCATTGACAGGACCATGGATGATACCAAAACGTTGAAATTAGACAATGTGCGTAAACACTTGCAGGCCAGTGTGTTTGTAAAATTGTATGGATGGGTTAAAACTCCTATGATAAATGGATCACCTATCATGCAAAATATGATATCCACCGAAGCAAGCATGATTATAAAATATCTGTAGGTGCAATTTCCCGCCTTGATGATGCGAATATTGACGTTCAGAACAAGTATATTACCGACGATCCCAATCACCATAGCAACAGAAATAAAGGCAATTACTGGAACTAACAGTTGCACTTCTCTGTCGTTCAGTTCATCCAAAGTCCAGTTCCTGTCTGGTGAAATATATTTCAAAGGTGTAAACATTTTGAAATTGAGAGGATTAAACTTATCAAGATTTATGTGGACCTTTATGCTTCAGAGCAAACCATCTACCGTCATTGGTTCGTTCCTTCCATGCCTCAAAGAGAATATATTTTGTTATAACGGCTGGCTCGCATTGGTGCTGAATTGAAAAATGAGAATAGATTAATTCAGAAAAATAGTTTACTTTCATGAGTATTGATTATAGCTAATTATTTCTAACAAAGATCTTTAATCTAGCTTACTCGTAGTTCGTGTTTCCAAAATGTTGGAGGAAATATACTAAAATGTATGAAAGATCATATAAACAATTATAACAAAAATATTTTTAACGTGTCCTTTACTATGTAGAAGGTCTCTAGTTTTCAAAACAATTTCCATCTTATTCTTTTATTATAAATTTTGTCAGTCATTTTGTTTATGTTTGCTTAAACATTGTTAGCCTTACATCACACATTATCATGGAATGCGAGATCAATCAACACATGTATAATTATTAATATTTCAAAACTTACACTTACCCGAGAAAGGCCTTTTGGTTTAGATATATTGTTAATCTCTACTATTAAGACATGGCGTTCTCCCTTGGGAAAATATTTAACTATTTTAAAAATGAAACTTCTAAAACCTCTTAT
Source organism: Unio pictorum (assembly GCA_030141615.1). Taxonomy (NCBI): domain Eukaryota; kingdom Metazoa; phylum Mollusca; class Bivalvia; order Unionida; family Unionidae; genus Unio; species Unio pictorum. The sequence continues at coordinate 3,892,333 of JARLTB010000275.1, read as the reverse complement.
AAACGGCCAAGAAGCTTTGCTTTTAGAAAAGGAAACTTTGTACAGCGTTACAATTGAGAAAGAGAGAGAAAGAGAGAGAGAGAGAGACAGAGACAGAGTGAATAGTGCCTTCATCCTTGTAACCTTCACTCAACTATATTTTGTAAATGCGCAATAGCTGAGCATTGTTTGGGAGATTGATTTCCCAATGATAATAAAGACAAAACTCGTCTGGTTTCTCTAGTTTTATATTTTTAACACAAAGCGCATAAAACAACTAATAAATGTAGATAAAAAACTGTTTATAGATCATACTCATACATGTTTTCATCACTTTATACTTCCAAGAACGGCCACTAAATGTATACCAACTCTTTATTTTAATGTATTGTGCAACAATTTATTAATATTTCACTTGAGCGTTTTTACAAGCAAGTCTGAAATATCCAATCAATTTGTATAACGTACCAAAACGAATTCGTTGTATTTAAATACTATCTTTGTCGCCGATCTGTTATCGACTAAACATCATTTGGCCTTGTACGAACCTAACTCACAATGGAGAAAAGCTAATACCGTTTTATTTACTCCTACCACGCTTCTTATTGATCACCAAAACTGACCGAATCTTTCTTTATAGTAGTTTCCTATCCCCACCCCACCCCACCCCGAGTGTACAATTCCGAAGTTTGTAACTTGATTTTTCTTGCAAACTTTTCGTTTCACTTTGACTCTCCTGGAAACCCATATACATCAAACTTCTAGATTATCTTCACATTTAAACCTACGTCAATTAGCCGTCCCGTCCATATATGTGGTCAAATTCATGTATTGTTTTCTTCTGAGACCTGTTAACAATATTTCATTTTTAATTGTGGTATTATAAATTTGCATCAGATCAAATTAGTTCCTCTCCCTCCATCTCTGCTTGCTGCTTATATAAACTTGTGTATGATATATGGAACTCAACTAATGCATGGCATTCAACCAAAACAGACAACTGCATTAATTCCATCAGCAGTACAACTTGATTTATTGCTTGACCAACATGCCCTATCAACCAAGTGCAGATTATCAATTCTAACGTGTTGTCCGTAGTAAAGTAGTTTACGGACAAGCCTTGCACTGTTAAAAGGAAACGCTTTAATAATGGGGTGATAGGTTTTCCGCCATCATTTGGTCATCCTTTTCATATATCTATTTTTAGCCTCCTGAGGACGAGTATGAAATCAGTTCCATTTATAATTCAATTACACTATACATAAACATAATATAGTTGAATTACCTTCTCTTCCACGACGACCGTGGCTACCTTAAGTAGTAAACGTTCGGTAGATCCTATTCCACGTGTCTTGTTTAAATACGGGTTTATAGTCACAAAAAAACATAAAAATATTGTTGAAATCAGTAGGAAGATATGCAATAATGATTTATTCTACATAATATGTTGGAAGAAATTCAAAATAGTACGACAGTCAATAACAGATAATATCAATTGCACCAAACTGATCATTTTCTTGACGATTCTGGCCGAACTTTATGTTATTTTTATTGCATACTTGTATTATTAGAATTGCTGTTAACATGTATCATATAAATTGAAAGCGTGTATCAAAATTATTCATCTGTTTTGCAGTCTTTAAGAAAGCGCTTATAACATAATATCTAAACTGCGTGGCGTTGTATTGGACAGTCAATAGGCTACGCAATAGTCGTAGGTGTTGCAGAAAGGATGAGAAGAAATCTATAACACATCTGAATTTTGTGAAATTAGTTGATGATACAAAGAAACAAATGCCTTATTAAATATGTCCATTTATATTTATTTACAAGGTTACGATGACTGTATATTCTTAGGCCTTATGGAAGTTTCCCTAGCTCCCAACACAAACGAAGAACTGGCGAACTTTGGTGTGTAATGCTGGCCTCCACTCTTCCATATTTTTGGTGGATACCGTATTTTACTGCAGCCGTTCCAATCTGCAGCTGTTATAGGGTTTTTACGGTGTCTTATGATCAATAGCTGCCTTCCGGACTGTACGAATAGTGTTGAAGAGGGATGCGAAGTGTTTTGATTAGCGTTTTAGGATAGAATCATTGTCAATGAGTGGGCTCTGTATTTTGTAAGGACGGACCATGCACTGCTTTCAACGCTTCATAGAACCCCGTGTAGTCACCAGTGTAAGCGTACAGCTGGGTTCTTTCTACATGATTTGTCCATCATTCATTTTGTTTGCCTTTGACCTTCCACTAGAGGGAGCTGCAGATAAGGCTTGATACGTTTATCTCTTCTTGGCAAAAAGTTGTTGGATTTCGTGGTTGTTTTCCTCAAACGAATCCTTGATTTTCGTAATGGTGAGTCCAATGATTTTGAGGTTTGCAGAAAGGAAGCCTTGATGTGTTTCTACATCTTTTCCGGAGGTTTATCTGACGGAAAAGTAGGCTCTTCATGTCTAGTCTGCAGGCTCTCTTCATAATATTCCTTGATGTCAGAAACAGAAATGGTTTTTAATCTGGATATTCCGTCTCGAGTTTATTCTTCTTGCCCGGGCATGGGCTTGAAGTGAAAGTTGTGAATGCATATGATCTAACAATGATCTGTGTGGTACTCTGCACCGGGTATCACATTGATATGAAGGTCATATGTTACTTACCTATGGTGTACTATGATGTAATATGTTAGGTTCCAGTGTTCTGATCTAGGATGCATCCATGTTGTTTTCGGGTTGTCTTTCTGCTTGAATACGACGTTTGTGATGGTGAGCTGTACGTGTGCGCACAATTCAAGACGCAGGCGCCCATTGTCGTTGCAGACAGCCTCGCGAGGGTTCCCAACAACGGCTTGCCATGCTTATGATTCTCAGCCAACTAGAGCATTGACATCTCCGAGGACGATGATTGTGTCGCTCTCTGGGACACATTGGAGAAGTATGCGCAGGGCTGCATAGATATTATTATTATCAGAAGGATCTGGCTGAAGTGTTGGAGCACATACACTGAAGAGTGTGGCGTGCTCTTTGTTCCTAAGTGGGAATGCGCGGATATGATGCTTTCGGTGTGAACAGTTTGAAGGTTTGTCAGCTTGGTGGCGATTTAGCCATTTATCATGAAACTGATTCCTGAAAGTCTTTGTTCAGTCTTTGGTTTTCCTGATCAGTGCAGGGTGTATCCAGCGCTGAGGTCTCTCAGACTTCCCTCCTCTGAAACGCAGACATCGCAAAGTGCAGCAACGTCAACACCAAGTCGAGAGAGTTCGTGTGCGACTAATGCAGAACGTCGTTTTGGTATGTAGGTAGGGCATGATTTGGTCAGGCCACCTTTCTTAGGTATCTCTCCTAGCGGAGCATGCCGTACTGTGCCTAGATAAAGCTGCTTGTTCACTCAAGCTGCTGACAGGTGATGGCGTCTTCTCTAGAACAACACAAAACGGCCAAAGGCCTGAGTTGCCTGTAAGTAGATCCCGTTTTTGATCCTTTTTAATCGCTGCCAGGTTTGATTGAGTCGAACGTAAACAGTATACATATACAGTTCCTTCATGCCTGCGCAATGGAACATTTAGGTGGAGTGCAGTCTGCACAAACATTCCACACCTATGGGAGATATATGAGTACCAGTGCGTCCGTGCACTCAGATATTCTCCGTTGAAGAGGAAATAAAGTCAGTCAGTCAGTCAGTCATGCATGCATTAGCGGAGGGAAAATAACATAATGCTTCCACTCAAACCTAATTCTACACTTTCTGTTTACTAAAAGCAAATTTAATGTACAGAACGTTAGTACGGGGAGAACTTTTTTATTTTAACATTTCAAATGCGCTAATAACTACCTGAATAAGTTATCACTTCATTACTATCATAACTATCTGGTGAATTTATATTCAAAGAGCTCTTTGTTAGTTTTATTCTTCATCTTATCATTTCCGTAATCTTCTTGACCATATTTCGCAGAAGACAGCTGCAAATGATTGATTATAACAAAGTTAAATATGGTTAGCCGTCCAAAAACAATAACAATACGTGGATTGCGGTTTAATCGTTATTGCTATTCATCCCTGATTTAGGGGTGGGGTTATGATAATACCTTCCATACATGTATACTTTTTGTCATCATTTATTAAAAAGAAAAACACTGAATGACCAATACAAAACATAATTTGAAACTATTCAAGCAACATTAGATACAGTAGAACATTGGAATAAAAGTTTCGCATTGGAAAGAGCATGATATTTATTGAGTACATATTTCAATTAATTTCCTCTGTTCGTTTGATGGTGATGCGTAAGACACGTGTAGCATTGTTGGTATTGACTTTAAATAAATTATATATTACTTGAAATATGAGTATGATGATGTTTTTGTACTTGTGTATTGTAGTGAGAGTGCATAGTCAGTAATGATATAATGTTGCTGCCTGAAACATGGGACCAACTGTGTATTGTCCATTCTCTCATTCACAGCCTATGAACAAACTACACTTTGAGTTCGTTTATAAATTCAAGATTGTTATGTGTTATATTTGGATTTGGACGCAACGGAATGTCCAATACCTACAATTAAAGTAAGGAATATATCGGGAAACTATTCATAATTGCTTATCATTATTTTTATTATCAAGAATATATCGCTACACCAACTAAAAGTACAGTTGTGGATAATAATCATATTGTGTGAGAGACAAATGTTATTGCAAGACTGGATGAAGCTTTAGTTCGAGCATCTGAAGACATTTAGATACCATTTGTTTTGGATCCAAGGAGTTACTTTATTTGTATGACGGGGTGATTTTATTAGCAATATATATCTACATTTGTAACTTGCAGTGTCTATAAATTCAGGCATAGAGAACTTAATGAAAGATGGTTTTAATATCTCGTTAGAGAAAGCTACTCACATTGTATGCCAACTAATTTAAACCTCACAAAATGAATAAAATCACACGAAATACAGGTACATGTGAAAAACTTTTCTTTGTCTACGTTCATTTACCTAAATTGTAGGAACTAGGTAAACAAAAATTGTTGAAGACAAAATGCATTCCTATTTATAGCTCATTTATGCAATCCATTTTAAAAAGAGCGACATTGTGGCTTCAAAAGATATCCAATTTAAACTAAAATCTCAAACCTGCAAGAGATGTTCAAATATATATCATTAGGGCAATTTGAGTTCAGAATGTGGCATTCAGTATATCATATCGGAACTAAATATACATGATATTGATCTCTAAGGGACATACAGAATTTTTGTGACGAATATGTAGTTAATATATTGTAATTGTGGTTGTAATACGAGTATGTATGAATTCGAACTTACTGCAGCATACGCTTGGGTCATCATTGCAGATACAGTGCGGCACATCCCTTATTATCTGATTGTAGTCAAACATATATTTCCTTTGTCTAACCTTCCATTTAAACGGCCTAGAAAACTAATCATGAATTAATAACGTAGGGAAGAAATAGATGATGTATATAAGTCATACCTCATCTGTGTATCTCTTTATGTTTGACTTCATGATTTATATTTCATATAATAAGGTTGAGTGTTCACTTACATATGTTATACGTATCATGAATAGAAGGTTGGTGAAAATGTACAATGTTGTTACGTGTGCATGTCATTTACATAACATAACAAATGAATTGTTGTTATGGATTTGGGATATAAATATTTATAATTTTAAACGGGGCAACATGATTTCTTTTTCTTTCTCTCCGAATGAGTCCGTTACATGACCGTAATGTTTTGCTTAGATACCGGGCGCATGATAATAACATCAACATATTTTAGCAGTTATTGTTGACGTGAGCATTTTGACTGAATCTAATATATATTTGAGTGTGTCATTTTGTGTAGTTATTAGGTAGACAAATGTGGAATCATGTTTTGGGCAATGCTAGATCTACAGAAACAAACTCTATAAGAAACGTAGAATTCCTACTTTTCATGTATTAAGTGCCATATGCGTTAATAGCGACCGTCCAATTCCTTTTTTGTTTTATCGATAGGTATAGTTAAGTTTGCAAACAAAATATACTTACCTTATATTTGCATCATTCTGCATTTTTCAATGCAAGGACTGCTTTGAGATTGTAGCCATAATTAGAGCAAGGCCATTATAGGACTATACGAAGACTGTTCCTTAGATTGCAGCAAGACATAGAGCGGTCCTTCAGATAGTACCAGATGTGCAGGGCTAACAAACAATCAGACCAGTCAACCATTGCTGTGATCGGTCATTGATGTTTTATGATGTTTTACGTGCAGACTATGAAAAATGAAAAAAATGAATGTCGTCGTGGGAAGTCATTAATGTGAAATCTGACTGAACAGCTGATGTTGGCAAAATATGTTTTTATTTTATATTGGAGACGCTTTTACGGTATAACGCATTAAAGCAATTAACAAAACTATACTGCATTCTATATATTAAGGTGACAATCAAACTGACAACGAAATCAATATTTATGACAACTATGGGAACAAACAAGTAAAAAGTCAATAACTTGAAAAATAGAATGTTCGATGTGCGCAAGTATTCGTTTTTATGTATTTGTAACATATACTCAAATATAACAAAATATCGAAACATCTAGACTGATTAACCGTTCAATGAACTTTAATAAATCTACACGGCTTATAAGATATTGAAAAGGACACATATTTAAATTTCACATGAAAATTACAAATTGATAAATTCAAGATGGTAGTGAACATCGTCAATGTCATCCAGGCCAGTTAAGTTTTCATCTTCCAGTATTGATTTGACCATGTCTAACCAAAATCATATTGATATGTAAAAAGTGGCATGCAAAGAGTCTATTCGCACTTACTAACTATATATATATATATATATATATATATATATATATATATATATATATATATATATATATATATATATATATATATTGCATCTGTTTTGGGCCTATTTGTTTTTGCCATAGATACATAGAGAATGATATGCAGACATGGGAACCAGTTGCCCATGCCATCGGTGGAATCTATTTTGGGATCATCTCTGTTCTATGTTTCACTGTCTCTGTTTCTGGTTTTACCCTTTATGGAGCGAATACCGTAGAAACAGTGATTGTAAATATCACAGGAATTCAGTGTTTACCGGATTATCTATCTGTACAGGAACAAACGGTTCCACAATACCTAATACGTGCGTATTTATGCTGTTATCATTATCTTAACCGCATCGATGTGTGTCTTGTTTATAATGGTGTGGCTTCAAATAAGGAAGCATTCAAATCTAGCAAAATCAAATCCTTTATCAGATGCTAAGGAAACAAAAACGTGTATCCTTTCTCATTTGATACATATTCTGTAGAAATGATACCCGCAAGAAGAGTTCCTCAGAGTGATCAAAACAAACGTGACGATCCAACACGCACTGATGATCCATAAAAATATACAAATGAACAAAAGAACGGAAATACAGTCAACGATAATCACAACGACAACGCAAAGGCCATACGCGCGTCCACTATTCTTGTTGTTGTCTTTTTTGTGTTGAGCTTCACACAATTTGTTATCTATATCTACTGGCGTTTTTCAAAGAAATATATACATAAAATATGGTAAATACCAGCATAGTTTGTTTGTTTGTTTGTTTGATTAGGATATTTAACGTAGTTTTAGCAATTGTTCAGTCATATCGATGTCTGCAGTGAGGCAGTTAATAGTGATGTCTAGCACTGGGGCATCATGCCGCAGACATGTAAAATGTCCCACCCAGTCACATTATCCTGACACCAGGCCGACCAGTCATAACAATTACCTCTTAATTCTGAGCATCAAGCTAGGTAGCTGTTAATACCATTTTTGTACGTCTTTGGTATGACTCGGCCTTGGATGGAACCCACGACCTCCCGCTTCCGCGCAGGCTCTTTAACCACTAGGCCACCGGAGCGGTTATTAGCACAGTATTCTGGCAGATCTTCTGCAGTGTGTGTGTGTGTGTGTGTGTGTGTGTGTGTGTGTGTGTGTGTTATTGCCAAACGGTCGGGTCTTTGATACATCCAGAAGTGGTAGTTCAACGAATTAGCGGTTCATTGACACGATTATTGTCCTATAACAGTTTAGAACAATACTCAATAATATTTTATTTCCCTTCGACCGCCTTGTTAGAATAAAGGTAACAGCTCTTAAAAAAGCACTTTACAGACAATTATATGGAGTTTCTTTTTAAAATGATATGTACGTTTTTTTGCAGAATCAGTTTTGGACGTGAACTATTAGCTCCCTTTTCATCCTTTGCTAACTGTTTTTAAATCATGGTATCACTTCTGCTTCTAAATGACTTGATTATCACTGTCTTACTTTAACAAATATTTTAGTTTGATTTCCAATCCAGTCATCAGAGTATATATCAAAGTCGACAATAGACGTACCGACTCATATAACTTTCTTTAAAAAATATGTTCAGTACTTATAGTACTTTGATTCTGGATACATTATGTGTGGTTGTTGTTGTCGTTTTTAGCGTCATTTTTCAGTACACGATAGGCGTATTAATGATGGATAAAGAACTCTGGGAAAATCCCCGTAAAGAACCACGAGAAGCTGTTGGCAAGCTTTCTCACATATCCACATTGGCCGAATCTGAGACTCGAACCTACGCAGATGTGAGATGGAAGTGTTCCGTAACGGAGAGCGCTTTAGACAACTAGGCTCGGCCACTCGGGGCCCCTCATTAAGTGTAAAACGAAAGCGACTTAGCAACAAATTTGACTCCAAATATACATAACTTTAAGGTTTCTTGCGCTTACAGAAACTATAAATGATGTTTACGAACTAAGGATGACCAGCGTGTTTTCTTACGATTCTTGCATAATTTATGTTTTTTGCTTTATGGGCTCTGTTTTCAAGATACAGTTCTGTCACTAGCGAAAAAAATAATTGTAAAGGGCTTAAATGAGTTGTGAATACCATGCACATGGAATGTAATATAGGTGAACTAAAATTCACGTAAGTTATATAAAATGTACAAGCACTAGCATGGTCCTGGGTTTGGTCAAGTTCCAGCCATGGAGAACATACTTCAGTTGAGTGTGAATTCTTTAGAAACGAACCGGAAATCCCACTACATACCAACTTGAACTCCCTGTGTAATGAGGAACAATATCAGTTACGTTGTAGCTAGAAATATGTAATAATACTGATATTATTATTATTACTGTTGTTATTATTGCTATTATTATTATTGTGTCTATAATTATTACACCTTTTTTGTTTTTCTTATTGCTATTATTATTATTTTTATTATTCTTTTTTTCCTAATTATTATTTGTATTATCATTATTATTATCATTATTATTATTATTATTATTATTATTATTATTATTATTAATATTGTTATTATTATTATTATCGATTAGAACAAAATAGTAGTCATTCAAAATCGATGAACACTATTTAGAGGACTAAAGATTACAGTTTTTGCTCAGAATTTGCTATATTGTTATGTTTGTATGTATGTATGTATGTATGTAGGTAGGTATGTAGGTAGGTAGGTAGGTAGGTAGGTAGGTAGGACTGACTGACTGACTGGCTTTCTTTATTTCCTCTTCAGAAGAGATTTCATTCAGTTAATGTTTCGTAAATACAAAAATTTTATGAACATAGTTTGTGATTAAATTACTTACAGTACACTATATAGCAACAAAAGCAAAGAGAACTTAATGTTAAAACACATACGTGAGAGAACTCGTTGCAAACGAGTTATATACGCAATATAGATTAAGAGATGGGAAATAATGGAATTGGAATTATTTACATTCAACTAAAACGATTTAAATTGAATATCATGTTCTCATTCACTTCGAACACATGTGAGTTATTTATTAGATATAATTGAATTGGGTCCATTTCCTTAATTTACTGAATAAGCATACTATGGGATATCATTTTCAAGTTACTTTGCTCTTCTGTAAATTGTGTCTATTCCATCAGCCACCACACACATGAATGCCTTCCATGATTGATCATCCAATCATAGGTATGTATGTATGTATGTATGTATGTATGTATGTATGTATGTATGTATGTATGTATGTATGTAGGTATGTAGGTATGTATGTATGTATGTATGTAGGGGATAAGCACCAGAACTCGATACATGTACGTTACATATATGCATCTATTTTTAAAAATTATTTGCTATGTAGTGTACCCTGTATTATTATAATTGTATTTTCCATTAGGCTTATGATGTATGTTCTAATTTGCATTACATAAGTTATTTTTATTCATGAAGGATGCATATTATACATTGCATAGTTGGATCTGCCAATGTTTATGATTGGCATTACAACACCGGAAATTCATGTTTTCAGGTTAAATCTGAGTACTTTTTTAATTTGCACCTTAATTACTATGCACGAGATTTCTGTATGATGTCTTTGCAAATCTTATATTTCTTATGGAAAAGAACATTTCATTAAATATCACATTGTTTAGTATTACTGAGGAAAACAGTTCACATACTTAAAGTTAAACTGTAGCGCATTGAAAGTTCAAGGTCGGCTGTAACAGCTTCTGCAAGACGAAATCGATTAATATTCCATTATCACAACAAAGGCCGTCGCTGTAAATGATTGACAGATAGTGACGCGGATATGGCATTAAGCGCGTGTTAATCAATCATGACAAAACTGCGGACCCAACCCACAGTGTCTCGAAAAGAGTATATTGTTTGTTGAATATTATAAATGTATACATGCTTCCTTTTTAAGAGTATTTTGTATTGTTTATTGTTCTATTGTTCCGACGCTATGGAGAATAAAAGATACAAGTGCAGAATTAAGAAGAAACCATTTTTCACATACATCGTTCTTCAGTACTTTCAGCATGACTTACAATTCTAAATAAGCAACGCTGTTCTCAATCTCCCAAGGAATAAATATATGTCTCTGTCTCATTCTCTATCTTTCTCCGATGTGACTTGCCCCCGGGTGACTGTGTGGTCAACTCGCTTTACATAGTACGAACATATCACCTTTGTCTACGTGAGTTTTAATTTTAAGGTTTACCAACTTGTGTATGTGAGAAAACTTGAAACTGGTATGTGCTTCCTCCATCAGATATAATCCTGCTCTGAGCTTTGGTGTGAAGCACACAACAAAAACATAGTGTGGCCTTACCATATGCATGTTTATGAAATCAGACACACATACTAGTAGAATTGGACCTTGTTGAGAAAACAACATGATGCATTGTATTTGGAGTATTGTTTAGTCAGAAACAAACGATTTTATTTGGATAAGCAAGCGCTAGACTTGCGAAGCAGCCAATTAATTTCTTATACCAACATAAATTATCAATCACTCATTTCAAAAGCAAATAATTTGTCGAATCCCAATGAGGAGATGATTACGTACATATTTTGACAAAACAACAAATCATGATTTTTTTCTTCGCACAAATGCTTTTCAAAAAGATATATGACATACTAAATGTTTAATCAGTTTATGTAACTGAATGAACACCTAGTAGTGTTAATATAGTTTTTAATGTTACTTCCCGGCTGTAATCACTATGATGCTAAATATATACAATCTTACTACTCATTTAGAAATGCGATAAACAAAAAAATTAATTAAATAAACTAAAATATTTCCTTCTATTTCAGGTGTCATATTCTCAGCCTAGGATTTATGTGTAACCTGTTAGAACTATAAAGCAAATCTCCAAGTCTGATGTATATTTATAATTCTCAGTAATTAGTTCTATATACCTTGATTTATTTCATACGAATCCGGAATGTCTGTGTGGATAGATGAGAATGTATTATTTGGTTGTCATGCAAGTGTCTGCTACGCACGAGTGCATATAACACCGACTAAGTAGCATCATGTTTTGTGATGTGTACTTAGTCGTGAGGGAATATGGGCTCGTGTATGCAGGCAAGTAAACGTATGTCATTTAACCGCGGACCTGGGCGTTAAAAGTTACAAGTGAGATAGGATAAAACAATGTAGCAGTGCTAAAGTCACAACTAAGATTTAAGCATAATGCAAGTTAGAATATTGTAATAGATGTCACATATTGTGTAATGGGGATTTACTGCAGTGACTTATCAAGAGAAGAGACGGAAATGTAAGATTAGTCAATGAAGAGGCGGAATTTACTGGTTCAAGTATTTTGCACATTCTAATTAGTGATAGAGAGATGCAAAACACCGAGCCCCCAGTCAGCGGTACCGACCGTTAAATTATTGAATACACAAAATGTGAAATTTAAAAACACCAATTTAATATCATTAAATAATAGTCATCTCTCAAATTACAAAACATATCGCTCGTCTTTCACTCGACAAAGTGACGGCCTATTTCATCATCTGACTTAGTGTGATAGATTTTCCTCCTGTCCTGTATTCCTACTCATCCAAATTATCTTTGGGCTGGTAATCCAATTTCCTCCAGTCCCCCCAAACACCTCCGCTCTTCCTTTTTCGCAGAGACTCGGGACCAACTGCATTAAATATTCCTGTACGGAAGCTTCTTTTAATTTTCAGTATAGCAAGTTTCCTGTCGTCGGAGTAGCTTATATTCCCTTATTATGTCCTCAGGAAAAATCTATCACACTAACGCTTAGTTCTCAAGATCATAATCTAAGCTTGCGATTCTAATGTTGATATAACTTTGCTCAGTTCCGAGCGGATGTAGATTCACATAATTATCAGACACTGCCCCTTTCCAAAAGTATGTCAAGGGTTACGACCCCCACTTGATGTTCCTTTCATCCGAACACATAATGTCATGACTTCCCTGTTAACCATATGATGACAATTATTATGTAATTAGCTGCCCAACATAAGGCGCCAGCCACTAATTTTATGACCATGTTAAATAACTGGATTGGCATCTCATTGCTCGTGGAATCGACCTTCATACATATTTACGACGTGACATTAATCATAGAAGACATATCAGAGAGAGAGAGAGAGAGAGAGAGAGAGAGAGAGAGATCTTTTTATGTAACGTCTAGCAATCTCATTCAAACTATATCAGCTAAGTTGGACACATTTTCTTTACAACTTGTTATTTCTTTAATTTTCATAACAAGCTAATCAGGAAGTAGATAATGCACATTGAAGTCTCATGAAATGGAATCAGCATCAGCTTCTCGTGTATGCATGATCAAGAACACGCTCATTCAATCCATCCGTATGTTCTATAGATACGTATAGCTCACTCTAAAGAACTAATATAGTTGAAACTTATTTCCTATGTTGTTTGTGTTACAAATACAATCATACATACACACACACACACACACACACACACACACACACACACACAAATTAAGACAATCTTTTCAAGGTTTGGCGAAGTCTCTTTTATTAAGACTCTTTATCCCATTATAATAATTTCACCGTATGGTAGCATTGGATTGTTCTCTATTGGGAGTAAGATATAGCTTTTATATCCAGTCCTGTTGATTGAATATGTTTGACTAATCTAGTCCGAGTTTAGCAGTGTCAATGCTATCATCATTGTGGAATTAGAGGGTATTTTATCCATTAGTCGTGCTGACATGTCTAAATTTTGGGATAGTTCTTTATATAGTCATTCAAGAAAAGATCTTTCTTCTTTTTATATTATCGTTAATCTGAAAACAAATTATCCAAGTTTCTGATATGTTTGGGTGTTGCGTCTATTTTTCCTTGCTTGCCTTAAGATTTCCTTGGTTGAACTCAGCTCACTTCTTGTATACTTGTATAAATTGTTATTTCATTTATTTTCTAATGTTCATAATTCTAAAATATACTTTTTCTGCTATTCAAGTATCTGGAATATTCTCTGGTTCCTACTTTAGAAATTTAGAAATCCATTTAGTCCGTTTGTTTGGTAGGTACCATTGGGATTATAAATGCTTAGTTTACTTCTTAACATAAAGTACTACAATACGCCAATATGAAATCAACAATTTGTTTATGAGTTGGAGGGACTTGACACGCAGTACAATTTATTGCATGAAAACAGCATGCAAGAGAACACAAATTAATTGTTGCCTATTTAAAATATAGACTATATGTTCTCTACTGTTTTATGAATTTATGATTATTTTCAGATTTCATGTAATAATAAAAAATATATGAAAGTAATCTTATCGTCCCTGACGACAAGATCGTAAAAATATGCATTAAGTGAAAGGATTAAATTAGGCATGTAATGTAGACTGCATTCCATATTTGTGTTCGGGTAAATTTACGCAAATTCCTCAACGTTTGTATGATGTCAATAAACAACAATTCGTCAAACACACATTTATAATATATGTGGAAAGATTCAAGCAGCAACGGGTAATTAGGTGCATGATGTTTCCATGTTAAGTAGGCCATTGGAATAAAAAAAAAGTTCGCATAGATCTCAAATTATTCATAAGATTGAAAATAATTGAGATGCTGCATTTTAATATAAACTGAATTCTTTGGTCTCTTATTGGACATTCGGAATCACAGTGCGATGTACTATTAGAATATTTGTGTGCCTTTTATATGGTCAACAATTACATAAGGCTCTTTTACTGTGTCACACACGTGCTGTTACCATCACAATTCTCACAAATCTGTGGGAACAAAAGAGGAAAAAAATTAAATTAACATATTTTAAATTGAAGGAAATGGTAACCAGTAAATCTGCTAACACATTATACAAACATGCAGGAAGAACGCTTTCCTTTATAGGGTTCTGCGCAGACAAGCATGTAGTAACAATCCACACAGCATTCCATTAGTACTGATATATTTCAAAGATTATGTTTTCAAAGACCTCCAGTAATTGCAGTTTAAGAACTGAAGTAAGCCGTTTGATTTACTTATAGTTGTAAACTATCACATGAGTCTAAACAAATTATGATGAAGGAAATGGAAAATAAAGATAAAAAAAGATGTACTTCGATGTTGTAACCGAAATTTTATTAGTATGATATTAAAGTTGATGAAATACACTTTCGAGATCAAAACCATCCAGTCACAGTATCAGGATATTCCTAACACTAAATGCTTAACGCCAAGCGAGCAACTATTAACTCATTTTCTATGGTATGACTCAGCCGACGTTCTTAACACTAGTCCAGCGGAGCGGTTGATATTTCAGGACATGATTTATTTGATTAAATGATATGCGCACGTGCCTCTAGTGATTCGTGAAATTGTAGCATGTAAATGATATATCGTGCTATTTACGAGACTGGTATTGGAAATATTGATTCAACTTAGACACTTTATTAATTAAAGGCAATTATATAAAATGTATGTCATGTGATGTCCTAAAAGAGTACAAGGCTTGAAAAAAACACCAGGAGCTGGTTCGCAATGTTATAGGAGGCCGTAAACTATGTCAAAAAATGATAGAGTCGCGATTAAATGCCTGCAAAGTCCACACGGAGAGTTTGGAATAAAGATAATCAGAACGGATTACATCAAAAAGCGCTAATGGCCGAACATACTAAGAATATTAAAAGGAACTAGAGCATCATTCGAACAAGCAATAGCGCTGACTGGAAAAAAATTATCAGGTTCAATTTGTAAAATAGCGAAACGTACGAATGAGATCAAAGATCAAAGAAGCAGAATCGAGATCTACATATTAGATTATTTCACCTTTGTGAGTTGAGATTGAGGATGTCCAATGACAAGACTGCTTCCTGGGAAAAGCCGTTGCTATACTGGTAGATGGCATCCATATACGTGATAATATATAGGCACTTGAAAAGATATCAAACCTACCACCAAATACTTGTCGCAGATGCAAACGAAGTAGCTTGTGGGGCGGTTTTCGAACATCATATATATGTTGCTCTTCGCAGACCCACAAATTAAAAGGTGAATATTGTTAAAGAGCCGTTTAAGACATATGATACATGCATTATATGGAATCACATATCATGATATATACGGAGTTCACTGGAGAGAACGATGAATGGATGATGAGTGGGGTCCGTCTTTTATAAACGCCTAACCGATTTCTAGGAAAATGATTGGAAATGTATACCACAACACTAAAACAATTATCTAGATTCCAATCCGGCCTAGATTATACTACAATAGATGAACTGCAACAGCAAAAGAAAGTAATATTGTGCATATCAGAAGCAACGGAAACACTCAATACATGTACCACCAAAATGTCTAAAACCTGCGGAAATATCAAAGGAATAACACAATCAGATAGGAACGTCGGTAGCACAACTAGATACACCCGAATGTTGCACAAACTCGATAAGGAAAGAAGAAAAACGGTGGAAGCAGCAAGAAGCTAAACATTCACAAGCAACAACTAGAACCAGAACACAATATTGGCGATGACGATTAATTGAACTTCTTCTTCTCGTGTTCTCTATGAATAGCATATAGAAAATCATATACATCTTGATTCATCTGTAAATAAATCAAGCATTATGCCGAATAGGGTTCGGTGAGGTGGTAGTCATCAATATGATATAGCATTGTATTGTCCCAGATATATTGTCCGCATGTGTATTTGATTCAAGCAAACTTTGTGAATGTTCAGATTAAAAGTCTCTACAGTGAAGCTGTTCGAAATGAATTAAGAAAGTTAAATCTGCAACCATTCAAGATAAGCATATTGGGATAGAATATTGAGGTATGTACGAATATTACATATAGTCAACATGATCAATCCATACTTTCTTATACATTTATATTAAATGAATTGTTTCATAAAAAACTAGAAAGTCAATTTTAAGTGAAGGATCTATATCTGTCATTCAAATCGAACAGATATATTTACATACACGGATGTGGCTAGGTGATTATTTATTTATCTAAACATTTATTTATTTTATTTGTATTTTCTAACAAAGCGCTGCTTTCGGTTTAGTTTGGGCCACCTCTTTCGTAGCATATCCAGAACACTACTAACTACATTTAACGTTTAACAAATAATGACTAGAAAAGAGGAATATATTTCAAAATACAAATATTCGTTTTGAATGTTTCAATTTTAAATAATCCGAAAATACTAGTTATTGCTGCTCATTACACATTGGTGTTATTTCTTTAGTAATACTACGTATCCTCTCCGATCGACAAATGCAAAAAAATGCAAAACTAAGATCTTAACTTTTCTCAAAAAGGAAAATAATTAAAGAGAAAAATTATTACAATAAAGAAAGTAGGCGATAAAACACTAACACGGTCATAGCCTTTAAAAAGTTACTATTAAGCTAATTTAAAGATAAGAAAAGGTAAAATGGCTGTTCCATGATGTAACATCGTGTGTGCTGTTCTAGGAAATTGAATATGTGTATGCTTGGATCGTAGGTAGGAATATAGTTTTTTCTTTGGTAAGTTCCTAACACATTAGTGGTAACAAAAGTTCAATTGTATTTATATCTTGGTTTCTTTTATTGCTAACTTTCTGCTTGCAAATCATCTTAATGGTGCATGATTCACCAAGTGGCATTCCAGATTACACAATTAAATGTTTGTGTTTCTGAACGTTTTTCCAACAACTTATCTCAGAGAGAAATCATTTCTAACAAAATGGGGACAAATTCAAGAATTATTCAGGAAGCATCTTATTTGTTATATCGTGTTTACAAAATTATTATGCCTACCAAGTATGCCATACATATTGAACATTCTATAATTGGATATTTAAAATCTGAGTGCAGTATTATAAGCGTAAGTAGTATTCAAGTTACCTTGTCAGCTGTTTTCATGGATGTATGTTTTGATTCTCTCTAAATTAGAAAATCAATATAAAATAAATATGTACCTTTGTCGGAAAAAGGTAATGTTTCAACTGGTTTCAAATTGAAATGTTCAAATATAGAATGTGAAGGTTGTGTATGCGTATTTTGAAGGTTGAAATGTTCAATATAGAATGTTTTATACAGCACAATTTTGAAAGTGTTCAATCAACATCTTTACTAATACAGTTTGAAAACATTTTATTCATATATATATATATATATATATATATATATATATATATATATATATATATATATATATATATATATTTCTGCTCGATAGTTTGAGTCATATTTGACTAACACCTCTTATGTTTGTTTAGTCATGACTGAATCATATATCAACCGGTTGGATCTAATTTAAAACTGTACTAAATATTTATGTATTTATCCAAATCGACAAGCAATAAGAGCAGTCCTTATAGTTCGGTATGTATTGTATCATAGATGCAAAATATATGCGTGTGGTTATGATTTTGTAAATATGTATGATCATTACTTATACGGAGTCTATATATGAGTTGAAATTTGGCAGCAATTTTACAAAATATCTCTAAACAAACTGTAGTACCGTATAATTCGATCGCATAATGAGCATATTCACAAACTTGGATATAATGTTAAATGCCAGATGGATACAATGGATATAATGTTAAATGACAGATGGATACATCGGATATAATGTTAAATGCCAGATGGATACAATGGATATAATGTTAAATGCCCAATGGACATACTGTAATGTTTCATGTAGGGATATTAAACCTTTGAAACCAAAACTAAAACCAGCTTTATTATTAATGCAGAATATGTTATATAACGTTAAAACGATTTGCAATGATGTTGCAATGATCATCGATTGATTTAGATAAATTCTTTTTTAACTATTAGATCATCAGCTATTTTTAATATCATGCATCATGCCGCTTGTTTTATTTGATTTCAGAATAAAAGCGATTCAGCCCATTTGGAAAAAGCGAAATCCTCTAGCTTAGTGCAGAAGACGGCCGAAAGAATAATTCTGCTCTCAACGTCCTATTCAAGTTCATAATCAGTCTAATCTGATCCAATTCGCAATGTTTACACCTTTGAAGGATCTTCCAGAAGGAAAGAATTGGACATTGGATGAACTGAACGAGAAAAAAGTGCAGTTGTTAATTCCAGTAATTATATTTGTCTCCATCGCAATGGTGGTCGGGACAGTTGGTAATGCACTTGTAATATATGTCAATATTTTCGTCCTCAAATTGAGAAACTCCACACACAGATATTTTATAATCATCCTCGCTCTTGCAGATATCACATTTTGTATGATTGGCGATCCATTTGTGATAGGAGTTTTAACCCATCCATACAAGTTCACAAACATAATAGCCTGCAAGAGTCTCCGAGCGTTTACTTACTTCAATGCTATCATATCAATCCTGGTCCTATTTATGATCGCTGTAGATAGATACAGAAGGATATGCAGGCCATACGGAAACCAGTTTTCCATAAAAGGGATAAATGTTATCTTCGGAATCATTGTGTTTATTAGTTTAATCTTATCAATTCCTTGCTTTATCATGTATGGTAAGAACACTGTACAAACTGGGATTGCAAATATCACCGGAATATCGTGTTTTCCTGACGATATTCACAATAATACGATGTTTCCCTTTGGCTACAATATGTTCCTCTACTCGATTTTTATTATCTTAACAGTATCGATGTGTATTTTGTATACATTGGTATGGTGCCAGGTACGAAAACATGCAAATTCAATAAAGATACCTGATCTATCTTCCACTAACGAGCTAAATACATCATCTTGTACAGCGGAGAGGAATGTAATAGAAATGAATTTAGAAAGGACTATACCTCAGACTAAACAAAAATTATTAGATTCGACAACAGTTAAAGATCTTGGAAGATGTATCAATATGGAAAACAAGGAGAACATATTTAAGAATCAGTCTGTCAATGCAAAATCCATACGCGTATCCAAGACGCTCTTTGCTGTCACAGTGTTCTTTGTGTTGAGTTTCGCACCATTTCTTTCTCTCGAAGTATTTACATTTCTCAACAAAGAATTAATAGAAAGCCTTGACAATACGAGCACTCTGTTTTATCAGCTTTTTTGGAGATTTTTTGCAATAAACTTCATGGTAAATCCGTTTATTTACGGTGTAATGGATAGGCGGTTCCGATTGGAATGCAGGAAATTATTGTTAAAGTTACAAATTTAGGAGTATGATGCCAGTGCATTATGTACTGGGGATAATATTTGTATATATTTTAAACTGATCTGATGATCTGCATAGGGTGATGGCGAAATGTTAAACATGTATATTATTTCGTTTTATATAGCTGCTTCATATTTGTGACAATTTCCTGGTAAAATGTCGCGCAACATATTGCTGCTTATATATAACCAAAGCTTTATGAAAGGTTTCAATGGTTAGTTATATTGTTATTTGACAAAGCCTTATCACATAACGCTAAGGCATTTGAAAAGGAGGTAAGGTCCAACTGCATCACGTCCAACTTGCATTTGGCATAATAGTACGTCATATCCAATTGGCTAACGGATTAAGTTTTTATTAAACCCACCTAGATTCTGGAATATTATATTTGTCCACGGTTATTATGCAAATACCAATTGAAGGAATTTTTATGTAACAACAAAATATATCATGTGAAATTTTAAAGTTAGTATTACGTATCCCATTTGGAAATGTTTTTCATACAGTGTTGACGTATGTCACATACGTACATCGCTTTAGTCTAAGATAACATACACATCAAACAGTTCTGTATGAAACGCGTTTTAAAAGGTAAACACAATACTACAACAGAACTACTCTTACTTTAAAATATAGACTGCATACAAGGTGTAATATTATGCTATATGTTTCCTATTCATTATTTTTAACATTATTCAAATGACAATACAACGCCAAAATGATTTAATTGATTTATCTTCATTTTGTTTTGTTTTAGTTTCAATTTTGTTATCATGTATTTATTACTTAATTTTAAAACCTTTTGCTAAAATCATACAATGTTTTTTTAAGTTGCAATGTACGATATATACACTGCATGTTTCAGTTTTCAAAATTGTGTAAATAAATCGAGGCGGTTGTCTAATTTCAGACAATGCATTAATATTAGGAATTCTGGCATTCTCATTGAGTTTATCGTGATAGTTTGTTTATCAGTTGAGATAAAGTAGTCTTTCTATGAAATATGTCTTATACACAAAAAAACATTTTAAACCAACATACATAAATTATAATTAGTGTTGCATATTACTTGCTGTAAAGTAACTTTTATTGTTTGTGTGTACATTGTTCCATCACGTGGATAGATAGTTGAATTTTCCTGAAGTGAATAGCATAATCTGAAAATAGTTGCGGTATATACCACAAACGTGGAGTACATACACATCTTCCACTTCATTATTTTTAACATTATTCAAATGACAATACAACGCCAAAACGATTTAATTGTTATATCTTCATTTGGGCTTGTTTTAGTTTCAGTTTTGTTATCATGTATTTATTACTTATGTTGTTGATTTCATGTCCATGGATTGAGATATAAAACAAAAAACACAATCGCCGTGCAACTAGGTTCGTATTTACTTTATACTTTTTCAGGCACTAAACGTCTTTTATTTTAAATAAACAATTACGTTATTACGTAACGTCATACATAATACGCATCGTCACACACACACACACACACACACACACACATATATATATATATATATATATATATATATATATATATATATATATATATATATAAAGTATCGTCAGTACAATTCGACATAATGGCCTTTGATGTAATTGTTTGCTTGTTTTTTTAAATCATCTACTTATTTGTTTTGAAGTGAAAATCAATTGGATGATTTCACCCTCAGCTCTTAAGTTATTGTTCTTGCTTGACGGCATTATATGTGGAGATCATTTAAATTTAATCACATAATGTTCTGTTTAGTATATAGAGATCAAATTGTGAAAGACCAGTTATATATATATATATATATATATATATATATATATATATATATATATATATATATATATATATATATATATATATTTCATATTGCTTGCAAATGAATGTCCAATTCATCTTTTAAAACATTTAAGTAAAATCAGTGTTTACAACAAGATGTATATTATATACATATATTCAATGCAATGAAAAATGTTTTAAATAGTTTTACACAACCTTGTTGTATGAATACATTATTAATTCATTTATTGTATTGCCTGCATACACCTGCTGATAACTATTTACTATGTCTGTTTTGTTGTATATATTTCCTGAAGAATGCTTGTTTTGAGTAAGAGAGACAGACAGAGAGAAACTGAGAGATAGAGAAAAGCTGAGAGAAAAAGAGAGAGACAATTTTGTTCATTTCATTTGCAATATTTGTTTTCAAGGTCACATGCATGTATTGTGTATCGTATATATTCTCATTCATGATGCCTGCCAAAAATATATTTTTCATATTAAAATATCTCCAGTATGCTTTTGCTAATTTAGTCTTGTGATTTGCTTGATATTGTGTTTAAAGTTCACTTACAATGGAAGTAAAGAAATGTGATTCCTTTATATATATAACAAAATATAAGATTGTAAATGTTTCGAAATTTATCATTTTTAAATGGTATGGTACTTCAGCATGGTTTTCAGTGGTTAGTTGAAATAGTACCAAGAATCCAAGTATACCATTCATGTGGTCCAAATGTGCAACGCACAGTTCCCACATGGTTTTGTTGTTATGAGTTTAACGATTTAGGTATTGTTTTGTATACTTAATGTGGTCCAAAAGTGCACATTAAATTTATTATTGTGTGAACATAATACAAGATGTTTTTGAAACAGAATCACAAACCTTCAAGGCCAGCAAGATTGGTAAATGTCACAATAACCTATCACCTTAAGTCCAACAATATGCATGCTTAATCTGTGACCAGACAAAGGGAGGTAACTTTTGATGAAATGAAGGTAACAGCTAAGAAGCTATCAGCCTCCTTAGACTTTCAGAAGACCTCTTGTTTACAAGAGGCATTGCCCTAACAATTTACTTGATGAAGAGATATCACACTTTCAGTGGGACAAGCTGAGAATTTCCGTACTGGGTCTTTTAAATGACGCTGAATAATTGGATTCATTTGACATTGGCATTGTACAGATGACACGAACAAAATCAGCTTGAATCATCCATACTAGGTAAGTTTTGGCAATCTATGTTGACTGAAATGCTCTTGATAAAATTGAAGACTGAAGCTTTATCAATCATGTATGGTGTATAAACACGTGAATAACGATGTCACGATTTTCGTTGGAAATTATTCATGGTCTCCTTTTCTGATGAAGCATCAAATTATTTGATAATAAAAATAATTAAAAAAAAATATGCATACTCCTCTACATCATTCATTCCAATGAGAATTAGATGTAACATATCACTCACATTGGGATGAGGCAAATTCCCATAGTTGTCTTATTAAGACAAAAAATCAAACTACAAAGTGAATACACATACACACTAAAAGATCAAACTAAAAACAGAATGACAAAACAATATGTTCGTCATTCAAAAGGCAACATAGTATTTAACCTTTAACCTTTAACCTTTAAGAGCTTTAACATTTGTTTCCGCAAACTTGGATACAACTTAACAATTATCGGTGTTTAAAAGCTACTTCGTATTGGATGACCTCTCTTGCTGATCATGTGAGTTAAAGTTTGAAAATGCAGCACATTTCTTCCTTGACTCCATTTACCAACATTGGAAAATTAAACTTCTTTTAATTTATTTGATGGTTTCTTTCCGACACTATTTCGAAATATTTAAATAATGACACTGATTTTTCTCCATGTGTTATTGAAATTTTTCTGCAGCAAGGGCAAAGTGTTGTTCTGGAAACATAGAAATTATGTTGGTTATTGTGCTTGTTTGCTCACTGCCATAAGCCACCCCTTGCTTTATTTCCTGTCAAAAATTATTCATCATATCTTCATTTCTCATTCTCAAAATTTTTCCATTTGGGTTTGGGAGTATTCCTTTCGTATCGTGGTAATTTTTGTCTTTTCTGTCACGTTTGGAACATAACTTGTTGTGCTGCATCTTGTAGTTTGATGTTTATAAAATATACCTGTACTAGGAAAGAATATGACATTTATAAAGTGATCTGAAACTTGCGTTCTATCCCAATTGCTCTTCTGTAGTGTTGAACTGAAATATCGTTTTCTAAGAAGGGTAACTCTTGTGCAATTGCTGACGATTAGCAGGTGGAAAGTTATAATCGAGTTCTCAGTTGATTGGTCGTTTGATGCTTATTCCACTGATAACAAACGTTAAAGAACACAATTTTCTTTTCCGAAGATTGGTATGTGTGTTTTTTACCTGTTATACTGCTTGCAATATGTTCAAATATTTATTATTGAAGGTGGTAATATTCATAAATATTATGATTAAAAGACATGATGGTGCTTAGCCGTCTTCAAAAATTTTTTGTTTGTTGCAATAAACCAAGGTATCAGCCAATTTTAAAATGGGGGTCTTCACGGGTTCTTCGTCCACAAGTAATACTGGAAGCCATATCTAGCCTATCGTGTGCTGAAAAATGGCGTTAAACACTACAACAACTTACCTACAACCTACCTACGTACGAAACGTACATACACACGCACGCACGCACAGACATACACACACATACAAACATACATGCATACATACATACATACACACACACACACACACACACACAGACACACACACACACACACACACACACACACACACACACACACACACACACACACACACACACACACACATACATACATACATACATACATACATACATACATACATACATACATACATACATACATACATACATACATACATGTTGTAGCGTACGAACTTGATCAGCCGTCTCCGTCTTCAGCGGGTACACTCATTGCAAGAAAGACCACAATGATCATCCCAGTATTCTAGAGCATCTTTGTCATTTCAGTCTCCTTGGATGATGTGGATGTCTTTTTTCACTGAACATGTTTAAAATACCCTGTAGGTTGTTGTGCAACGCCTGTATTTCTTCATCATCATGATCGGTTGTTGGGCATATACTTGAATAATTGTGATGTTAACGGGAGGTCCTTTCAGAGGAATGCAGACGATTCTACTAGATGGGCGGCATTCAAGTACAGATCCCTTGATGGCTTTGTTTACAAGGAAGCTTACATTTATATACTTGTCCATCTCCTCCACTATAGGAGAATATATGCCCATCTTCAGTTTGGTGTTCTCCTAAGGCTTTCTATCTGACTTCACAGAGTCCCAGAATGTGTCCTGTGTAGTGTTCCAGCTCATGTGTCAACAATTGGAGTTTTCCCAAATTGCGCTAGAGTTATAATGTTCCGGTGGCGATGACTTCTATGTCTCTCGCTCTGGTTTGATGCAAAGTACCAGTATCACACTTGCTACATCCGTCCTGGTGGACAACGTCAGGCGCTGTCCTTGTCGACACTGGCGACGACCAATCCGGTACGGTAACTTCAGATTTGTTCCGCATTATCAGTGTGTCTTGGGCAAACGTCGTTTGGCGGAGCCCATCCCTCTCCAGGAGTTGACAGAATATGATGTATTGCATTGTCCAGTGCTTACATCATTTCCCGAGCTTATAAAGCTGCTACCACTGCCCACACACACACACACACACACACACACACACACACACACACACACACACACACACACATACATACATACATACATACATACATACATACATACATACATACATACATACATACATACATACATACATACATACATATGTAAGGCGTGGTACAAATTTTACATGACGTTGCTTCTAGGTTTCTGCCCATCAAGAGGCTTTGTCCGCGGTGTTACGAAACACCAAATCCACCCAAATCCACTAAAGCAACCCAAAATCCACCCAAATCCACTCCAAATCCACCCTAAATCCATTGAAATCAACCCAAATCCACCCAAAATCACCGCAAATCCACCCAAATCCACTCAAATCCACCCAAATAACAACCGAATCCACCAAAAATCAGCTCAAATTCACCCAAATCGCATTGTGTATGCCATCTCATCTATAAATTAAGCGCTACCCTAAAAAGTAAATGTATACATCAATATTTAGCATTACGGATGAAACTGGCTCGTCTATCTCTTGAATTTCCATATGAAAGAGTTTGAAAAGCTCAAGAACTTGATTGTCAATGGCCTTAGCAGCAGATAGACTAGATTTTTTAGGCGTGTATTTGGTTAACAAAGGCCTCCTACGAACCCGAGAAGAACAAAAAGTGTTAAAAAACTGAATTAAGGCCTCTGACCAACAAAGACATATTCGTTGTCACAGCCTCTCTGCTGCTACGAATTAAAAATTCTATGAAGCACGATACTATAACGTGTTCGTGGGTTATGCACGTGTATTGTTAAAAAAGCCATGTGGTGATGATATTACTGATTCCATGTCTTCAAGATAAAACTGTAAGTATTCTTTAAAAAGAGTCACAAAACTATTTGGACAATATATTTTGAGCACCTGTCAATCAAATACATCACAACAAGTCAGCTAATTTTATTTTGGTACCAAATATAGACATACAATCTGTTATGCTCAATACAATATAAAAATCATGTATTTAAAGCTAGCTTTCAAACACAGGAAACTGAAATCGGGGCATCATAACTGGAAAGTCAGCTGGGAATCTCAAGCAATTATGTTTGAACACAGTGAAATTCACACTTGCTGATAACAAGGATGATGACAGATAAAGCAGACATAGGCATCCAAGCATCAGAATCTACAGATTTCTGACCTGGGTCCTGTCAATACATTTTTTCATGACCTCGTATCTTATTTGGAAATAAAGCTTAAATACTGCACATCTTTTGTTTTCATTTGTGATTTTTAATTGAATCATGGCAGATTTCAGTATAACAACACGCATAGCCAGCTTACCATGTGGTGGATGCAGATGAAATTTTTCCAATGACTGTGTTAAATGTTCATTGTGTAACAACTTGTATCATAGAAAATGTAAACAAATCTTGGACGATGAAATGAAAATATGGAGAAAGATTGAATTGGGCTATGTGTGCGTTTCGTGTCGTACAGTGGATGGGGTAGAGTTTGACTACCTCATGGGCATGCGTCGTCTGAAGAATGTAAGTATCGGCATTTATAATCTGTAACTAATTTTAAATCGCACAGATTAGCACACGCAAAAATTAAATTCTTATGCTATAGACCCATAATTATGCGTGTCGTCATCATGCAGCACCATGTATTGTGAACAGATTCGAATACCATTTTATCTACTAACAAATGAAGCCAATGCACGAATATACATATTTTAATTTGTCTAATATTTATATTTTTTCCAAAGAACATAATAGTGTGTTATAATTATGATACAAAACGATCACATGACATTGCAAATCTAATGCACCAGGTGAATTTCATAACAAGTTACAGTCTTTACAGCAAATGGGACACTTATGCACTCACCGGTATATAGATTTTTGCACTTTCTGTGTGAATACTGGTTTTAAATAATTCAGTTATTAGAATGTTACATCCATTCCACAAAATTTGGAACATTCTTATTATTATTTATAGCATATTATATTCAGCGCCGGTGCAAGGCATTTTGGTGCCCCGGGCGAGATCAGATATCTGCGTCCCACCCCCCCTCCATTCCACTCACGCCCCCCCCCCCCCACCCGCCCATTATGAAATAAAGCCTTAGCCCAGCGCCCTAGGCGATTGCCTAGTTCGCCTAGCGGAAGAGCCGGCCCTGATTATATTTCATTTAATAATAATGCAGTAATTTCAATAAGGTTTTTGGCTAATAAAATCTCGTAATGTTATGCCAGCCATCAAACACATGGATCCTACATGTTGAGTTAAAAAAACGTTAAATTTTCGATAATGGCCACTTGATTAGCAACATCTGCAACTATATTTAGTGAAAATAAACCCCCTGCCCATTCATCTGTCTTAATCGGCAGAAGGAATTCGAAAAAGTACTACAAATTAAATTTCATAACTTTAGAATCTTTAGATTACATGCAAATTTCATGCCAGATTTAATATTTGTAGTGCATATACATCTTGCAATGGTTTATCTTCATCAGTGAAAGTACATCACAAATATATATTTCTGATTGTTCATAACTATTTCATAAACACATAAGGATACACATTTAAAATTTACATTAAACTAAATATAATATTTGTTATAGTCAGCTGGTTTTCATATCACTTACTTTGCTTTAGTAAAGCATTGCACATCTTACTTTGTCACAATGAAAGTTCATTAATAATTTTCGGCATATGCAAAATTACTGGACACAACTATAGGTGCGTACGCACGTATACTTTATTTCAATATTAAAAAGAAACGTCGAAACAAATTATGTCAGTCATACCAAGGCCATTGAAAGCTAAATGTTACCTTTAATAATCGTTCCATGTAACAATTTCCAAATATCAAACTGTAGAAAAATAGCCGATGTTCCAGACACGTGCGATGATATGCATATAATAAATTCCTTTGATAAATAAACAAGATTTCAAGCAGCGCCTAATTAGTTCAAACTTCATCATTTTCAAAAGGTGTTACGTAATTGTAATCGGATTAAGCTCACGCTCGAGTGTTCAACCACGCGGATTTCTAGAAGTTATGTATCTTCAACGGCTATAGGTAGTGTAATATGGATTTTTTGAAAAACATTTATATAAAAATTTCAAAAACTACTACTAGAAAAGGAATTAAATAACAAAAATACAACAGGGGCAATGAGCCACAAATTGATGAATTACATTATAATTATGCAAAATGATTATATACAGTGCAAAACATACCAGAAAAGCTAATGGAAGATTATTTCGGTGGTTGTGGTGTTTTCAATAAAATCAATATTGATAGTAAATATGTCATGAAAGAACTAAAGGGAAGTGAAGAGGCAAGATATTTTGTAAGGTTTAACGCCATTTTTCAGCACACGATATGCTATACATGGTGTCCAGTATTATTGGCGGAGGAATAACCCCGGAAAACCCCGGAAAGAAACACCATCCACGAGAAGCTACTGACAAGCTTTCTCACATAATTACATTAGCATAATCTTAGACTCGAATCCACGCAGACAGAGGGCAAGATATTAGAAAGGCAAACCACAATATATTCTTAATGCTGCTTTTTAAAAAATATTCTTTGCAACTTCGTGGCCTTTTAATTATATATATATATATATATATATATATATATATATATATATATATATATATATATATATATATATATATATACACGCATGTGGATGCATGACCCTTGTAGTAAGACAATACCGAGGCCTGCATAAGTTGTTTTTTCAATAAGACCATATGTGTATTATTGATTTTATGATTCGATCTACTTATCTGTGTGTTTGTCCCTTGTATATCACATGTGCACGCATAGTGACAAATTAATCTCTTGATTACAGGCAGCCGATACGAAGGTCCTGGCATAATTAAAAACAGCAGTCAAGCGTGAGACCCTTTTTAAAATCGAGTTTAAACCTGTATGTGACAAAGACGTTGTTTTCCCTCCCGTCAGAGTTGATGCCATTGCGAAGGAAGTGATGATTAAATATTTTGATGAAGTCAGCGGTGACCCGATAATCACAACTGGGAACAGCAACTGCCTATTAAATGCAGTGCCCCTTCTCTTGTATGGAGACGAAAGCAAATCAGTACAGTTACGTTATCATACCTGTCTTCGTATGGTAGGTGATTCAACATCGTACATGAATCATCCCCATGGGAAGCGCATACATTGTTTATCACCATCTTTTGAAGCTACCTGTAGTGACTGTGCTACAATTGGTGGTTTCTCGTCTGCATGGACAATTTTGGCTCTCTGTGATATTATCCGGCGTCCGGTGCGGATTTTGTACCCTTCAGTCAATGGCGTGAACGACTTTGCACACACATCGTTGAACACGACTTTCGAACCGTCTTCAGACGTACCAGTAGGACATTCAACAATCAATATTCTCTGGTATGCTCAAGGGCAAGTCCCAAAGCAAGGATCTTGGAATACAGTAAACCATTTTATTCCTGTAGTCGATATGATATGTAAGTCTAAGAACCCTTTGACATAGTATAAGGATAATATTGACCATAGATATAAAGAATATGAGAACAGCGACGTCGATAATATATTAACTCCTGATTCGCTGAACTGCAGTGCGGGTTAAGATGATAAATAATAATAATAATAATAATAATAATAATAATAATAATAATAATAATAATAATAATGAGGACTTTCTATAGCGCCTAATCTTTCGAAGCTCTAAGCGCTTTACACCATCAATAATGATATGACTACACTACAGAACAACAAATGACAAAAACAATAAAATTGGAAAACATAAAAGCATGCTAAAAACATATAAGATACAAAACATGACTAGGTCGCTAAGTTTGTCCCTGCAGTCGAAACAGGTGAGTCTTGAGAGCACTCTTAAAAGGGACCACTGTGTCTTTGTGTCTAATTTCAATGGGCAATTCATTCCACGTCGCCGAGCCCTGGTATGCAAACGAACGTTGCCCATATGACTTTGTTTTAACCTTGGGAACAATGAGTATACGATTATCAGAAGAAGAGCGTAAGGATCAAGTTGGTGTTTACACATGGGTGAGGCTGGATAGGTATGTTGGACTGGAGTCTGTCATTGAAATAAAGCACAGAGAACAAATTTTGTGCTTGATTCTGTATTGAACTGATAGCCAGTGTAGGGTGCAGAGCAGTGGTGAGGTGTGCTCTGATCGAGGTACTCTAAAGATGATCCGTGCAGCTGTGTTTTGAACTGTTTGAAGTTTCTGGAGTAAATATTGTGATGAACCAGACAGAATTGAGTTACAATAGTCCAGTCTTGAAAGTACTAATGAACACACAAGTGTTTTTGTGGCATCAACAGAAAGATATTTACGAATGGAACTGATGCGTCTCAATTCAAGATATGCAGCCCTGCAGATGTTCATGACATGTTGGTGCAATGTGAGAGTACTGTCTAGAGTAACGCCTAGATTCCGTACTGACTATGATAAATTAATGTTGGCGTTGCTGATATTTATTGTCTGAGGTAAAGGATGTGAATGAGAAAGTCTTTGTGTTGTGATCAGAATAGCTTCCGTTTTATCATCATTCATCTGCAGCTTGTTACATGTCATCCATGATTTCACATCCGAAATGCACTTCTCTACTCCATGGATGGTAGCATCAACTTCAGTTGGATGGCTACACTTGTATATTTGGGTGTCATCAGCGTACAATTGGTGCAACACTGGGTGATGATCTATGACACTTGAGCGCGGCTGAGTGTACATAATGAAGAGAACAGGTCCAAGAACAGATCCTTGTGGAACACCACAACGTACGTCAACTGGGCTGGAGTGTATTCCATTTGCAGATATAATTTGTATCCTGTTGACTAAGTAAAACTTGAACCACTGTAAGGATATATTCTGAATGCTAAATAGATGCTGGAGACGGTGAAGTAATATATCATGGTCTATTGTGTCAAATGCTGCATATAAATAGAGGAAAGTGAAGACTGTAATTTTTCCAGTATCCAAAGCAAAGAGAATGTAATTAAATAATTTCAGAGGACTAGTTTCCGTACTGTGGCAAGGGCGATATGCAGACTGTACACTGAAAAAGAGACTGTTTGAATTCAAATGAGATACAAGCTGGGTTAGAACAACCTTTTCTAAGATTTTTTATATGAATGGCAGATTAGAAACTGGTCGGTAATTCTTTAAATCGTTATGGTCAAGTGTTGGTTTCTTCAGGAGTGGCTTTACGATGGCAGTTTTAAAAAATGATGGTACTTCCCCCGATGAGAGAGAGAGATATATTAAAAACATCAGTTAGTGAAGGCAATATTGGGTCTAAGCTCTCAAGCAGCAGTGATGTCGGAACTTGATCAAGTTCAGCTGCAGGATAAGTGTCATGAGCGGCAGATGCCCCTCTACATTGCCTTCATAGACCTGACGAAGGCATTTGACCTGGTCACTTAGAGTGAACTCTTCAGAATCCTGCAGAAGATTGGCTGCCCCTCCCCCCCACGTCTACTTGCTGTTCTCATGTCATTCCACGAGAACACGCACATCACAGTGTGCTTCAGTGGCGCAACATCAGAGGCCTTCGCCATATTCTTCTCCTTGCTTATCCAGTATGCCTTCAAGCGATGCAGCGATGGAGTGTACATCCATACCAGGGCCGACGGAAAGCTGTTCAACATTGCCCGTCTCCGTGCTTAGACTAAAATCACAAAGGTACTCATCCGTGAATTGCTTTTTGCCGATGATGCAGCCTTGTCATCCCAGACGGAATATTGACTGCAGCAGCTAATATGCCGCCTCTCCAATGCTTGCAAGGAATTTGGACTGACCATCCGCTTGAATAAAACCAACGTCATGGCTTAAGATGCAGACTCCCCACCCTCTGTCACCATCGATAGATACAACTTGGAAGTTGTCGAGAACTTCACATACCTCGGGTCCAACATCTCCAGCTCACTCTCAATTGATTATGAGGTGAATGGTAGGATTGCCAAGGCAACTGCAGTGATGGCCAGACTTAACCAGAGGGTATGGAACAACTCCAACCTCACCGAGAAGATCAAACTGCGTGTCTACCAAGCCTGCGTACTCAGCTCAGTCGTCTACAGCAGCGAAACATGGACCATGTATGCAAGTCACGAGAGATAACTCAACAGCTTCCACCTGAGATGTCTGCGGCGCATTATGCACATCAAGTGGCAAGACAAAGTACCGAACACAGAGGTTCTAGAACGCGCCAACATCAACAGCATGTTCGCCATTCTCAGTGAGAGGCGCCTTCGCTGGCTCGGCCATGTCAAGAGAATGTCCCCGGGCCGCATCCCTAAGGACATATTATATGGGGAAATAGCAGAAGGTTCACGACCAACTGCACTCCCACGCCTGCGTTACAAAGACGTTTGCAAGAGGGACATAAAGACGGCCAACATCGATGTCAAGCAGGAAGTTAGCAAAGCTGAGGATGACAGAAATAGGAAGCATGCTCAAAAAGAGCCAGAAAAAAGGAACAGCTAGCTTTGGAGCTACGTATCGTCTCACGTAGAAGGACGGATGCCAAGAGATTGATCGAGCCGTGTGTACAATCCAGTAGAACTGGAAGCTCCATCTCAGAATGCAAACGGGAGTGAAGATTACACACCGGCCAGAAGTAAGTTGTATCTTTTCCGCCTAGTCTTTCAGCAAGGACGATGGCTACAATTTCATCACCATTCCTCATTATATCAATATGAGAGAAAAGTTTTATTCTCGGTGGATATTTGCTTAATGAACTATTTCAACATTTGCCCCATCTCAGTTCAATCTAGCTGACGGATAACTGCTGATCACACAAATTGTTTTTCATGTCATCTGCATGTTTAGTTGGTAGCGAGTTGATGAACGTGACGATAACCGAGATATGCAAAGCTGCTGACAATCGCCAAACATTTCGCGTGGCTATCTCGATGTTCTCGATAGTTACTAATTTACTGCAGTATTTTCCAATATCATCATGTCTCATATATCTTAGTATATGAATGAGACCTGTTGTTTCATAAGCTGATATTATATTCATGATTTTGGATTTTCTCAAGTGCAGTACTGAAAATTCTGGAAGAAATGTTGCAAACTTTTATTCCAATCTATAAGAGATTTCTTGCAATCTATTAGTCAGGTGCAAACAGAACTTTTTCATTTGTTACACGCAGTTCACCCTTTACCCAAAAATGATAAAGAACTACTTTCAATATGACCATATCGTCATCTCTACCAATGAACGATAGAGGATGACAGCATAATAGTGGCGGTATAGTGTTTTAATATTTGAATAAAGTTTATCCTCATCTTTTTCTTTTTTTGTTTTCATTCATTTTATCTTCATCGGTTTAAAACCGAAACTAAGTAAAAAGTCTCTTTTTTCATCAAATGTACTAGGAGCAAACCGGTTATAACCGGTTTAGAACTACTTTCAACTAGTAT
This sequence comes from Unio pictorum, assembly GCA_030141615.1. Classification (NCBI taxonomy): domain Eukaryota; kingdom Metazoa; phylum Mollusca; class Bivalvia; order Unionida; family Unionidae; genus Unio; species Unio pictorum. Next base: position 3,858,495 of record JARLTB010000275.1, on the reverse strand, counting down.
CAACTAGTTATAACCAGTTAGAACCGGTTTAAACCGGTTTTTACTAACCGAAACTAAGTGAAAAGTCCATTTTTTTCATCAAATGTACTAGCAGTAAACCGGTCCTAACCGGATTAAAACTACTTTCAACTAGTATCAACTAGTTAGAACCGGTTAGAACCAAATGGAATCGGTTGGAACCGATTTAAACCGGTTTTTACTAACTAAACTAAGTAAAAAGTCCTCTTTTCATCAAATGTACTAGGAGTAAACCAGTTCTAACCGGTTTAGAACTATTTTCAAATAGTATCAACTAGTTAAAACCGGTTAGAACCAAATGGACTCGGTTGGAACCGGTTTAAACTGGTTTTTACTAACTAAACTAAGTAAAAAGTCCTTTTCTCATCAAATGTACTAGGAGTAAACCGGTTCTAACCGGTTTAGAACTATTTTCAACTAGTATCAACTAGTTAGAACCAGTTGGAACCGGTTTAAACCGGTTTTTACTAACCGAAACTAAGTAAAAAGTCCCTTTTGTATTAACCGAAACTAAGTAAAAAGTCCCTTTATTTACTAACCGAAACTAAGTAAAATGTCCCTTTTTTCATCAAATGTACCAGGAGTAAACCGGTTCTAACCGGTTTAGAACTAATTTCAAATAGTATCAACTAAAAAGAGCATGACGAACGCCCTCAAAGTCAAATTACCGCAGACAAAATTTTGTTATGTACCGAACACATTAATGACTATGTCCGACGACATCATCAAGAAAACGGGGCATGTGTAATGGCCTGTAAACGAATAATCCAAATCATTTTTGGGAAAAAATTCAAATAATACTTGCCTAAGATAATACGGAATTTGATTACAGATGTCAGCATTTGGAACCTTATTTAGAACAATTGTCAGTTTTTAAATCATATTGGCAAAGATTCTTGTTGGGATTTTAGTGGATTTTAGTGATATTTGGGTGGATTTGGTGGATTTGGGTGGATTTGGAGTTGATTTTAGTGGATTTGGGGTTGATTTTAGTGGATTTGGGTGGTTTTGGGGTTGAATTTAGTGGATTTGGGTGTTTCGTAACACCCCTTTGCTCGTACGCTAACCCATATTGAAAACTACTAAACGTTAATACGTTCCACTCGGCTTAAACTTAGTATATGAATCTTTAATGATACGCCAAGAGGCTGGGAACACATGTCAAACGCAAACTATAAAAAGCGAATAACATGTTTTTAAATATATTCGTGAAAGCTAGAGAAATGTACGATATAGAACAGTTCAGTGATCTTGAAAAGGCTGCAGACTCGATACTTCTACTTTCTATAAATGTATACAAAATAAAAGACATAAACGTAATTCCAATCATGAGTTTGAATCAAAAGGAAACGTTTTACGTCACCATGGCTATATTAGAGAGTTAAGTGCCAATCATGTTTCGAATTTGTCACTACATGCCAATACTTACTTGTACGATGAGAATCATTCCAGGTGGGCTTTGCAGAGGATATAAAACATATTATATAACCCATTTTCACTTTGCTGACGTTGTTAATACAAATCCTACTAGTGAAAAAATCAGTAGTGCAATTACAAATAAATGAATTAGCATTAATTTACATTTCACCTTGGAGAAAATATTTAGACAGCGAGTTTCGCTTTCAGACTATTGACATAACATTAATCAGAAAAAAATTCACCGCTCTCTGTATTGAACAAAACATACGACTTTTTAAACGAAGTGATATTGTATTCACTTTTAAGACACAGAGAATCAGACGATGGAAAAAATAGATGCTTTAGGACTTCTGGCCAAAGAAATTCAAAGGATTCAAGCCATCCCAAATCCTCCGCCAGGCTATGATGGGATAGTAAAGTTTGACAAGTTAACCTCAGAGGTAAATGTAGGAAACTCTCTCTCTCTCTCTCTCTCTCTCTCTCTCTCTCTCTCTCTCTCTCTCTCTCTCTCTCTCTCTCTCTCTCTCTCTCCACATAAAAACAGGAGTTGTCAGAGAGGATCGTTAATCAAGTTTTCTGTGCGCACGATAGTGCCTGTCTGAAATATAAGTAGTTGTCATTACGAAGCAAAGACGATGTCCCTTGAGGTGTACGTTCACTAGCAAGCGTACATTTCAGACTACAATAATTGTTGTACAATTTCATTTCTATGTCCATGGGTCGTGGATTCCAAACATTTTGAGGTAGATTATAAAAATTATTGAATAATATTCGATTTCTTTCATATATATATATATATATATATATATATATATATATATATATATATATATATATATAACATGCAAAAAGCCAAAACACACAGTGGGTAAACATTTTAATCCCACCTTCTGGAATATTGTTTATCAGGGAACATTTTTGGCCGACAATTTTTGATTCGACTCGTCACGAAAGGTAATTAAGAAAAAATGATCTTGTCTGTTTCAATATGGCACACCAAACACGAGTTTTCTATGTTATGTCTAACGTTTCATAACATGAAACAAGGCTAAATCCACAAGACAAAATCAATACCAACAAGTTAATCCATCGGTATTGCATAGATGATAACGTGGATGGGAATAAAGACGTATGTATGGAATATCTGTATCATTTTTAAATTTAAAATATATGTTATTTCTATTCTTACAAGTCTTAAATTTCCCATAGGTAGGCATTTTTAACGCACTGTATTGTCTCTAGTCATATTATGCAAATAAGAGCAAGACCTGAAAAAGTATATTATACACGTGGTTATCATTTATGTGCCATGGTACACACTTAACGACAAATAATCAATTGAATTTAAAGAAAATTGCACAAAATGGTTTAAATTTGTATTAAAGTACCGCCCTGTTGTTTAGCTCCTTAGAAAACGGTTAAAAACGCAGTCTCCTTAATTTCTTGCTGAACATCCATGTTATCAAATGGAAATATGTATATTTTGATCTATGTCTAATGAATATAAACTGTTTTAGTTTTGACAACTAAATGCTGGATGACATTTCAATTGAGTGTGCGATTTTATTATTAGACATTACTTCTGATGTATATCTGATAAAATTTTGCAAGTTATACTTGCCTATTTTAACTTCATTTTCCTGATACTTCAAACTTTTATACGTGAAATGTCAAAAAACCGTAATGATGACAAATGTTGAAATTTTGTGTTGACAGCTAAACATTTGACCAGTACCGGTCTCAATTGTAATGAAGCTCCAAAATCACCGCGACGTAACATATAAGCTGACGTCACAATACATTGAAAATAATGTGTGGTAGTGACCCAATGAAAAGTGACAAAGTAGACATTTAGTATAATATATATACCAGTATAAACTGACCTTAATGTTACGTCATATTATAAAAAAGTCTTTATTTAACAAACATAAACTTCATGAAATGGTTTAAACTTACTAATCAAATGCAGCCCTTTATAACTTTAGGGAGAACATATTTGCTTTACTTATATAAATCTAATATACATCTATATGTATTACTCGGATATGCATTCTTTATTCCATAGTGTTTATTAAGTAAAGATCATCAAACGATTCAGGCATACACTAATTCACTAAATATCTAAATTCACTCACAAAATAATTACTCACTTGAATATCAAAACACACATAAATATCAATACCAACTTTAATATCAATACCCTATTAATATCAATACCCCCTTTAACATCAATACCCCCTTTTATATCAATACCCTCTTTAATATCAATACCCCTTTAATATCAATACCCCTTTTAATACCAATAAGCTCTTAATATCAATACCCCCTTTAATATCAATAACCTATTTAATATCAATACCCTCTTAATAGCAATACCCCCTTTAATATCAATACCCCCTTTAATATCAATACCCTCTTAATATCAATACCCTCTTTAATATCAATACCCCTTTAATATCAATACCCTCTTAATATCAATACCCTCTTTAATATCAATACCCCTTTAATATCATTACCCACTTTAATATCAACACCCCCTTTAATATATCAATAACCCCTTTAATATCAATAAGCTGTTAATATCAATACCCCCTTTAATATCAATACCTTATTTAATATCAATACCCTCTTAATATCAATACCCCTTTAATATCAATACCTCCTTAAATATCAATACCCTCTTAATATCAATACCCCCTTTAATATCAATACCCTCTTTAATATCAATACCCTCTTAATATCAATAACCCCTTTAATATCAATACCCTATTAATATCAATACCCTCTTAATATCAATACCCTCTTAATATCAATACCCTCTTTAATATCAATACCCCCTTTAATAGCAATACCCTCTTAATATCAATACCCTTTTAATATCTATACCCTCTTAAGATCAATACTCTCTTTAATATCAATACCCCTTTAATATCAATACCCTCTTAATATAAATACCCTTTTAATATCTATACCCTCTTAATATCAATACCCTCTTTAATATCAATACCCCCTTTAATATCAATACCCTCTTAATATCCATACCCTCTTAATATCAATACCCTCTTTAATATCAATACCCCTTTAATATCAATACCACTTTAGTATCACTACCCCTTTAATATCAATACCCTCTTTAATATCAATACCCTCTTTAATATCAATACCCCTTTAATATCAATAGCCGCTTTCATATCAATACCCTATTTAATATCAATACCCTCTTTAATATCAATACCCCCTTTAATAGCAATACCCTCTTAATATCAATACCCTTTTAATATCTATACCCTCTTAAGATCAATACTCTCTTTAATATCAATACCCCTTTAATATCAATACCCTCTTAATATCAATACCCTCTTAATATCAATACCCTCTGAATATCAACACCCTCTTAATATCAGTACCCTCTTAATATCAATACCCTCTTTAATATCAATACCCTCTGAATATCAACACCCTCTTAATATCAGTACCCTCTTAATATCAATAACCTCTTTAATATCAATACCCCCTTTAATATCAATACCCACTTTAACATCAATACCCACTTTAATTTCATTGCTCTCTTAAATATTAATATTAGCTTAATTATCAATACTCACTTAAATGTAAATACTCAAATATCAAGGCCTATTTTCATATCAATACTCCCTGCAAGGACTCTATACCTATGTCGATCACACAGACCTGCTAATTTATTTAATCATAAAAATGCAGTAGATTGTTTTGAACAAAGTGGAGTATTGAGTCTTTTCAGTGGCTGTTTCAATACAGTCTAGACAGTATTGTATGCTATATAAAAGTAGTAGCTTTATTTTTAGGATTAAATGAGTACATGAGCAATATGACGTATTACAGTAAATATTGGACATTAAAGTAAAGCGGTCCGTATAAAACAGACAGTTATGATTGAACAGAATTGATGATAATTAAAATATTCTAAGATAATGATAATGTATTATTATCTACCCCTCCCCACTAACATAGACTATTTTAAAATAAGTGGATACTATATATCCAAAGTGAATATTAAGGAGAGGGAGGTTTCGTATCCTATATGTAGAGATGAGATCTAATGTGAGATAGACAATTTCCGACATGAGTATCCAAAGACGATCAAACATATCTTAGGTATATAAGCAGACATATAAAGTGGGAGTAGCAAAATGTACTGACGATTGTGATATTGCAAAATATGCAACATGTAGACATATGTTATATAAAAAACTTAATTTTTTAATTATCAACTTTCGTTGTCTCAATCCCGTTTTTGTTTTTGAAACTGTGCGAACATCACTGATTTTATATGCTACTAAACAACTGGCAGTCCAACATTCATACAATAAGTATTCAATATGGTTCACAAAGGAAGCATTAGGTGCAGAACATAACTCTCTCTCTCTCTCTCTCTCTCTCTCTCTCTCTCTCTCTCTCTCTCTCTCTCTCTCTCTCTCTCTCTCTCTCTCTCTCTCTTTTGATGGTGTCAGTCGCCTAAGTGGTTAGAGCAAAGAGCGTCCGTCTGAGATGCAAAAGGTTGTGGGTTTGATCCCCCGGCATATTCTTAACAAAGAAAGAAAAAAATGATAATGTGAGCTGAGCATTATGAGGTTAGTGTAAGGACTGGTCAGCCTGGTGTCAGAATAATGTGTCTGGGTGAACAGGGTACATGTATGCGGCATGATGACCAAGTGCTAGACATCACTATAAACTGCCACACTACAGACATCGTAGAGATGTGACTCGGAAATTGTTAAAGCTACCTTAGGAATCCAAATTATTGTCTGTCTTTCTAGCCTTCTCTAACTTTCTTTATATGTTATACAACCACCATTAACAATGTGTTTGTACTTAATCTTATATCTATATTGTTAGACTTGAGCTGACAATACAGTTCAGTTCTTTCCTGTTCTTTTGTATCTTCAGCAATGAACCAATTATATTTCCTGTAGAACATCATCGGGCGCACACATTAATCTTTCAACAAAGGCAACAAGTCCGCAATTTGTCCTAAATATAGGTGTCAAAGACACTAGATTATGACCTCATTAAAATGAATCCAACAAATTTGATGTTTATTTAATTCTTTGCCCAATTGCTATTTATCTTAGACAACGATGTTTTTATAATTTTAACTTAGAAGCACCTCACGTACCACATATCATGGACAAATCGGTCTCATAATCTTACAAAAGCGCCCCCCCCCCCCCCCAATCTTTTATTAAGAAGGACCCAAATAACTAATGTTCCGATGGAGACATCATCTATTATTGACGGCCTGTTTGTGAGATAAGAACATGCCTCACAAGAATGTCGGCGCAGCACTTTAAAGAAAGAAATCACACTTTTTATCGCCAGTTATTTCTGAGACAACTCCCTCCACTCCCACTCCAACTCCCACCCACACCAACCCCTAACCCAAAGAACCCACAATGTATTTGAATACGTTCAGCTATTTGTACGACGTGACTGCCTGTAGGTTATATCGAAATGTAGTGATTATAATAAATAGAACTGGGCATGTCGGCTTGGATACGGCAAATGTTAGGCAGATCCCAGGTCTGTCTGTGCATCTTATCCCATTTACATTTGGCGTTCACCGATTCTTTGCCTGCATCTCTAGTCTGATGGTGGATGGGGGATTCAGTTGAGTGGAAGATGGACCAAGAAACACAGGAAGAAGGCAAGAAGACAATGTAAAGTTAGGTGTGGGAGTTTCAACTCAGAAAACTCAAAGATAGAGCGCCAGTAGAGCTATATCCTTCTCATGTTTGTGCACCGGTCCAATAAATCACATTCCCTTATCACAGAAAGAGATACAGTTGGGTTTTATTTCTGCACTCGTAACTTCTTGGTCAGTCAATGTTTATTAGGTAACTGGGATCGTCTGAACTTTATTATTGGTATAAATTCAAAGTCTGAGATATATTTCAGCCAAATCATTAACCTTGATTCTAACGCATTAACCCATTATTTTAGTACGTTTGAAATTCCCAATCAATGTCTATTTCTAGCATGGAATATGTTATATCATGAGCATGGAATATGTTGACACATTTACAATATTATGCATATCAATATCTTGTGTAACCATTGGAACATAACTGTATTTGGATTTTGTTGAACTTTATTCTTGATTGTAAATTGTACTAATCATCAATATACAATATATTATAAAGCTATTTTTGTCTATGTGGATATATTCCATTTTACAGTGGTTAAATGGGTGTTTGCAATTTCAATTCAACCTATATGCTGAACCTGTTGACAAGTTTTGGGTTATTTTCTCATCGGCTAGTTAGGGCTGGTGAGATCTTAGAAGAATGAACTTATTTCTCATTAAATGTATGTCGGTCATGATGGTTCTTAAATGACATTAGGTTTTGTGAAATAATGCGGTTTAGGGCTAGATAGAAAAATATGAATTAGTAAAGCTGGCCGCATTTGTCATTCTATTTCAAATGCTATATTTTTAACAGCAATCTAAAGATGTATGAAATGGTATGTTTCGATATGATATGAGAAGACACATGTTTGATTATTCATTGGAATTACAAAGTGCTCATTGCACTAAAATATCGTTCATGGAGTATTGGGAATTGTTTAAAAATGATTTCCTCAGCAATATCATTCTTATACATGAAAACTGTTGTCACATCAGCATATTCGAGGACCTGAAATTGATTTGGAACTCTCGATTATTTTGGACTTGTGTATACATTTTAGGATCATTTAGGATTTAATTCATAATATTGAATGCTCCGCTAATATGTTCATTGTATAACCTGGATAATTGCATTGTTTGTTATCTTTGACATGACCTTGTTGGCTTGGCTTGTTTATATAACTTATCGTCGTAACAAGATTAACATTTCAGCGTTGAAAGGGCTGGTTGTAACGTGCGAGCTTCATAATACAATGCATTTCTTTATCGCATTTTTAACATCAGAGGTCTCTGATATTAACCATGTGTCTTATAGTCGGAATTTGCAACACATTAAAATAGTCCTCCCCCTTTTTCTCAACATATCCAGTCTATGCTTTTAAAACATGTAACATAGAAGAGTGAAAGACGACAAGGTTTGTAAAATTCAACAAAATATTTGTTTCCCTAGAATACATAGTGACATTGTGAAGAAAGAACTTACTGTATTGCAAATTAAATCCAAAAATAATCCAAGACTGAAAGACACAAGTCATAGCAATTTAAAATCCAGAATAACACTCAATCCAGAATAGATAAAAAAACTGACGTCGATGTTATGTTATGTTAGTTTATAAAATGTTGATGTGTCAAGAGTTTTATGTTGACTCCATGTAATACAATCCCATTTTTAAAATCGCTATAAATTCCATTGAACATATTCAAGTATTTTATCAGATCCCTTTTGTATTTCCAGAGAAATACATATATTACAACTTGATTGTAGTAATACTTACAGCACGAAGGAAATAATCCTCTCAGATACATGAACATATAATTCTCTACTTGACATCATGTTACAATCAGTATTTTCTATAAACAACGTACCTAATGGAAAATAACCTTCTAAAATGATCCCAATGTTTACCGAATAAAAACCATAGTCTAGATTACATTCATGAAATGCCAAAAACCCTAGACCGAAAGTAACACATTTACTTATGTTTGCTATGAATTAGATTTTGTTTACACTAAACTTGTCAAAAATCAGTTTTGGTCAAACAGAAATGAACTCAATTTTGTCCAAGGTCATGTCCAACATGTTATAATGCAATAGCATGTAATAAAAGTTATAATGCAATAGCATGTAATAAAAGTTATAATGCAATAGCATGTAATAAAAGTTATAATGCAATAGCATGTAATAAAAGTTATAATGCAATAGTATGTAATAAAAGTTATAATGCAATAGCATGTAAAAAAGTTTAAAAAATTATATCAAATATTCATATCAATTTCTTTAGTTTAAATGTTATGAAATTGCGGACTTCATGCAAGAACAATTTATAGCAGAAATTGAAGATCATGGCAATATTTCTGAAAAGGAATAATTCTTGTAACGGAAGTGATCTAATGCGCATGGTCAATTTTAGATTGTACAAAACAAATAGTCCCATATTTTAAAAAAGAATTTTACTTTTTACTTTAAATTACAATCAACATGTATATTACACAGGCTTTAGTACGTCATCTGAATAATATATAAGAATGGGGATAACTGTGTGGAAATATTGGTTGAATTCTTTCTATACATGCGTCAATCGAATAATACACATAATTGACCAGTCGGTCATCAGATTGCACACAGAGCTAGGTAGCACATAAGTTGGTACAAAGTGCGCTATAACAAAAGCAACGTCACTGCTTTCATGTACATATGGAAAATCGCCAGTTGGAGAAATATAACGACAGCCGATTGCAAGAGTGCAACAAGTAGATCGGTGGTAATTATCGAATTAAATTTAATACTACCAATTTGTCTCAAGCAGTTCGTTTTCCACATAACAATTCATTGACCTTGCAAATTAAGGTCATAAATGAGAGAAACTGTCGCTCAGAACTATCTTTCCTTGGGGTTGTTCAGAAAGAACGGAAGAAATATATTGATATATTTCCATTAAAACATGGTACATACAACATATGAGTATCGAAACAACAAAAACAAAACCACACTTCCAAAACAGAAGTGAAAACAAACCATATATTCAGCTAGGCTCCTTTTTAGTTCAGGTTCTTTCACTTTTGTGCAGGCAATATAAGAACCATATGACACGCAAACATTGAAAGGATTGCGACATATATTTAAGATTCTCTTGTTTCCTAGGTGATCGATCATGCGCTCGCCACAACACAGAAAGTTGCTAGATATGGGGAGGCAATCAATGCGAAGCTAGAAGAGATTCAGTTGGCGCTGAATCAATCAACAAAGAAAATAGAAGAGCAAATCAAGAAAGCAATTGATTCTATCGAAGGCAAGCACAATCTTAACACAATACGATAGTGATATAATGTCATTGCCATTTTTGTTCCATGTATACATCGCAAATGCAATTTATAGTACAGATTACAATAAACAGGGTCGACGTTAATCGAAACTGTATGCTCATTATGCATTCTACACCAGACAGTAAATTTGTTAAAATTTTAATTTTAATTTTATTTCAGATTTTCAATTTTAGATTTTTTATACATCGCTTATCAGATTCGGGTTTAATTTACATATCTACAAATGGAAATGTTTTAATCAAGACGCACTGAACATATTTATATTTTATTCGAATGCATTCGTTAGTCTTCTAGTTTTTCCCAATCAAGCAAACGAACAAAAAAGAACCATCAAGAAAGTTTAAAATAAAGTGTGTATCGTGTGCAAATAATTATTGATGTCGTATTAGATTTGACGAGACGCGTAGTCAGGCATAAATCTAAGGGATAGTCAATAGTTTCAAGAGGGTGGGGGTGGATGTGGGGCGGTGTGATGACATTTTGAAGTAGGATTTAATTTTGTTGATTTGACGCCACTGGAGGGGTTGAAATACTTTGTATTTATATTATCCACCACCACCACACGTATATATGATCTGCTTTAACTGCTCTCCATATAAGGTGCCTTCTCATTTGTTTTTGAAGTTTCCAACTCCTTGGTATGGGACTGAGAAGGTACACAAACTGAACATTTTAATTAGGTTAACATAAACTTACAAATAAATCTTTAACATAATTTATCTCATTGATACCATGTCATTTAGGTTATGTTTTTGATATCATAATCATTCTGTTTGAAAGACAAATATAATACGTTATGACCTCTGGCAATTCGAAGCCTTAACGACCGAGGCATCCAAATGTTTGACAAAATTATTTGCCTTCACTGTGCCTTTCGTTAAATCAAATCAATATTTGTCTTCTTTTTGTTAAATATAATCAATTGGGTTCATGTATACTGAAATTTATGAAAATAATATGAATAATATCAATAGTTTGCTCTCTGGACCCCCCCCCCCCCCCCAACAAAAAAGTGTATGTGATTGACACCAACAATACCAGTCCTAACACTAACCTTTTATTGCTGAACGCCAAGCGAGGTATGTGTTAGTACCATTTTTTGTAAGTCTTTGGTATGACTCGGCCGAGGTTTGAACCGACGACCTTCCGCTTCAGAGACGGACGCTCTAACAACTAGGCCACAAGAGCGGTTCCCCCAAAAAAGGAATATTTGACTTGTTTCATAATTGTCATTCGAAAAAGACACCCATGAAAGATGTTATATTCCTGAGGTCAACATATTGGCATCGTTCTGCACATCTTAATGGTTCTGCGATTTCTTTACCATCTCAGATTAATATTATTAGGGACGTGTTATATACCTTCAAGGAGAGAGAGAGAGAGAGAGAGAGAGAGAGAGAGAGAGAGAGAGAGAGAGAGAGAGAGAGAGGGAAGGAGGGAGAGAAACAGACAGAGACAGAGAGACCGACATACAGAGAGGCAGACAGAGACAGAGACAAAGATTGAGAGAGAAACAGAGAGGAGAGAGAGAGAAAATATACATTTGTTTAAATATCACTATTGTGACGTGCTACGTTAGGTAAAAGTCGATTTCGGCACATAGATCTTGTATATAAAGACCCATTTGTTGTTTTGATAACTCCATCCAAAAGATACATACCGACAGAAGCGTTTTCTCTCCTTATATGACGTGACAATCAATTATGTGATATTATCCATTCTTTTTTCCCTGCAATCTATATCTGAAATTACTAAGTTCGTTTTTAATATGTTTGGAAGTCAATTGAAACAATAGTATCTTCATTTTTAAAAAGGACCTGACTACTTTATATTATGTATGCCAAAATTAGAGTCGATACTCTTGTAAAATGCAAATTCTTGTGTGCGTGTGATTGTGTGAGTGTGTGATTTTATGTTTACGTGTGTGTGTGTGTGTGTGTGTGTGTGTGTGAGAGAGAGAGAGAGAGAGAGAGAGAGAGAGAGAGAGAGAGAGAGAGAAAGGGAGGTAGGATATATAATTGTTATTATGAATGTCAAAATTAGAGTCGATACTCTTGTAAAATGCAAACTCTTATGTGCGTGTGATTGTGAGTGTGTCATATTATGTGTGCGTGTGTGTGAGAGAGAGAGAGAGAGGGACAGAGAAAGAGAGAGAGACAGAGCGAGAGAGAGGGAGGTGGGATATATAATTGTTTACTGTAGATATTAGAATGTGGACGGCACACTCAGTCGAACTTTTATCCCAGTTGTCTTATCGTATACAATATTTTGGACTATACAAATATCCAAACTATTTTATATATATTTTTTTTATATTTATACTGAGAGAATTTTTTTATTTTTAGGAGAAAGTGGTGCATTACGGGATTTGTAAGAAAAAAATACGCTAATGCTTCATGTGAGTGGTCATGATGTGTCGTTTCATGATATAACTCAATTGCTGAGAGAAGCTATACCCGAATAAGAATCCGCATTTTCTTTATTGCATTATGCTTCTCCTATCTGAAGGTTTAGACTTCCCAAGTACCATTTCAAGCTACTAAAATTCCAAAAGCTGTTTCTTTTTTCTCCTTCATTTTTTGTAAAGGTTATTCTCTAGGGGTTAGTAACTGCAGCTCTTTATCGTTTTTTGCTCATTGTTTGGTTAATCCCCGTGTATTGGTTCTGTTCGTCCATGTACACTATGAAGCATTTTCTAGGCGCTCTTCCGCAGGCCTTTTCATTTCGCGTGGTGACTGTGCGTCTCACGGTGCCTAAATGGATGTTTCTTGTATCCTATGCACTCTCTAGATAGATATTATTTTGCACAGAAAAAGCAAAACAGAGATTAGCAGTTAGAGATTGTATTTTTTCTTTTCAAAAACAAATCAAATGTAAACAGTTGCCTGTTAGTTTTATATTATTGATTAGGATACTTTAAGTTTAGTAGGGACGGTGTTGCATATGGAAAAATATGTCATGTCATTTAAATTTACGTTCTATTACAGGGAGTTTCCATCAGGGAAGAGATGAAGCTGAGGGTCCAGCCGGCGCTCATGCAGGGACAATACTCCGAAAAAACGGTAAGCTGAATCCCCCTCCCCATCTCTCCCCGCAACACTCCTAAGAAACGGTAAGCAGAATCAACCTCCCCATCTCTCCCACAAGCACACCACCTCCCCGCCCCGCCACCGCATTGCTGTTAATTTCTATCATATATATATATATATATATATATATATATATATATATATTAAGTTCATGTTTTGTTTGATACAAAGTCAACTATTTGATAATAATTGCCATGAGGTGAGAGATAAAGCTGAGGCTTTGGCCCGTACTGGACGGAACACATCCCTTACATGGGCTGTAAACCGAAACCCCCTCCCCATTTCCTATTCTAGGTATGATATAAAGACCATTAGGTTATTTAATTATTCTTATTACCTTCCCACAGGATATGATTGTTTTGGTAATGTAATCTATTATTTTCTAAACTAACTTATTCTCAATTCACATCTAAATATACGATATTATTTCTATGATGTTTATATTTCTTACAAATTTCCATAATAAACAATAATCTGTTATGTTTGGTTTTATCACACTGGGCGATAGTGTTCAGTTTTCTAATATGTGCTACTTTGCATAGAGGGCATTAAGGTATCGTTCTGATCATACGTCGCCTGATAGGTTCCTCACCTGTCAGCCAGGAGTTGTGTAAGTATTTAAAAATCATACTCTGTATTTGAGTGATCTTATTTTATTCCTGTTATACCACGTTTCAGCCGAATTCATTCCACACCTGTTTTGCTCTACTCTACACCGTATATATTTGTAACATCTTCCCGTATCCAGTCATTAGTGGTTTATGATATTATTTTCACAGTTCAATTGTGTTACTATAGTTTAGTAGTATTTCTTTTATATGCCTAAATCGTATCGTAACTTGAAGTTTTTAATGCAAGGTTATTAGTTCTATATATTTTCAGGCTGTTTCTCATAGTTAAACCAAACCAGTAAATAGAATATGCCTCCAAAGACATTTTGGATTTAGGATGTATTCTCTTAAATCTATTTAGTATAATTGATACCTTTAATAGCAGAGGGCTGTGGATCCATAATAACCCTGTACTTTAAGCCCAATATAAGGTTTCCTTGATTATATAGTGCGTTTGTGTAATTCCATATATATAATCTATACTATCATTGTCAAGTTTATTCAACTTTTTATTCTCCACATAAATTGGTTTAATGGTACACGTATATTTGAATAAAGATACGTTTTGGCGTCTTATTCCCTCTCCATAATAAACAAATGCGTTAGACCACTAGTATTTGCATTATTTTATTTATTTTTTTAATCAGATCCTTATTATTCTCCAATTCTTTGATCTTCCCAAAGAAAATTCATCGAGCTTTTACTTTGTCTCTCGGTGCGGAGGAAATCTAGCCTGATTTTTTCGCCAGTAACCTATTTTTAATATTTCGCTTTTATCGTGATTTTGTAAAAAGCTACTGCTTAACCGAAATCGATAAGATTAAGCATCTCTTAGAAGTTCGTGCAATCATCAGCGTGTTGGAACATTTTAAATTCCTCTGTAATATTTGGAATTTGGATATTTTGTATTTTTGAGTTATTACCCATGTTGTGACTATAGAATTTATATTGCTATTACGTTTAATAGCATTGACAATGGGCAGCCCTGCCTCACTGACCGATGTGAAAAAATTACCCCCTTCCTTCCTTAATTCGTCCCTTTTATATAATCATTTAGGTTCCTATATATATATATATATATATATATATATATATATATATATATATATATATATATATATATATATATATTTCCCTGAGATTCTTCTTATTTGTTTTTATCTTTTTTACAATTTGTTTTGTCTTCATCGATCAATGTTATACCTAAGGTTGTTTTTAGTTATTAGTCGTCCCTTTTTCAGCTCTTGTATTAGAATACTGAACTGCTTTTCTTTTTATTGTGTCTTTGAAAATATCCCATTGTTTCATTATAGCTATAGATTCTTCAGTTTTAAAGGTTTACATTATATGTTTTATTAAATCCTGTTATGTTTCTTTTAAAAATGTATTGCTTTTGTTCCCCGATCCCGGTCCCCGTTTACCTCCCCCCCCCCTTTATTTTGAATTCAATATAAACCATATTATAATCGGATAGCTTAACATCAGTTGTTCAGCATTATTATATATAGATGGATTAAAATTAGTTCTATTACATTTATCTAGCCTGATTACTTGTTGCTATTTGTATTTATATGTGTATTCGCGTCGAAATGAATTTAATTTCCTTCATATATCGTGTAGTTTGTGTTTATTTATTAGATTTAGTATGTCAACTTTACAAAGCTTATAATTTACTGTTAGACCAGTTATCCTATCTTTTTCGTCGCCTACCCAGTTAAAATCCCCGTCCCTATTATCAGATTTTCCATGGAATATGTTTATCAAATAGGTAAACAAATTTTCAATAAAAGCCAGTTTTTCACTTCTGTTCCCTGGGAAGTATACATTAATTATATGCCAGTGGTCCCTTCACAAATTATCCATCTAATTGTTCCCAGCATAATCTCTGTTTGTTTCTTTGATAGTGTAGCAACTCCATCTCTCTTTTGTCATTATTTATATAATCATTACAAATGACAATGGAATTTAGTTTGTCCTCTAAAGCGTATTTTAATTATGGTGTTATTTATCTATTTTTTTGTATCAAAATCACATTAAAGTTCATTTCCTTGGTTATTTTGTCTACTTTTTCTTTGTAAATCCCATTGAAATTAATAGTTGCAATTCGGAAGCTTATTCCCTCGAGATTTACTACACTTAACCATGTGCCGCATCGCTAACTAATTCATCATATTCCAAAATGTGTAAAAAAAAATGTATATAGAAATACTATAAAATTCATCTTAGTATTGTATGTGCTTGAATGGGTCTGATCTTTTCTCCAGAGCTTCTTCGGATTTCAAGATTCCCCCCTGTGTTATTTCTTTAATATCTGAAGAAAATCTTGTTCTAAATTTGTTTCCATTTCCGAATCTATGTTATCGTCAACTTCCGTTTCCATTTCCGAGTTGTCTTCTGATTCTAAGGGATTTAGGTTGTCATTTTTGTTGTCATTGTCTTCGTCAGCTGTTTTTAAGTTGGGTTTTTTTTTTTTTTTTTTGGGGGGGGGGGGGTTCTACTCAGGATCGTTAGCCTGACTGTTGAATAGATAGTTTGTTGGTTTCTTGCATCGATGTGAGGGAGTTTCGCCCTAACCGTTCGACCGACCCTTCTTTCATTCGATGTACTTCTGATCCCTGCGTTTCTTCATCCCTTTCTACATGAAGGAGGTAGTAATTTTTTTATTACTAGAATGTCCCCTTCCTTCTCAAATGACACCAATTTACATGTCTTCCGGGGGGAAGGTTAGCAAAGTACTCCCATTCGAGAATTCTCGCCCCCATAACTCCCGTTGTGCCGCTTTGAGCTTAATGAGCCGGGGTTGGATCCCGTGACTTCCCGTATCTAGGCGGACGCTCTGACCACTAGACCAATGGAGCTGTCAAAACGTAGAAAAAAGCATTCTTGAATATCCGGAAACGCAAGTCAAAAAATAATATGATAGCTACCATTGTCTGGAATTATAAATAATAATTTATTATATTTCATTCGTCTCTAAAATCGTATAAGTTGGTAATTCACTTGTCAAAGAACTCAAAAGAAAAAAAAATGAACGAAGGCATTGACGAATCGACTATAGCCACAAAGTAGTTACGGTGAGTGTGCGATTAATTTAATTAAAGACTTGGCACAGGTAATCTCGCTTTTACAAACTAAAGATGACATATGTAAACTGAATACTCTCAGATCAAAAGTCAATAAATGCCAACTTTGCCTAGATACATTGTATGATAATGACATTTTATTGATATTTTATAATAGTTTTAATAGGTAAAAATTCTTTAGAATACCAGTTCAAAATCGTATAGGCTCTACGTGATACTGTACTCTGGATTTACATATCTACAATTGGAAATATTCTAATCAAGCCGCACAGAGCGGATTAATATTTTATTTGATTGCATTCGTTGGTCTTCTAGATTTTTTCAATCAAGCAAACAAGCAAGAGAGAGAGAGACAGACAGACAGACAGACAGATACAGACAGGCAGAGATAGACAGACAGACAGATACAGAGATTGAGAGAGAGAGAGAGAGGAGAGAGACAGAGAGAGAAAATATACATTTGTTTAACTATCACTATTGTGACGTGCTAGGTTAGGTAAAAGTCGATTTCGGCACACAGATCTTGTATATAAAGACACATTTGTTGTTTTGATAACTCCATCCGAAAGATACATACCGACAGAAGCGTTTTCGCTCTTTAGATGACGTGACCATCAATTATGTGATATTATCCATTCTTTTTTCCCCTTGCAATTTATATCTGAAAATTACTAAGTCCGTTTCTAATATGTTTGTAAGTCAATTGAATACTTAGTATCTTCCTTCATTTTTAAAAAGGACATGACTAATTTATAATATGTATGTCAAACGTAGATTCGATACTCTTGTAAAATGCAAACTCCCGTGTGTGTGTTTGTGTGAGTGTGTGATATTATCTGTGCGTGTGTGTGTGTGTGTGTGTGTGTGTGTGAGAGAGAGAGAGAGAGAGAGAGAGAGAGAGAGAGAGAGAGAGAGAGAGAATTAAGGCGATGTAGGAGAGATAGGAACGGACAAGGATATATAATTGTTTACTGTAGATATTCGAATGTGGACGGCAAACTCAGTCGAACTTTTATCCCAGTTGTCTTATCGTATAACATTTTTTTGGACTATACAAATATCCAAATTATTTTATATATATTTTGTTTTATATTTATACCGAGAAAATTTTGAATTTTGAGGAGAAAGCGGTGCATTACAGGACTTTTAAGAACAACAGACGCTAATGTTTCATGTGAGTGGTCATGATGTGTCGTTTTCTTGATATAACTTTATTGCAGAGAGAGGCTGTACCAGAGTAAGAATCCGCATTTTCTTTATTGCATTATGCTTCTCCTATCTGAAGGTTTAGACTTCTCAAGTACCATTTCAAGCTACTAAATTCCAAAAGATGTTTCTTTTGTCTAAACATTTTTTTGTTAAGGTTATTCTCTAGGGCTTAGTAACTGCAACTCTTTATCATTTTTGCTCATTGTTTGGTTAGTCCTCGTGTATTGGTTCTGTTCGTCCTTGTCCACTATGTGGCATTTTCCCGGCGGTCTTCCGCAGGCCTTTTCACTTCTAAATGGATGTTCCCTGTATCCTATGCACTCTCTAGATAGATAGTATTTTGCACAGAAAAAAAAACAACAGAGGTTAGCAGTTTGAGATTTTTTGTCTTCAAAAACAAATCATATGTAAACAGTTGCCTGTTAGTTTTATATTGTTGATTAGTATATGTTTAAATTTAGTAGGGACGGGGTTGCATATGGAAAAATGTATCATGTCATTTAAATTTACGTTCTATTACAGGGAGTTTCCATGAGGGAAGAGATGAAGCTGAGGGTCCAGCCGGCGCTCATGCAGGGACAATACTCCGAAAAAACGGTAAGCTGAATCCCCCTCCCCATCTCTCCCACAAGCACACCACCTCCCCGCCCCGCCATCGCATTACTGTTAATTTCTATCATATATATATATATATTAAGTTCATGTTTTGTTTGATACAAAGTAAACTATTTGATAATAATTGCCATGAGGTGAGAGATAAAGCTGAGGCTTCGGCCCGTACTGGACGGAACACATCCCTTACATGGGCTGTAAACCGAAACCCCCTCCCCATCTCCCTTTCTATGTATGATATAAAGACCATTAGGTTATTTAACTATTCTTATTACCTTCCCACATGATATGATTGTTTTGGTAATGTAATCTATTATTTTCTAAACTAACTTATTCTCAATTCACATCTAAATATACGATATTATTTCTATGATGTTTATATTTCTTACAAATTTCCATAATAAACAATAATCTGTTATGTTTGGTTTTATCACACTGGGCGATAGTGTTCAGTTTTCTAATATGTGCTACTTTGCATAGAGGGCATTAAGGTATCGTTCTGATCATACGTCGCCTGATAGGTTCCTCACCTGTCAGCCAGGAGTTGTGTAAGTATTTAAAAATCATACTCTGTATTTGAGTGATCTTATTTTATTCCTGTTATACCACGTTTTAGCCCAGTTTATTCCACACCTGTTTTCCTCTACTCTACACCGTATAAATTTGTAACATCTTCCTGTATCCGGTCATTAGTGGTTTTATGATATAATTTCCACAGTTCAATTGTGTTACTATATTTTAGTAGTATTTCTTTTATATGCCTAAATCGTATCGTAACTTGAAGTTTTTAATGCAAGGTTATTAGTTCTATATATTTTCAGTTTGTTTCTCATAGTTAAACCAAACCAGTAAATAGAATATGCCTCCCAAAACATTTTGGATTTAGGATGCATCCTCTTAAATCTATTTAGTGTAATTGATACTTTTAATAGCAGAGGGTAAAAATTCTTTAGAATACCAGTTCAAAATCGTATAGGCTCTACGTGACACTGTACTCTAGATGAAAAATCATTAAACTCGTTAAGTGGTGTGTTATTAAGGCTATATATCGATCAATATTTGTATAGATAAAAATCCTTGAAGAATACAATTACTAATGTAGAGTTTTAACAACCGTCTTGGTTTCCAATTTCCGATTTAAGAAATATATTTATCAAATTTTTGGTACAAGAATTACTCTTAACTTGTTCATTGTCCACGTTTATCGCAGGATATATTTTATGATCGACAAAAGAATTCAAGGAAAAGTTCTGAATAGCGACGCTCCGTTGTATCTCTAAATTGTTATACAAATATATTGGGTGAATATATTGGAGATAGTAAGCTGTATAATTTAAAATAGATTATTTGTTACAACCAATACTGGAAGTGAACTATACCTTTAGGATTACAATGGCGCTTAGGTTATGGGTCTATCTATATAGACAGTGCTATAGTTTTGGGCCGTTATGGTTGCACGGGCTTGTAGAGTCAATCCCGCACTAAACGTTTCGGCCGTCATGGTTGTACGAGCTTGTAGAGTCAATCCCGCACTAAACGTTTCGGCCGTCATGGTTGTACGGGCTTGTAGAGTCAATCCCGCACTAAACGTTTGGGCCCTCATGGTTGTACGGGCTTGTAGAGTCAATCCCGCACTAAACGTTTGGGCCGTCATGGTTGTACGGGCTTGTAGAGTCAATCCCGCACTAACGATCTGGGATTGCATCGGTGTACCTGCATTTACTATCGTGCCCTTACAAAGATTTTGGGACGTCACGAGTATACTTCTATGAACGGTCATGTCTGTACTAATGTTTTTGGCATAACTATAAACACGAAAATGTTCCAATGTTAAGTACTATGATCTATGAAAAAAATGAGAATCATATATAATGGTTAACCGTGATCAAATAACTTTCCATAGTGTGTGTGTGTGTGTGTGTGTGTGTGTGTGTGAGAGAGAGAGAGAGAGAGAGAGAGAGAGAGAGAGAGAGAGAGAGACCTGCTGTACTGCAAAAATCTTTGTAGCAATCTAATGCCATTCTTTATAAAATTGTACCTGTCAGAATGATCCACATATTTGACATTGTATCGGAATACTCATACACATGATCTATGTACAATTATATTATTTTATATTCAGATGGTTGAGTACTTCCTTGTCTCATTGTATTTATATGAAAGAGAGAGAGAAAGAGAGAGAGAAAAATAAAGAAAGAGATCGAGACCTGCTATACCGTAAATTCTTTGTATTAAGATGATGCAATTCTTTATTATTTAAGTTCCACGTATGTGACCTATCGAATTACTCACATACAAATTCTGTGTATAAATGTTGTCAGATATTCTGACATTATATATATATATATATATATATATATATATATATATATATATATATATATATATATATATATGATATATATGATATATATTTAATATTCTCTTGTCTCATTGTATTTTATCTCTCGAATTGCATCAATAAGAAATGGTATATCTCAAGTCCGAATACAGTGTCCGCTCAGGGATTGTTTTTCGTAATCAATTTATTAGAAGGTAGTCCTTATGCTGTCTATTATATATGTATATATCTTTATATCTATCCCAATAACTGTGGGTAGAGGGTGGAGTTGGCTGGTGGATATTCGCTCTGAACAGGCTCAATCTTAGAAAGTAAAATTTAATTAGATAATCGGCTTTCAAAATGCTTCTTATTAAACAACACGTCCTTGTTTGTCAGAAGATAAGACCAGAGTGAAAATAGAAAATAAATTTGAAAATGTTTCTTAATTTTAAACTCTAAATTAAAGACATTAAAATTATATGTCCAAGCGTTGATTGCATTCGATTAATCCATTATTAGTTGCCTTGATTTGAACATAGTGATGAAACTTCAGAAAGTTGACTGGTTAGGGATGACTGACGACGTCTCAATAATATTGCCGACGTCTTAGGGAGACAACGTATGAACTGCTTGCATCACTTTAATAGTCATTACCGTTACTCCTTAAATTTATATTCGTTATGCTTATAATGATAGTATTACTTCCAGACATCATTAGGCAGTGAGCGCGTCAACTATCTAAGAAAGGAAGGAGATATTTTTTAGACAAAATGTTGCGAGCTTTTTGTTGTGCATAGTTTGTATTAATCTTCAAGCGCAAAAACGCAATTACAGAGGTTGACATATTCAACGCCTCGGTTTGACTTGCAGGTGTATTACGTATATGTAAATTGATGTAATCAAGGATAAGATAGGGATTTGCATGCGCTCTGCCAAGAAGGTACGTTATAATTCTCTTTTTTACCTAACCTATCAACAGTGCATGCACGGCCCTCTGCAGATTTGCTGGTAAGACATCAACGGACAAAATTGACAAGTGTTGTGGTTCGGTCTGCATTAGTTCATTGAGAAAACCACAACTTCATCTGACACGTGTATCAGTTGAATAATGACGTCAATCATAATTATTGAACAATTATGCTTTGTGACCTAAATACTGATTGTACATGTTAATATTGTTACAATCTTCATTGGCATTATCACGTTATGTGCGCACACTATCGATCCAAACTAGTACGTAGGAAAGAAGGATATAACTTACTGGTGTGTATTTTTAATGATAAATTTTAATACAAACTGTATCAAAACCAAAGCCTTAATCTAAATGTACATATCAACGATGAATATACTGTAACGTAAAGGTGGACGGTATATTCATCTTTTTTGTTTATATTCAGTATTTATTTTCTTTTTACTTGATTAACTTTTCTCGCAATTGTCTGATATAGGTGTAAGAAACTGGAATGTTTGGATCTTAAAAAATATGTCGTACATAATGTACAATCTTTCCTCTTTGGACGGTAAAGAGCAGGTGAAGAACACTTTACAAGTTACACAGTTTCAAATGTGTGTATTTATCCTATCATAAGTAATTTATTTTGTCATCGTACTGCATTGACTCAAGTGTCTTATCAATGCTGATAAGACTATTTTTAATAACTTCATTGAAACAAGTCTGTAAATTCGGTCCTGATCGATATTACTCGTTTTTTCATAAGTACTTTGTTTTGTTATTACTGAAATATATGCTCTCTATTTAAAATGCATAGAACGGTTTCGTGGATAATGTCTACAACTCTGAATTGTTCCTTTTAACGAATTAACATATTAATCTGCAATCGGCATGAAAGTAACGAAAAAGTGCAAGAAGTAAATTTTGAAAAGTACAAGAAGGTGACTTGGTGGTAGCTGTCACAAAATGCAGCTCAGATATATCGTATGCATGAACTCATCAACGAAATGAAAAGTATTACGTTAGCGCAAAAAGAAAAATAATGATTATGAAAAAGAAACAATAACATACTTATCTAGATTTTTTCTATAATATTTAATTAGTGGTCAATTTCACAAATCTCTAGCATTGGCACATATCGTGGAATTTAGTATTTTAATATTTTTACAACATACGTCAGGTTGAATAAATTGGACAATTCTTTCACAGCAGCAAAATAACATTGTGCATTCTATTATGAATAGAAACCCATCTTCAACACACTGCCAGATATATTTGTTCTTTTACCTAATAGGATATATTTTGGTCGAATTTTCATTTCCTTCTTTCTTACGGAAAATACGGGGCGACTTACCGCTTCGGTTGTCTAGTGGTTAGAGCGTCGGTCTCGGATGTGTGAGGTCGAGGGTTTAAACCTTGTCCGAGTCACTCCGAATACTTATACAACTGGTATTAAGAAGCTCACTCGCTAGGCGCTTAACAATAAGAGGTTAGTTTTGGGACAGATCGTCTTGGTATCAGAATACTGTGTCTGGGTCTACGGCATGATGCCCCAGTGCTAAACATCAATATAACCTGCCACACTGCAGACCTCGTAGAGATATAACTGGAAGCGTTATAAAGCTACGTAAAAAATGCAAATTACTCGCACACACACACACGCACACACACACACACACACACACACACACACACACACAGACAGACACACACGTGAAGACAGCTGTTAATGCTATGTATGTTAATTCGCTGTTACTTTTACATACATAAACACTTCTCATGGCCAATATTTTATGACAAATTTCTGTATAATCTAACTCTTATCGATTAAGTGATTTCAGATTGTAAATCGCAAAATATAATAACGTGATGAGCTAGAAGTTCTTTGTCCAAAGAAAAAAAAAATCCTTTATATACCAAACAGTTTGATTATATATATATATATATATATATATATATATATATATATATATATATATATATATATATCATCGAATATTTTCCTCCATTACGAAGAGGCATAGTTTTGTTTTGTTACCTTTACGGCGCCATTTACCAAACATATGTAATGTCATGTTGTGGCCATTGCTTTCATGTGGTAAACAGATCTTGCATGACATGTGTATCAAATCATAAAACGTTGTAGCATACCTTTATCAAGACCTTGCAATACACTGCTCTGCTAATACGATATTTGTGATCATCAATAACAAGCACGGAAAATAATAGGACAAAAAAATAAGGCTAACAACTTATACCGATGCAAATGCATTGGAAAAGATAAGGATGCAACTGGAAAGAAAAGGATTTCTTAAAATTTTCTTTTTATTATCAAGCAAATAATATTGAAATTTACGTCATTATATGTTAGATGCATTTCGTATTTACTTTGTTTTTAAACAGGGAAGAAAAGCACCATTCTCTTTAAAGATCCAGTTATATATGCCTGTGAAGATACTTGAGGTCGTACTTTTAATATGATTTTTAATGTCCTGCAGACATTTTTTCATAATACTCGTTTCAGCTTGTTAGCATTCCATGGCCTGAACTGGAATGTCTCAGTAGTTGGGACGCACAGCCATTGGTAGATATGAATCACCAGGATGTAAAAATAAACTGTGATATACGTAGCAACATATTTCCATGTATGTGGTGGCTGTGTTATTGGATACGGAAGTTTAAATATGTCCAACTCAATACGGGTTACACGTCAATACTTGTTCAATATTCAACTGACAGGTACATATTTCGTTACCTGAAATCGATTTTTCTGAAGGCCCATCAATCACGTTTGTTTTTTCTTACATAAAACGATATACATTTAACGCCAACCGTTTATTCACACAAAGGATATAAAACTTCCCAGTCATTTAGATTAAATTATTAAACTAAGCAGTTGCCAATTCTATAAACAATCTATTACACACGACTATATACTGGGATATACAAACTATTACGTTATTACTCCAATTGATTTTATTATACCGATGACTACGATTAAATAGCATTAGAGAAAAATTAATTAAAGAGTATACTGTTTGCTTGATGGGTTTATGCAATTTTCAACAGTTATGTTGAATAAACCATATATAACTAATGTCGAATGCTGTAGCATTTATTTATCAAGTAGAACAATATATTCATTTCAACAGGATGAAAATACATTTATAAAATATAAATCTAAATCTTCATGACGGCTGTTAATATACAATGTATCAAAACCAAAGCTTTGATTTAAATGTACATATCAATGATGACTAAATTGTAGCGTGAAGGTGGACGGTACATTCAGCGACTTTGTTTAAATTCAGGATTTATTTTCTTTTTGCTTGCTTAGCTGTTGTCGCAATTTTCTGATATAAGAGTAAGCAACTGGAATGTTTGGATCGTAATGGTATAATCGTTCCGATTTGGAAGGTAAAGATCATCTGAAGAACACTTTATCAAGTTACACAGTTTTTTGTCATTTTGCAAATATAAATGATTATCGAGTTTTGCTACTTGTGTCCTTCCTAAGTCAATTACCTAGTGTCCATGTTTTAAGTTTTCTACTGCATTAATTCCAAGAAATTGTGATGCTGATTCGTTAGAGACTGCCCCTGTAAATGTACGTGCTCCTCCTGTTATTTGGTAAATATAGCTATACACAAATGTGTGTGTTTATCCTATCGTACGTAATTTATTTTGTCATCGTACTGCATTGACTCAAGTGTCTTATCAAGGCTGATAAGACTACTTTTAATAACTTCGTTGAAACAAGTGTGTAATTTCGGTCCTTATCGATATTACTCGGTTTATCATAAGTACGTTGTTTGGTAATTGCTGAATTATATGCTCTCTATTCCAAACGCATATCACAGTTACGTGTCTCATTTATGCAACTCTGGATTGTTCCTTGTAATGGATCGATTAGATTAATCTGCATGTAAGTAATGAAAAAGTGCAGGAAGTCAATTTTGGAAAGTGCAAGAAGTAAATTTTGAAAAATAAATAAAGGTGACTGGGTTGTAGCTGTCACAATGTCACAAAATGCAGTTCAGATATATTAGATCTTTGCGGTAGCCGATTGATTATCAGCACACACACACACACACACACACACACACATCGGTAAAATGCACAAAACGTTTGGTCTTGTGATCAATATATTATGTCTATAAACAATTCAGTTTTGTACCATGCATGGGGCCATGATACTCTGTAAAAAGTCTCACTAATTCACCTTATTGAAATTCTTGTTTAGTCATTTTAACCCCAATACGATTTGTGCAAAGGTTTGAGTGCAACAGTTCAATATCAAATCATGATTCCCAGTCCTTTTGATGTATAGTTAAGAATAGGTTAAACTAGTGTAAAAGTTTCACATTTCATCTTTGGGATCACATCTCCAAGCTTGTGCAAATAGATTTTTCCAGTACAAAGCGTGCTGTTAACGTTTATGCACGTAAAGTTTGTTTAATATAAACAAAACCCATGTTGTGAGAACAATTTAGAAAGACCACATGACAATGATTAAGAACTTCTACTTATAAACTTAAATCGAAGACTAAACTACCATAGAATATTTTCCTCCATTATGAAGACGCATTAAGTTTTGTTTTGTTACCGTTATAGCGCCACTTACCAAAAACTTGTAATGTCATGTTGCGGCCATTGTTTGCATGTGGAAAACAGATCTTGCATGATATGTGTATCAAATCATGAAAAATTGTTGCATACCTTATCAAGACCTTGCAAGTCACTGCTAATACATTTGTCATCATCAATAATAAACACGGAAAATAATAAGGCTAACAACATATAGCGATGCAACTGCATTGGAAAAGGTAACGATGCAACTTAAAAGGAAAGGATTTCTTAAACTTTGTTTTAAAATTTAAAGCAAAGAATATATAAATTTACGTCTTTATATGTTAAACGCATTTTTCTTTGAAGACCCATTTACATCTGTCTGTGACGATACTTGACGGTACTTTTAATAAGATATGTAATGGTCTGCAGAAAAGTTTTGCTAATACTCGTTACAGCCTGTTAGCGTTCTATGGCCTGAGCTGGAATGTCTCAGTATTTGGGACGCAAAGTCGGTTGGTAGATATGAATCACCAGGATGTAAAAATAAACCGTGAATTACGTAGGAGTACATTTTCATGTACTTGGTGGCTGTGTTATTGGATACGTAATTTTAAATTTGTCCAACTCAATACGGGTTAAGCGTGAATGCTTGTCCTATATTCAATTGATAGGTACATATTTCGTCACATTAAATCGAGTTTTCTAAACGCCCATCAATCACGTTTGTTTTTTCTTACATAAAACAATATACATTTTACGCCAACTGTTTATTCACACAAAGGATATAAAACTTCCCAGTCATTTAGATTAAATTATTAGACTAAGCAGTTGCCAATTCTATAAACGATCTATTACACAAGACTATATCCTGAGATATACAAACTATTACGTTATTACTCCAATTGATTTTATTATACCGATGACTACGATTAAATAGCATTAGAGAAAAATTAATTAAAGAGTATACTGTTTGCTTGACGGTTTATGCAATTTTCAACAGTTATGTTGAATAAACCATATATAACTAATGTCGAATGCTGTAGCATTTATTTATCAAGTAGAACAATATATTCATTTCAACAGGATGAAAATACATTTATAAAATATAAATCTAAATCTTCATGACGGCTTCGGTGGCCTAGTTGTTAGAGCGTCTGCCTCGGATGCAGGAGGTTGCGGGTTTGAACCACGGCAGAGCAATACCAAAGACATAAAGTCATACTAATAGCTGCCTCTCTTGGCGCTCATCATTAAGAAGTTAATATATCACTGTTCGCCGTGGTAACAGGATAATATGATTGGGTGTGACATCATATTACATATATGCGGCATAATGCCACAGTGCTAGACATCACAATGCCATACTGCATATGTCGTAGCTATATGATCGAAAAGGTGTTAAAGTGACGTTACAAATCTGACTCACTCACACGCACTAAATCCTCAAGACATTTTGAGTATAGTTAAACTAATTGTTATTTTGAAACTAAGCTTTTCCTGCAAAGTATTTATATAATAAATCTATTCGCAAGTTCAAACTTTGAATGTTTGTTTGTTTGTTTGATTTTTAACGGCGCTTCAGCACACTTAGGCTATTTAGCGCCATACAATAGGTTGTATTTATACATGTTTAAAATACTAAAAGGTTTTATATCGACCAGCGACATAGAAAACCAAATAGTTCAAAGTAAAATTGTAAGATGTTGGTAACAGTAAAATATGAAGCTTTATAAACTTTAAATGTAAATGGTCAAATTTAAAGTTTAAATTTAAATTTAAAGTTCTAAATTAAAAAATTTTATTATTAGAGGTTAATTATTAAATGCAAAACATTTCAAGGAAAATGAATATAATTAAAGATTGTGTTCTATTTAATTTACTATGTTATTCACTGCTTGAAACTTTGTTTTTCTGCAAGACAACTGCAAATGAATAATACATTTATTATACTAAGAGATTAATATAGTTAATGAACTGTTTTTATTGCTGCATTGCTGCTTAGATTTTCTTTCTTTCTTCTTTCTTTCTTTCTTTCCTTCATTGTTTCTCTCTCTTTTTTTTCTTTCTTTCTTTCTTTCTTTCTTTCTTTCTTTCTCCCTTTTTTCTTTCTTTCTTTTAGAATAGGTCTTGGATATCTCAGTGTCTCGACTGGGGTGGAATAGGTGTTGAATATCTCAGGATATGGTTGGAATAGGTGTTGAATATATCAGGGTTGGTTTGGAATAGGTGTTGAAAATTTCCGTGTTGGGTTGGAATAGGTGTTGACTATCTCAGGATTGGGTTGGAATAGGTTTTGAATATATTAGTGTTGGTTGGAATAGGTGTTTAGTATCTCAGTGTTGGGTTGGAATAGGTGTTTAGTATCTCAGTGTTGGGTTGGAATAGGTGTTTAGTATCTCAGTGTTGGGTTGGAATAGGTGTTTAGTATCTCAGTGTTGGGTTGGAATAGGTGTTTAGAATCTCAGTGTTGGGTTGGAATAGGTGTTTAGTATCTCAGTGTTGGGTTGGAATAGGTGTTTAGTATCTCAGTGTTGGGTTGGAATAGGTGTTTAGTATCTCAGTGTTGGGTTGGGATATGTCTTGTACATCTCATAGATGAGCTGCGACAGGTTTTGGATACTTCTTCGATTACCCTGAGTACGTTTTCTTAAACGTTTACGTATGACAAATCCTCAAACACATTATTTTCTTCATAATGTCATTAACTGACACGGAATAAATTGCGATGTTTATGTAGATATTTGTGCGTTTTCAGTAAAATGTAGTTTTTTGTTAACGTAGGAAACAATGTAGATTGTTCTAACGTAACATGTTGATGTTTATATAAAACACAAACATATGTAACACATAGACCATTCTCATAAGTAAATTTAACATATCTACTCTTTTTCATGTACAGTGGGTACCAGTGGCGAACTCCCAAGCAAAACCATAGATTATATGCATGTGCTTCAGAACTTGGAATTGAAGAAACAGCGACTGGAGGAGTTCATTATTAAGACGCAGCAGATAATGGAGAAGGTCAAGCAGGGCGTGAGCATTACCAATAGTGACATTGAACAGCTTCGGGGATGTTTAGGAAGCTGGCTGGAGAACAAAAATGTAACAGAAATACTATATGGCTACCTTATTAGTAGTTTATGAATAAATTAACCTCGCATAGGTTTAAATATATTAAGAATATATTTTCTGCTGTGAAAGGCTTCTGGTGTAAATCATCATCATCATCATCAGCAGCAGCAGTATCTTCCCATCGTGTGGTCGTCGAGGCACTGTGCTGCTGAACATCTGACCAGTTTCCTCCATATGTTTCGATCATGTGCCAATGCCTGTGTCTCTTCAAAACCTGTCCTAGTCCGTTCTGTGATGTTGTCGGTCCACTTTCTTCTCTGTCTACCTCTCCTGCTGCCACCCTGGACGCTGCCATGCAGTACTGCTGTGGATAGACTATTGGATTTAGTGACATAAACTTACCATTTAAGCTTTCTATTTTTCATGGTGGTGATGAGGTCTTCATATTGGCCTACTTTTGACTGATGATGTTACCAACGTTTTCATTTGTGATGTGGTCCATGTAAGAGATGTCAAAGATGGTTCAGTAGTAATTTTGATGTCACTATCCAGGCCTCACGTGAATACAAAAGGAGTTAGGTGATTAGTGCTCTCAATACTCTGATTTTAGTTTTCTGGCAGATATTCTTGTCTCTGCAGATAAGTCTTAGCTTTAGCATAGCGGCTATTTTTGGTGCTGCTAGTGACACGCTCTGCTCTGGATCCTATTCGGTGATTATGGAACCAATATATTTGAACTGGCTCACTGTTTCTGTCATCTGATTATGGAACCAATATATTTGAACTGGCTCACTGTTTATTATATATTTATATGGCTGACAATATATTTGAACTGGCTCACTGTTTATTTGAACTGGCTCACTGTTTCTGTCATCTGATTATGGAACCAATATATTTGAACTGGCTCACTGTTTATTTGAACTGGCTCACTCTTTCTGTCATCTGACTTTAATCTTCCCTGAGATTTTTTTTTCAATTATTTGTCATCAGCTTTGTATTCTCAGCGCTTATCTCCATGTCAAATCTGGAAGATGTTTCAACAAGATTTTTCACGAAGCTGGCAAGCTTGTCTTTAATGCTAGCCAGCCCGTCAAATGTCGTCTGCAAAGTGGAGGTTGGTGATGTTACGCTCTCCATTGCTGATTGTCCCACAGTGATTTTAAAAGGATTCTCTCTAAGTAGAGGTTGAAATGGTGGCAGGAAACATCTTTGTCGTATTACGACTGTTACCTGGAACGAGTCCCCCACATAACCTTGAACAATCACTACACTGGTAACCTTAGATTACAGCTGCTTTATGGTATTGTTCACAGTTTGGCCCATGTTGTACTTGTACTAATCTGGTGTGATTAGTGAAATTGAAATGTAGTAGCAACAGGTAATGCGCAATAATGAACATGGAATTGTGATACAATCCCACTAAACCCTTACTACACTCATTTTGAACGTTTTCTATTTAATTAAAATATTTAATTGGTAAATAGTAAATATCTATAATAGTACACGTGTTCGGGCTTATAGTTTCAAAAAAACATAAATTACCAAACATTTTAAGAAATAGTATAGTCTTCACCGTAAGTGGTGTTAAGTTCAATTGGAAAACTAAGATCCGCAGGTATAGAAGAACGAAAGGCATAGTTATGTCATGCAGTATGTTGAAATTGTAATATTTACACATTTTTCTGGTAGCCCTACTATTGTTAAATTAGTTGATATAGTTACATTATCATGTGCCGATACATATGACATAGATCTCATATAGTGTTTCCACCTCCTTCTTCTTATTCAGTGGAATACCGCTAACAATTGTAGATATTGTTTGCAATCAACTAAACTAAGAAGATTTGCTATACATGTATGTATTTAACTTACCAAATCCTCCACCTCCAGCCCTACATGTTCTCTTAATTTGAAATATTGAAATATAATTCAAAATTTGCTTTAAGATGATAAAGGAGAAGGAAGACGACGAGCGGAGGAAAAAAGAGGAAAGCGAACGAGCGAAACGAGAGGAAGAAGAAAGAAAACGTAAGGAAGATGAGACAAAAACGAGGATGGAAGAAGAGGATCAGATAAACAAAGAGAAAGGAGAGCGATTGAAACAAGAGGAAGAAGAAAGAAAACGTAAGGAAGATGAGACGCAAACGAGGATGGAAGAAGAGGATCGGATAAACAAAGAGAAAGGAGAGCGATTGAAACGAGAGGAAGAAGAGAAGCAGCGAAATGAAGAAGAGATGAAACAAAGGAGGGAGATGGAGCAAAAGAATAAGGAAGAAGAAGAGAGAAAGAAACTAGAAGCGAAGAAGAAAGAAGAGGAAGAGAGAAGGATGAAGGATCCCGCCAACTGGACACCTCATACGTAAGTTTGTGGTTTGTATAGAATTGTGTCGGGGGCTTCTAAACCCAAAGGTTTCATGTCACTACAAACTTCGCTATTGACTTAAACCGATTATTTTAGGACTTTCATTGTGCGTATAAAGTAAAAATAGGAAACAACTGAAGTTAAATATTAATGCAATATGGTAAAATATATAGACTTAGTTACAAGAAAGAAACAGTAAATCCAGCAACCAAACCATATAAAAGACGTACCTATATGTATTAAACATATATTAAGTATCTTTCCAAAAGAGGAAAGTATTGATATGAAATCGTACTCCTTAAGACTCTTGCTAAATGAAATTGACAGCATATTCGGCATTATTGACTATATCGTGGCGAGGAAATGTGACTAAGCGCCTGTCCCAATGACACACTAGGAAATCAAGTACATGTTTTGCGATAACGAAATCATGGCCGACAAGTGTTACATTTACAGTCAATGGCATTTTGATATACATGACAGTGAGTATGTTCTAATCTGACAAAATTGTATGTTGCAATCAACGGGCAAAATGTGCAATCACGCTATGCGGGTATTCATGGGGAGGTATGGTACATATTTTAACAGGATAGCATAAGCATTACTAGTAGTTGTCATATTAGGGAATTTTAAAGGATACATCTTTCTTTGCATTAGGATCTTCATCCTTAAATAAACAAATACAATTTGAAAGTTCCGTAGATTAGAGTTAAAATCTCTGTCCGCATACTTGAGCATTTTATCAAAGGTCCATAAATTGAAAATTGGAACCCAATTAGAAACACAAATGGTTTGAAAAAGTTAACACATCCTAACTACTGGTATAGAAAATTACGTTTATTTACAGTCGATTAGTATTCACAAGCGTAACAACTATGTAACCTGTTGACTAGAGATAGTGAATACATTGTTTAGGAGTTTGACTAGGTAACCAAATAATCAAAGCTAGTTGCGTTCAAGTGTAATATTAAATATTAACTTAAATATAAATTTGCTTGTTTTAAAGATAGATATTGGCAGATTTACAACACGATTTACAGCGTCAACGAGATAGGACTTACATCCATTATTCTTTTCAAGTGTGCTGTGTCCATTAAACGAGCGCGTATCTAAGAAATTTATTTATTTAAATAAATGCAATATTTTGGTCACAGGATTCCACGATAGCTTCTTTTTCTGGATGATTTTACTTAGCTTGGGTTTTTCTGGACTGTAAGTAAGGATGAAAGGTATACGATAGACCATAACATTTTTATATATTGTAATAGATTATTGCAGGAAGTTTGTCGCTTTTGATGACTATGCTCTCAGGTTCTAGTCCTAGCCTCGGTTCATCAAACGTTCAACGATATCTTCAGATATTTTTGGAAATGTTTCAATGTCGCAGCAGCTTTTCCGCATCATCGATACTAGTCAATACGGTATGTTCCTAACGCTGTTTTTAAAAATCAGATTTGTGATATATCATACTGCGCTTGGAACCTTTGGCTTTTGTAATATGCACAATGAAAAATAAATATTACGTACTGTTTGTATAATGACTTTTGGCGTGGTATTATCCTGAAGACAAGGCAACTAAGACAGGAGATAAGAGCAGTCATTCACTTCGTTTAATTAAGTTAGTTTTTCTTATCTCCACTTATTTTAGTAACATTTCAAATAGTAACGTGTGGGTCAGTAAATATTGATTATCTGGATTTTATTATCCATTTAGTCTTCCTGTAACAGTGGATATCGATTTTATTGTAATGTTGTTAACAACGGTTGATTTATTGCAGCGCACTAATAATTGTTATCATAGCTTCGATTCTGTTTTTCAATCTTGTAAAATGATCAAGTCTGAATGGTCTTTTAGTTCTACAATTGTTTTACACAAATGATCAAGTTTGATTATCCCCGAAATTGTTACAGTAGTTGCTATGCTGAAATAGCTGCTATTTAAATTTGTTCGAAGTTTGCGAGAGTATGATTTTAAATGGTATTATTGCCATGACAGTCTTGATAATAAACTACTGTTGTTTCAGATAAAACCTAATGAAAAAGAATGGAACGTTGCGATGTGATTGTTATGTAAGTGCATGCAGAAAGGTCCATGCTTGAAAGTTTGCAAAGATCATTCTTTTCTTAAACGAAAATGTGGTAAACAATTATTAATGTTATATTAATATTTCAATAGAGTTTGAAGGATTATGATACTTAGATAGTATCATCTTCATGGAATGTTCCTTCAGGAACATTAAAATTGTACATACATTAAGGCGAAAACGAATTCAAAGGGTTAGTATACCTTAATTGATGAGAATTATGAATTGCAACAAGTTATCATTTGGTAATCAGTTACAGGCGATCTAATGGAGAATCATGCACATTTCATCATGGTATATGCTGTCAGGTGTTCGCTAAGCCTGAAACTCTACAGGAAGAAGATTTAGAATGCTTTGCCAGTGACGAATGGCATGATAATGAAGGACCAACTCTCGCCATCGGAGAAAAAGTGTCGAGTTCCCTTACTGAAGTGAAGGTGAAAGAAAGTGACAAAGACTTGAAGGTACATTTAAAAGTCATTTAATCAAGGTGAAGTAAATATATTTGACACATTGCTATCTTCTTGGAAATAAGGATCATCTGCGATATTTGTTTGTTTGAAGATAAAAGCTACCCTCGCAGAATAGAGCGCAAAGAAACAATTTTATGAACGTAATTTGTGTACTGTTAGAGGTATTGCTAAATATTATAATATAAACAAATATTGCACCCTGTTTATCAATCAATCAATCAATCAATCAATCAATCTATCTATCTATCTATCTATCTATCTATCTATCTATCTATTTGCGATCTTATATTTTTAATCTTTCCAATGCCAGATCTTTTGTCAGAAAGTGATTGATTGATTGATTGATTGATTGATTGATTGATTGATTGATTGATTATTTACAACGTACCAGCACTGTTAAGCTAATTAGGGGTATACATAAGTTTATAAGTGGGATCATTTAAAAGTGATAATAGTTTTCATATCAACAAGCGATAACATTTAAACGATAAGATGGTAAGGGTAATATATTATCCTTCCCGATCTAAGACAATGAGTTGTTAAACAAATGATGCATTAATTAAGACAACCAATCGAAAACAAACAAGAATAAAATGCACAAAAAAGGAAAACAAAACCAGGGCCTATTCAAGAGCAGTATTTTTATCATGATTGTTCGACTTCAACGTTTCTGGTGCGTCATAACGTGTCTTTTAAGAAATTTTCTAAATACATATTCGATTCACATCCTGTACCGTTTTATTTATTTATTTATTTATTTATTTATTTATTTTTTTATTTTTTTTAAATTTATTTATAGACTTATTTTTCATTAGTTTTCTTTGCTCTACAAACTATATGAGGCACTAGGCTTAGATTAATACCATGTGCAGCTAATCGTAAACATTTTTGTGTTTTAGTTTTATTTAACTTTGAGCTGTGTGATTTAAATAATGCTAGTTATATTTTATTCCTTATCACCTGATATAAACGTTTTACAAAACTTTATACAATCTGTTTCATCCAGGTTCCCATGCGAATATGCGTACCACATTGCTCCGTATCTGATAGCAGTGATGAAGTTATCGTCAAGGCATCCATAGACGGCGGAGAGTGGACAAAGCAGCAAACTGTAACTGTATCTGCAAAACAGACAAGCCAGCCGGTACGGGAACGACATACAAGTTTCATATTGTATCATCACTGGTTTTAAACACATCCAAACCTACTACGGATTTAATTCGTTTACTGATTGGATCAGTTTATTTATTAAAGCAGTTGTTATGCCTTGTGTCTTTTAAATGATATGACAGATGCATTTCATTTGCACTATCATTGTTTATAAAGGACGAAGTCGTAATTGGCATCACAGTGCGAACATTCATTTTTAAAATGCTATAAGATTTCGTTTCATATAAAATAGACGTGCATAACATGATATAAGAAATGATTTAAGATAATAATAAAATCATGTAATTGTTTAGTCTACGTATAACAGGGAGAGCAGCATAACCGAGTCATGTACTTATCTAGCATATCGGGGTCGACATAGTATCCTCAGCCAGAAGATTCCTGCTGAGAAATTGCTTCCGTACATGATAACCTGTCCAATCCTTCCATAAAAATGCACCGACCAGCAACATTAGTGGGTGAAATATTTGTTCCAATGTTACTGCAGTATCTCTTTTTTATGTCAATTAAATTTACCTGTAATACACTCAGCGCGCTCCACAAAATAAGAGATGGCTCAGAGAACTACTTGTGGTGAGAAAGAGAAACTAAAGTGAAACAAATTTAAAGGGGGGTTAGGAACATCAACACCATTCATTGAAAATCAATATAATTCCCTAACGGAATAAATAATTTAAGGTTTAATTTAATGGTTCGTGGCTACATTTCCTTCATTAATATGATGCATTTTCTAACCACATAACGGTTGGTATACATTATTCTGCTCTAATAAATGCACTTATGTCTTTGTTGGATATATATGTAAATGTGAATGTAAATAACCAAAACGATTTCATATATTCTTCAAGGGCATGAACTTCGCCGGTATAGATGTGGCCAATTTTCACACTGTAAAGATGCTGGCAGTGGCCAAGACCAGGAGTGAGGAACTGTTGGTTGATAAGAACGGAATCAGCCAAGCCTCAACTCTGGATAAAAACATTAAGTTATCTGTACCCAGGGACACTTTCCGCAAACCAACGAAAATAAAGCTAGAAGTAAATATGTAGATAGCAAAGACTTTTTTTTTAGAACTGAAATAATTTTAATGTTACAAAATTTGTGCATAGCTTTAAAAACGCGTAAAACAACGAAGTCCAAGATTAGTTCAGGCCACTTTATTATTATACTCACCAGTCATCAGTGATAATTGACCGTGTTTGAGTTCAACACCATCTTTATTAAAATCAGCAATATTGGCATGGGCAACAGGTTTGTTTTCAATGTAAACATGTTTCTGAGAATGTAGTATTTGGTATATCCAGAAACAACCTCACAATAAACAACCTCACAATAAACAACCCCACCAAAAATGGGAATGCATTAAGCGACGCCTTATAACATATTTTTAAATTATTTGCGCTGCAACAAATGCTTTTTTTACAGTCATTTGAATTTATATTGTAAAGATATAACATATATCATTAGCAGAGTGCTTCGGTCCTTAAAGACTTGATATATCGAATGTGATTGTGACATTATTAAATCACAGAAACAATAGAGATAATATAGTTTAGCAGACCAAAGGCATTTTACTAATTTTGTGACACGGCTATTGTGATCTTAATTTTTGTCAGTTATATACCTGATTACAAACCATATGTAGTAATTAGTAGGTTATGACATTTATAGGTTTTAATATTGTGCGTATTGTTATTTTATTTTAATTTTATTTCTTATACTTTCGTGCTTTTGAAGTTAGGACAAAATACAAGTAAAAAGAGATAGTTTAATAATTAAATTAATAATTAAATTAATTAATTCAATTAATTAATTAAGATAATTTGTTTTACCTATTCTGAATACAATGAATATTATATTTGAAAGAAGTATTTCTTAATTACTCGTGAGGAATCAGTTTTATATCCATGGTTTTAGATATATCTACATAATGCTTAGAATTTAATGTTGCATGTTGAAATTGTGTTAAGAAGAGGGAGAAACAAAATGGAAAACTTCTTTGAAAATTCGCTTTTCATATCTTTGATGTTAAATCACAGCATCCATGGAAAATACGACACATACCATTTCCATAATAATACTCGATATTCTAAAACCTCTCCATTAATGAAATGATACACGTGGTAAGCTATGTTGTACTATTTAATTTACAGTTATTATAGCTTTGATCTCTATTTTAACATGAAAAGATACGGCATTTAAGGGACAATAGTTTATCCTTTGCCACCCAGTACTACGACCACTGCCATAATGTGCTCTCCACAAGCTCTGTTATGAAAATCACGTGTGAGGCTCCGACTGAAAAGGACATTGAATTAGACTTGACAAGAAATGCACCGTATGGTATGTAACCTTAGATTCTGAGGAGAAGTTACCTGGAATTCCAATTAAATCTGAGTAGTTGAACGACGTGGTGTAAACATTCTATGTTCAATGCTAACCAATCAAACTTCCCCTCACGGAGGCCTAAATTTGAATTGCTTTGGAAAATATAATAATAATAATAATAATAATAATAATAATAATAATAATAATAATAATAATAATAATAGTATGTGTGGGTAAATATTTAATGCGTGTAAATCATCACTAGTATTGTCGTCTAGTTTTATTTCAAGACAGTAAATGTCTAGCTTTCAAGTGACGTATAATGCGTTTATGATATTTAGAGGTTGTGGTGTGTGTGTGTGTGTGTGTGTGTGTGTGAGAGAGAGAGAGAGAGAGAGAGAGAGAGAGAGAGAGAGAGAGAGAGAGAGAGAAGTAGTGTTTAGTGTTAATCTAGTTGTTTATTTTGGCGTGAACTACTGTTTGGACTTACCGAAATTCTTCAATAAACAAGTTTCAATCATTTTCGTACTAACTTAAGCATTCAAAATGTCTACAACAAATACTAGCTTGCACAAAGGATTACGTTTCAATCAAATGTTGCAATAGATGGAACAAATCTTATATTTCTTTTTTTAGGGGACTTGAAGGAACGGTACAACTTCAGAAAACTTCATGTACAATTGGTAGAAGTAGGAATAGTGACATATAATTTGGAATCAATAAAATCAAATATTATGGTACATAGTAGACGTAGAGATCAGGTTGATAATGTTATTACTATATTGATCGTACAAGTCAATCATTGGTGTTTAAATACGTAGACTTAACAAAAATAAGCTTTCAGTACACACACAGACACACACACGGACACACACATAAACACACAAATATATATATATATATATATATTTGTGTGTGTGTGTGGTCAATAAAAGTTTCTATAAGCGTACTTATAGAAACGCTGAATGAAGATAAGCCGAAATATGTGGCCATTGTACAAGCTGATAGTTAGCCTCAATTGGTAACGAATATTATTCCGATTAAAGCCTTTACATATCATAATCCTTTACTATTTGTGACGCTGTACTTCACATATGCATACAATATTTGCTATAGTTTCGATCGTGAAAGGCCATAGAGTTTCCTGTTATTCTAGCATGTTTACGCTGAAAACGTACACTGCTAAATGATAACAAAAACAGCATTGTTTTTGCTCTTTGCCGCAAAAATGTGAAAGGAATTTTTGTTATGTCTTGGTAGTTGTCAGGTGTTATTGAAATTGAGCCATTGTCTTATTTTACATCTGTATCATATATTCAAGATATGCTAGCCATAGATTGACGTTAGTTGTTTAGTTTATTTATGTATATCACAACGCCATCCATATTTTAACCCCAAACCCCAAACAAAACAATAACATTTTTGTAACGCGTGGAATGTCATCTGAAATCTTTGGTCATTTGTCTTTTCCCCTCCAACACAGTACACCATGATCTGTTAAATGTATAATTTTGTGTCATTTTGATACGTGCATCTTTGTTGTAGTTGCCTTCATAATATATACGTTTTGCATGTATTGTTAAATTGCATTACCTCTTATCAGAAGATGAGACATTAAAACGCACCATTCACATTAACAAATCATCATCATCATCATCATCATTATCATCAGTCTGTTGACCTAGTTTATTCGTTGAGGCTGCTGAATATTGTCTCGATCATGTGCCAATGTCTGTGTCTCCGCAAAACATTTCCTGGGACATTCTGTGATGTTGTCACTCTACTTTTTTCTCTGTCTACCTCTCCTTCTGCCAATGTGGATACTGTCCAGCAGTACTGTTGTGGATAGACTGTTGGCTCTAGTAACATAGCCATATCATTTCACCGTTCTCTGTTTGACAGCGGCGAGGA
Organism: Unio pictorum; assembly: GCA_030141615.1. Taxonomy (NCBI): domain Eukaryota; kingdom Metazoa; phylum Mollusca; class Bivalvia; order Unionida; family Unionidae; genus Unio; species Unio pictorum. The sequence goes on along the minus strand of JARLTB010000275.1, from coordinate 3,818,218 downwards.
AGTCTTCATAATGGCTTACTTTGTACTTGATGGTTTGACGCACTTCTTTACTTGTGATGTGGTTCGTGTAAAAGATGACAAGGATGGTTCTGTAGCATCTCGTTTCAAATGCCTGGATTCCTCGTTGTAATTCTGCTTTCAGGGTCCAGGCCTCACATGACTACAGAAAGATTCTGATGACTAGTGCTCTCAATAGTCTGAGTTTAGTTTTCAGACAGATATTCTTGTCTCTCCAGATGGGTCTTAGTTTTTACATAGATGCTGTTGTTTGTGCTGCTCGTGACAACATTTCTGCTCTTGATCCCTCTTCGGTGAGTATAGAACCAAGATATTAGAATTGGCCCACTGTTTCCAGTTCCTGTCCTCTGGAGTTAATCTTGGTTGAGATTTGTTTGCCAGTTTGCTGTCATCAGCTTTGTCTTCTCGACACTTATTTTTATATCAAATCTGGAAGATGTTTCATCCAGGTTCTTCACTAAGGTGGCAAGCTCATCATTACTGCCTGCCAACCATCAATATCGTATGCAACCCGTAGGTTGGTGATGATACGCCCTCCAATGATCAAGGTCCCACAGTGGTTGTGCAGAAGCTTCGCTCATGATGCGCTCTAATTAGATATTGAAAAGCGTGGATGACACAAGACAACCTAGCCGTATTTCAACTGTTGTCTTTAACAAATCCCCCTAAAGAACCTTGAGCAGTTCCTGCACTCGTAGCATTGACATACAGCTACTTGATGGTATTGGGCAACTTTTGACCCATGTTGTAATTCTTCACTGTGGCCACAATGCCTCATGCCGCACTCTGTCAAATCCTTTTTGAAATCTATGAACACATGAAAAATGTCTTGTCGATAATCTGAGTGCTTTTCAGATCGAACCCTGAGATTTCTTATATTGTGCTTCTTCCACTCCACAACCCTGCCTGTTCATTAGCACATAAACGCTGAATATACACTGCTATCATATCTTTGCTACTTTGGTCATGGGTGCACTTCTTTGCTGTGGAAGAGCTAACTAAACAATACAATGTATTTAGTGAAAACTGTGCTGAAATGTATATTTACATTCTCATCTTGCTTAAATTCTTGAGGTTCATGCTGATAAAAAATACATCCCAAAGTCTGATATTTCACTACCAACCATGTACACATTGTATCTATTTCTGGACAAAAGCGATAACTAATATACGGACCACCCGTTATGTACTTCAAATGACACATTTAGTATTGACCCCAGAAATCCAATGTTACCTAACAAATGACAGTGAATGTATATAGACCATACTAAATATTTAAGTGAAGGGTCAAAATGAGTTAATTGGCTATGGTAATAACACGTAATTAACACAGAATAACGCAACAATAGTACGTTATGTAACTTAGGCCAGTCATTCTTTCATCATTTTATTGTCCTTGTCCTGACATGAATCTCAATGTTTCAGATAAAGAAACGAGTGACAAGAGAATGTATCTTCGCCTGTACAAGTGCAATGACGACAACTGGAAAATAGCAGACAGTGAAATGAAAGGAAATTATAATGTTTCAATCAAGTTGCCAAGCAGAAAGGACGCTTATGTGTAAGCATTATAGGACACACGGAACAATATGGGAGAAATCTGAACCAGTCTAGTGATGGGTGAATGAATAATAGAGTATATTCGCGTTTCGTGGTCCATAATAATGAAAGTAATAGTTTAGTAATCGTGTCTTTTGAGAACTTATCTTAGTTGCAATTTTAAAAATCAATAGATAATATTCTATAGATGCAATTTTAGTATTCTTACTGGCCTAACTTTGGAGTACTCAGTAATGAAGGTATCACCTGATTAATTTGGTGTAGAATCAGTAACATGTATTTCATGCACATGTGGATAAAACAAATGCCGCGGCTCATATGGTGTTCTCAACGCATAATCTTGCACCAATTATAGTTTTGGATGGACATATATGGGTCTGATCATAAGCAACCAAACATTGTAAGTTATTGAATTTTGAATATGATAGTGTTTCCATACATTTGCTATAGGAATCGAATTAGTACCGCGAGTCCTATGCATATCAAAATCATACTAGAGTCGTCTTTTCGGGGTTTGCATGTGATTGTGGAGACACAAAATATAAATATATACAAGCCACAGATGAAAAAGGTTGTATACACTGGGCAGGAGCAGTAGTCAGTTCAGACAATGTAAAATAGAGAGCAGACTCACTAGACTGCTTATGACAAAGACTTTACATCTGTTGCATACGATAACTTGATAAATTTGGTGTATTTGTATCATATTTGTAAATGATTATTCATACTTCAAGTCAAATGCAAAGTTTTTCCCTATCTTTACCCTAAGTCTTTTAGTTCTTCTTGGCATCAGATCACTTAACTTTCTCTGACCTTTAATGAACTTTCTATGATTTTGAGCTAGACGTCATGTATCAAGTGATTTACAGGTATTGTTTTAGTTGTTCACTCCCTAATAAGTCCCATCATATTGCAATAACAAGCAGTGTCTGGATCATTGGTAATGCTGCGTACGTCTAGATTGTCTGTTTTCGTCAAATGTATAAGCCCCCTCTCTCTCTCTCTCTCTCTCTCTCTCTCTCTCACACACACACACACACACACACACACACACACAATGTGTATTCATCTCCAATATTTGTTTGTAAATTTGTATTTGCTGAGCAGTGACACAGTTCGGATTCATAAACAGATGCATGCATTTTATTATATTCTTTGTAGTTGTATTAATTACCATTTTCGCAGGAGTAGCGTCTTCAACTAGATTGTGTGTACACTGGGTAGCTAGTTGAATTGGAATCCTATCTACTTCACTATAAGTTGCATTATTATATTGAGTTACGCTAAATATCAGTGATATCTGTCTTATTTCCTATCATATAATTAAACATACATTTATTTGGCAAGCAGCATTAGAACCGTTCCTCATCCCCTTTGTCAAGTTAGCAGAGACACTTGCAATTAAAATTACAGTTCTCTACCCTTCGTTTCCAATATAAGTATGTGAACGTCTTATCTGCATCGCATTATTTACACAGACAGTGTAAACTAAACATATAATAATGAAACTCTTTCACAACCTCTCCTTGGCATTTTCATAGAGTTTAAAGTTTCTTGATGTATATATGCATGTCGAACATATTTTTCTCTCCTGCGACACCAGACCTTTTTTCTCTTCATGTTATAAGTCCCATGATAGAAAGCATTGACAGCCAAGATTTTCGAACTCTCGGAACACAATATTCAACTTCTCGTCATTTTGTCATGTGTGCACTAAACATTGTGTTTTGTTCACCAGATATGTTGATGTGAATAGATAAAAACAAGCTACATGTCGGAAGTAGAGTTACAGACTTGAAACAAAGTCAATTTATAAAGGCATCATTGCTCTGTACGTACTATCATGTGTTTGCAGTGTTTGCTTTGTTTTCGCATTTTTTCAATACATTATGCATTTTATTGAGCTTTCTATTTAAAAGTAAAAATTTGAAGACTGCATTTAGTGGAAAGTAGCAACAATGATGATTTTGACCAATTGTATTAACGTTTTATGTGTTTTGAGTAAATGTAGTTATAAATGTATATATTGGACAACTTGAATATGCAATAAAAAATTATTACTTAAATTTACCAAGTATCTTATGCAGTGATAAGTTTTACCGTTGTCTGAATATTGCATAGGAACATAGGCTTGTCTTGGCATCGCAAAGTATTTGAAATATTTCTTCACCTCCATATTACATCTTAGCTCTTGCCAGCGCAGTTTATCAGCAGGCTTTCCATCTCCAACATCATTTTTAGCAATATCGGAACTTTGGATAATAATTTCAAATTTGTGTCCTGTTATCCGGATGTAATATAGTTCAATAGACTGTCTTTTTGCACTGATGCACAATTTTATATCTTGCTGTGCGGGACATTATCAGGCATGACAAACTATTCTGTCTATTCGATGATTCCCCATCTTTCACAATGGTTTATACGATAAAGTATCAGTCAGTTATTTCTTCGTCAGTATAAACATTCTGATGTAATTTTCATCGTCTTGAACCATTTTGTTAAATTTTGCGGGTGATGAATCACATGTGTTGCTAGTTCAAATGTTTTTTGAATTTCGTCATTTCTCGATGCTTCATTGGTATGTGTATTTGTCTTAGTCATAGACTGACAATGACTTCTTATCATTTTGACATATCTGTTTCGTTTGATTGATATGCATAGGGATGCACTGCATACTATTTATATGAGGGTTAGCAAGAAAAAAATTACAATTTTGAAATTTAAAATATTTAAAACTTGTATTATAGCCAGTGAAAAATGAAATAGTCACCATGTAATTTGATACCTTGTGATGTTATACTTGCTAATGTCAGTATGTTTGTGTTTCTTTTGTGTATCATGCATGCCATATAAAGATAACATGAACATACAAATGCAGAAAACAACTATTTTAATGACAATAATAAGCCACTAATAAGTAGAATACAACACAGCCACATGTAATGCAGATGCAGTTTAGCTATATAGAGTGTTATCACATAAAATGACATTACACTATTAACCTCGCACAATCATGGCTAATTCGTTCTTACATTTATGCTCTAATATTACTGAGTAAAATACATCTTTTCTAAAACAATTAAATCTATTAATAGGACACACGGTACTAATTACGTGGAAGAACCGTGAACCAATCTAAAAATTAGTGAACACATACTTAACTATATACAGGTTTGGTTGTCCATAATTGGTTAATGATGAAAAGCTAATTGTAGTAAAAGCATCTTTTGAGAGCTTATCCTATCTGTAATTAAAATAATATAGACAATATTATATTGATTCAATTTAGTATTTGTATAGGCTTGACGTAGTGGTACTCAACAATGAAAGAAGCACCTGATTCATTTGGTGCAGAATCAAAAGCATGTGTTTCATGCACATGCAATCAAAACAGAATACCGCGGCACATATGGTGATCTGCAGAAAGAAACGTGCACTAAGGATAGTTGTGCAAGAAGACATATAGATCTGATCATTAACACCCATAAACTTTAAGTTATTGAATTTTTTGAATATTATGGGGTGTCATGGTTGTTGCAGTTATATAGTTGTACCAATCATTTGTCACTTATACTTGTTAACGGGGATATGATGTGGGTAAGAAATCCAGTTGGGCATTTTAAATATTTCGTCAGATGTTAAGTTCTCCATGTTAGTCACCAAATGTGAAAGCTCTTTATTTTGCATCAATCGGCCATCATATGCTTAATATATTTCATAGAATGTCTTGGGTAACAGATTAACGGGAATTTATATCGTTGTCTTTAGCTAGATATTTTTTTCAGTTATTTATTTATTTATTTATTTATTTATTTATTTATTTATTTATTTATTTCAGAGTCTTGGAAATAGAAGGGCGATTGGGCATTCCAAATGAAGAATTTCTCAAAGCAGCGAACGAACTCGACTTTCACAGTAATGCATCAATTGTGCGAGTCGTAGCTAAACAAAGGGCAGATAATCCACATATCCTAATGATTCAGTGTGTTAGTCGTGAACACGTTTCTTCGCGCTTGTCTGAGTTGGAAAGACTGGGTTACAGTCTCGGTCCTGACACAAGTAAAGAATTCGCTTTAATAGACGGCCAGGCTATTGTTGTGCGTTCCTATGGAACTTTTACAATGACACCGGAGTCAGAGGTAACCCTACTGCACTTTAATTACCAATAAATCTCGCCAACATTAATCAATAAGATCAATTTGAATATATATTAAATGAATTGTCATGCTATTTATACCAACATTTTGAAATGAATCCAATACCGCATTGTAGAAACGACACATTGTACTTTGACAGTAGTCTTAATTATGCACGATGCACTTTGACATTAGTGCTGATTTCCACATAATCTACATTTACAGTCGTGTTGATGTCCACATGTTGTACTTTTTCAGTAGTGCTGATTTCCAGACAATGAAAGTATACTATAGTTTTGACTTCCACAAAATGAATACGGACATTGCACGTTGACAGTAGTGTTGACTTCCACACAATGTACTTTTACAGTAGTGTTGATTTCCACACAATGTACATTTACAGTAGTGTTGATTTCCACATGTACATTTACAGTATTGTTGATTACCACACAATGTACTTTTACAGTAGTGTTTATTCCCACACTACTACTGTATAAGTACATTGTGTGGAAATCAACACTTTTACAGTAGTGTTGATTTCCACACAATGTACTTATACAGTAGTGTTGATGTCCACATGTACTTTTTCAGTAGTGTTGATTTCCACACAATGTACTTATACAGTAGTGTTGATGTCCACATGTACTTTTTCAGTAGTGCTGATTTCCACACAATGTACTTCTACAGTAGTGTTGATGTTCACATAATGTACTTCTACAGTAGTGTTGATTTCCACACAATGTACTTTTACAGTAGTGTTGATTTCCACGCAATGTATTTTTACAGTAGTGTTGATGCCCACATGTCCTTTTTCAGTAGTGCTGATTTCCAGACAATAAAAGTATACTATAGTTTTGACTTCCACAGAATGAATACGGACATTGCACGTTGACAGTAGTGTTCATTTCCACACAATGTACTTTTACAGTAGTGTTGATTTCCACACAATGTACTTTTACAGAAGTGTTGATTTCCACATGTACGTTTACAGTAGTGTTGATTTCCACGCAATGTACTTTTACAGTAGTGTTGATTTCCACACAATGTATTTTCACAGTAGTGTTGATTTCCACACAATGTACTTTTACAGTAGTGTTGATTTCCACACAATGTACTTCTACAGTAGTGTTGATTTTCACACAATGTACTTTTACAGTAGTGTTGATTTCCACGCAATGTACTTTTACAGTAGTGCTGATTTCCACACAATGTAGTTTCACAGTAGTGTAGACTTCCACACAATGTACTCCTACAGTAGTGTTGATGTCCACATGTACTTTTTCAGTAGTGCTGATTTCCACACAATGTACTTCTACAGTAGTGCTGATTTCCACACAATGTACTTCTACAGTAGTGTTGATTTCCACGCAATGTACTTTTACAGTAGTGTTGATTTCCACGCAATGTACTTTTAGAGTAGTGTTGATTTCCACACAATGTACATTTTACAGTAGTGTTGATTTCCACACAATGTACTTTTACAGTAGTGTTGATTTCCACATAATGTACTTTTACAGTAGTGTTGATGTCCACATGTACTTTTTCAGTAGTGCTGATTTCCACACAATGTACTTCTACAGTAGTGTTGATGTTCACATAATGTACTTCTACAGTAGTGTTGATTTCCACACAATGTACTTTCACAGTAGTGTTGATTTCCACGCAATGTATTTTTACAGTAGTGTTGATGCCCACATGTCCTTTTTCAGTAGTGCTGATTTCCAGACAATAAAAGTATACTATAGTTTTGACTTCCACAGAATGAATACGGACATTGCACGTTGACAGTAGTGTTCATTTCCACACAATGTACTTTTACAGTAGTGTTGATTTCCACACAATGTACTTTTACAGAAGTGTTGATTTCCACATGTACGTTTACAGTAGTGTTGATTTCCACGCAATGTACTTTTACAGTAGTGTTGATTTCCACACAATGTATTTTCACAGTAGTGTTGATTTCCACACAATGTACTTTTACAGTAGTGTTGATTTTCACACAATGTACTTCTACAGTAGTGTTGATTTTCACACAATGTACTTTTACAGTAGTGTTGATTTCCACGCAATGTACTTTTACAGTAGTGCTGATTTCCACACAATGTAGTTTCACAGTAGTGTAGACTTCCACACAATGTACTCCTACAGTAGTGTTGATGTCCACATGTACTTTTTCAGTAGTGTTGATTTCCACACAATGTACTTCTACAGTAGTGTTGATTTCCACACAAGGTACTTCTACAGTAGTGTTGATTTCCACGCAATGTACTTTTACAGTAGTGTTGATTTCCACGCAATGTACTTTTACAGTAGTGTTGATTTCCACACAATGTACTTTTTACAGTAGTGTTGATTTCCACACAATGTACTTTTACAGTAGTGTTGATTTCCACATAATGTACTTTTACAGTAGTGTTGATGTCCACATGTACTTTTTCAGTAGTGCTGATTTCCACACAATGTACTTCTACAGTGGTGTTGATGTTCACATAATGTACTTCTACAGTAGTGTTGATTTCCACACAATGTACTTTTACAGTAGTGTTGATTTCCACGCAATGTATTTTTACAGTAGTGTTGATGCCCACATGTCCTTTTTCAGTAGTGCTGATTTCCAGACAATAAAAGTATACTATAGTTTTGACTTCCACAGAATGAATACGGACATTGCACGTTGACAGTAGTGTTCATTTCCACACAATGTACTTTTACAGTAGTGTTGATTTCCACACAATGTACTTTTACAGAAGTGTTGATTTCCACATGTACGTTTACAGTAGTGTTGATTTCCACGCAATGTACTTTTACAGTAGTGTTGATTTCCACACAATGTATTTTCACAGTAGTGTTGATTTCCACACAATGTACTTTTACAGTAGTGTTGATTTCCACACAATGTACTTCTACAGTAGTGTTGATTTTCACACAATGTACTTTTACAGTAGTGTTGATTTCCACGCAATGTACTTTTACAGTAGTGCTGATTTCCACACAATGTAGTTTCACAGTAGTGTAGACTTCCACACAATGTACTCCTACAGTAGTGTTGATGTCCACATGTACTTTTTCAGTAGTGCTGATTTCCACACAATGTACTTCTACAGTAGTGTTGATTTCCACACAATGTACTTCTACAGTAGTGTTGATTTCCACGCAATGTACTTTTACAGTAGTGTTGATTTCCACGCAATGTACTTTTACAGTAGTGTTGATTTCCACACAATGTACTTTTTACAGTAGTGTTGATTTCCACACAATGTACTTTTACAGTAGTGTTGATTTCCACATAATGTACTTTTACAGTAGTGTTGATGTCCACATGTACTTTTTCAGTAGTGCTGATTTCCAGACAATGACTATAGTTTTGACTTCCACAGAATGAATACAGATAGTGCACGTGGACAATATTGTTGATTTCTACATAATGTACTTTGACAGTAGTGTTGATTGTTACATAATGTACTTTGACAGTAGTGTTGATTTTTACATAATGTACTTTTACAGTAGTGTTCATTTCTACATAATGTATTTTGACAGTAGTGTTCATTTCCATACAATGCATTTTGACAGAAGTCTTGATTTTCACACAATCTACTTGGACAGTAGTGTTGATTTCCACAAAATGAACTTTGACAATAGTATTGATTTACACATAATGTACTTCGAAAATAGTATTGATTTTACCACAATTTAATTTGACAACAATGTTGATTTCAGTAACAAAACTACAATATAGCAAGCGGAGATTGCTTTTTTTTTTTTTTGGGGGGGGGGGCACCAGACAGGTGCCCCTCCCCATATTTAAAAAAATAAGAAAAAGTGTTTTATGTGTGGGTTTTGTTCACCCTGATATGTTGTTCTGCGTTTTTTATTTATAATTTCTTTAATTTTAACCTAACTTTATTTTTCCCATCGGGATTTTATAAAATAGGAGGATGTTTTTAATTCCCTAATGTTTCCTAAGAGACGATTTCCTCAAGTAGGGTTTAAAAATCCCCCCTTTGGTCTCCTTTCTCCTCTTTTTTTTAAAGTTAACCCTGGTTAGGGGTTCCCTACATCCTGTGTATGCCATTTGTGTTGTGCTATTTGTATCTTGCTATATATGTATACATATATATATATATATATATATATATATATATATATATATATATATATATATATATATATATATATATATATATATATAGTGTTTCTGTTAGGATAGCCTCTTTTTATATCACATTTACCAGTTGAGTAAAAGTTTATAGACCGAGAAAAAACGGCCTTCCTTATAATGCTATTTTATTTATAGATTCTTATTATATTTATATTCCTTTTGAATTTTTTACAAGTCTGGTGTACTAAGTTTTAAATTTTATCATGGGATATAACCCATCCTAATTGATTTAATGACTGCAATTTCCGTTCTATGTCTTGTATACTTCCTTGTTTATTCATTAAGGCTACTTTGTTCGAGTCGGGATCGGTACATTTTTTTAATTCTATTTGTACATCACCCGTCTCGATCTTATTTCGTCCTCTATTTATTTATTGTATTAACACTATTCCAATTCCAAGATTGTTTATAATCTCATTAAACGGGCTTTCTGTATAGCTCATTTTGAGACTCTACAGAGCATATATGAGTAACTAGTGACTTACATATGAGAGCATGCTTGAGTGGGGGCCACGCATTAATGTTTCTGAAACTATCTAGTGTGTGAGCTGTGTTGTCATGCTTAATCCATCTCTAAGTGAGTTTTTTTCAGCTATTCCACGGGCCGTCCCACTTCGCGTAGCGCCATGTGGTTTTGCCCCGTGTTCTTCTTACTAGTACTTCTCCTCCTGAGGACCCTGTCCTCCCCTTCATTCTATCTAATATGCCTCCCTATAACTATTACTATTATGCCCTCATATTTCTAACTATAAAATTTGTTATATCGTATAGAATTTTTAGAGTGAAATTTCCATCGAGGTATAGAATAATTGCTTGCTATTATACAGTTGTTTTTCCTTAATTTTTTAAAATAATCCCTACTCTTTCTGGTCTGTTTGTTATGCATTGGGTCATTGTATGTACTTTTGTAAAGAATTTCTTTTTACACAGTGGACATTTGGGAGACACTCTGATCATATGCCATCTCACTGCAAGTTCTCCTGTCAACCATGCATCGTGCATGTATTTGAACAGGATACTTTTCATTTTTAATGATCCTAATCTGACCCAGTTTCCCCAGGCCCTATCCCAGTTAATATTAATGTGTTCTTGTTCTATTTTGTTTTTATTCTTATTTATAGTGTTATTGGTAATCCATTTGTATGTTCTTTTAGTATCAATCTCCCGTAAATCCTTAGCATCCCTATATTTAATTTAAAGTTCTTTTATGGATCTTAATTTCCGTGGCACCTCTATCAATTTTATAAGTTTATTATTTCTATATATGTCGTTTCTCTGCTTCACTGAGAAACCAAAATAATATATATAGAGACCTTGCCAAGCTATTTTAGGCTCTGCTTTAATGTCCTTAAATATGTTAAGAATCTTGGTGTATTTAATTAGGGTTGTGTGGGGCAGGCCTAGGTCACCCCTTTCCCTTCCTTATATAGTGTTTCCTTGTTAATGTAATGCATTTTAAAACCCATAAGTATTTAATAATTTAGTTATCTATGGTTTTAAGTGTTGTATTTTTTATGTATAACGATTTTAATTTATAATTTAGCTGCACATACATATAGGTTTTTTCTACCTGTGCCCGTTCCATAAAGCATAAAGGCGTTAGAGCCCAGATTGTTATATTTTCATTAATTTTCTCCCTGATTTCCTTGAGGTTTTTTTCCTCGTCGTTTTGCTCAAAATTTATACCAAATGTTTTTACATTGTCTTTAATTAGGGGAGAGTGTAGCCCATGTCGCTTGCCTCTCCAGTCGCCTATCAATAATATTTCTGTTTTGTCGGGGGTTTATTTTAGAACCCGACACCTTACCAAAATTGTTGAATTCCATAATCAGTTCATTATAGGAATGTTTGTCTTGTATAAAGTTAGTGCAATCGTCAGCATGTTGTAACATTTTCACTTCTTCTTTAATACTTGGAACTGTAATTCCTTTAATCTCTTGGTTTTTATTAATTTTAATACTTAGTATTTATATTGCTATTACTATAATAACATAGATAGTGGGTATCCTTGCCTCACTGATCTTTTAATTTTGAATTTTTCCTGTTTTTGCTCCATTAACCTGTACACATGAGTTTATATTCCTGTACAGAATTTTAGGCCAATTTTGGAAATGCTTTCCAAACCCAAATTTGTCTTGTGTCTTGTAGAGATAGTTTTGTTTAAGTCTGCCAAAATCTCTTTCTTGGTCTATTAGTACGATAGCACTATTTTTCCCATTGATATTTATATATTCTATTATAGTTTTTAATATTTTGTACATTGTTTTGTATTTATGGCCATTTCGGGCCGCTAGTTTGATTTATGTTAAAAAAATTTCAAGACACTTTTTGACCCTTTCTCCTAATATTTTACTTATTACTTTATAATCAATATTAGGGAGGGAGATGGGCCTCCAGTTCTTTAAGTCTTCCCTATTCCCTTTCCCTTTGTATATCAGTGTTATCATCCCCTCCCTCATTGTGTTAGACATGTCTAGGTCTCTTAATGCAATATTGTTATATAACCATTCTAGTACTGGCAACAGTTCTCCGCAGAATTTTTTGTAGAATTCCTCAGAGATTCCATCTCTTCCTGGCGATTATTTTTTATAAGTTCCCTGTGGTCTCTATAATTTCGTCTTGCGAGATAAAATCCTCACATTTGCTTCTATGTTCTGGAGATATTATCTCGCAATCTGCAAGTACGTTTCTATATCTTCGTCTTCTATGTTCTGTGAAGTATATAGGTCCTTGTACTAATTTTGTATATGACTGAGCATTGTAGTTATGTCTGTCGTTGTTTCCCTCACTATTGTAAGTGATTCTAGTATCCCCCCCCCCTTTGTTAACTCCTCCCTTTTATATAACCCTTCTTCATTTTTGTATAGATCTGTAAATTTCCCTGCTTTTATTTCCCTTCCCTTGTTTAGTTCTTGTCAATGTCATCCCCTACCCAGTTAAAATCATTATATTAATTGCTTGTAGTGTAGTTTTCCAAGTATTTTGCCAATTCTTCGATAAATTATTGTCTTTTGTAAATATTAGCTGGTATGTAGACGCTCAACAAATGGTCCCCTCACATTTTTATATGTATTAATCTTCCCTTAAAAAAAACCTTAGTATCTTTCCCCTTTGAGTTGTTTGTTATTATTATACTGTCAATTTCCCGTTCTAGTTGTTCTTGAATTTCGTCCGTTATTTTATTATGTGTCTCTTGTATGAATAGTACGTCATAGTCTCATATTTGTGTTAGTTTGGTTGCTTTTTCCTTACCTATTCCATTTACGTTTATAGATAACAAACGGAAGTTCTGTTCCTCCATTTGTGTTTTTTTGCCGGCTGACTTACATCACTTTTCAAATTTTTGAAATTTGTTGCTTTCCGTCTAGCATTTACAAGGTCATATATAGGTGAGAAATATTCTCATAATGTTGAATACGACTTGCTCCAGGTTATGAAATAAAAAAACTATTTCATATTTCCCTCTTAGGACTGATTATAGGAAACTTCAAACTATTGTCATATTTATGTTATGCAGTAAAATCAAGGAATAAAGCTTTGAGTATTTTGAAATAATTTTAATATAATTTGTAGGTAAATATACTGTTTAAATTATCAAATTTATTACAATGAATCAAATTCATTAGATATTTAATTATACGTTACATCGGGCATGTGCATAAGTTTCGCAACATTCAGAGTAAATGTATTTATTTCCACCTACAACACGACATGTGCTTATTGTGTTTTATACAGGTAAAGTTAATTTTTCATGCTTACATGGACACTGCCAAAGAAGAGGTCACTCTGCAGGCCTCAAATGAATACAAACAGAAGGAATTCGAGGGCTACGTTGGGTATCTACAATTTGAAGTTCTCAAGGACAACAGAGAAGGAGCCCTATATATCGATACCTCAGGAACCCTTCCAATTAACTTACCTAAGGTACGAATATAAATCTTTTCTCCATTTCATATAGTCCTATTTCTTGGTAAAAGTTGAAACAAATATTTGATCTGTTTCTGTACGAATGGTTACTCATTTTATTACAATTTATTCCTTTTAAACCTGTTGAATATAATCATTTATTATATTTGTCCTCTAACGTCTCCAAGTATAATCAAAATAGACTGTGACATTGAGCAAATGTTTTTAATTTACCAGAACATTAATCGCACGAACTTTGAATACTATTCCGATTTAGCAAGAATTCTAAGTACATTCAGTAACTTTACTTCGTTTGCTGTTTTTCAAATATTTACAGACATATGATAGATTTTATATTTATTTCCAACGACGAAATTATATATATATATATATATATATATATATATATATATATATATATATATATATATATATATAATATATATATATATATATATATATATATATATATATATATATATATATATATATATATATATATATATACAGAGAGTCAAAGACGGACCAAGGACAACCTTTCCATTTCCTCACTATCGTAAGTATGCAATTAGTTTGTTGGACATAGCTGAGATTAGAATTGTTCGTCTGCTTTTTTCGTTGCCATCTTTACATTCCTGAACATTCTGGCGATAACTACAAGTAAAATATCAGCATTGGATTTGTGATTATAGTCGCTAATAAATGCACGTTTTATGTTGACAATTCTACCAAATATTTATTTGTGAAAACGAACTACTTTTCGAATACGAAAACATGACAGAAATCAGTTCCAAAACCTTGGGCATTATCATGAGTTGCATAGTTTGTGAAAGTAAGTGCATTTAAAGTACGCTTAAAGATGTCCATCGCTGGAAATGTAAATGTGGTTAAATTGAAAGAGAAGGATTTAAATGTAATACAAAGAGAAATTTCAGTACGACAATGTAAATAAGGCGAATATAATGTGAACTACAACATTTTAGAAACTGCCCTGGCAAAATTCCTCGCATTGAAGTTGACGGTCCAAGCGAAGGATGACATCTGGCTACAAGTAATATTCAGGTATTTTTTTTTCTCCATATGTAGTGGTACATCCTGTTAGAGGTTTGTCTTACTTGAAAGCGACACTGTAATAAGTATGACAAACATTTTGTGTAAGCGCCCCTGATGAATTCATATAATTAATTTGTTCTATAGTACAGCATGACCGTGCAATTTGGTAGAAATTGGTCTTTCTGCAAAATATTATGATCGTAGCAGTTAATATTTTCGCAACGAGCAGTATCACATTTATAAGCATCGCCATTCGGCGCAGAGCAATAGATCTGATCTTTAGCTATAAGTGTAATAATTAACATTTTCTAACGAGCATGTACTATAGTGGGAGACCCAAAAGGAGAAAAATTGAATAGTTTTATTCGTACATTCACAACTACACTATAAGTATCTTCATGCCATTTGTTTGATTAGCACGTTATCGGACTATTTACTGATACTTCTTCCCAGTCTAGGTTCTCGCAGAGACATGTACCACATCAAACGCAAGGCGACCTCGAGATATAAAACACCCAACGAGATCTTTGAGAAAACCCTGCACAACTGGATGAAATCCAGACCTATTCTGGAAGACAAGGTAAAAGTTCCATGTGATTCATCAGTTTAAAGGAAAAATGTGCATTTAGCCAAATCCAAAACATCTGCAAAGCACTTCAAAGGAGGACCCTGACGAATAGCAATAGCATCAAAATGATCGTATGGATGTAGTGTATCTAAACCGTATACGACATATTTATGATACAGATACCTCGCAAGATGCTCAGAAATAAGATCTTACTGCTAGGACTGGCCATTCAGGTGTCAGGATAATTTGACTGGACGGTACAAGATGCCTCAAATCTGCGGCATAATGCCTGAGTACTAGACATCAATATAAACTGACACACTACACAAGTCGTAGAGATATGACTGAACCAGTTTGTAAGCTACGTTAAAATTCCAAATGACACATACACACAAACACCTACATAATTGGGCAAATGTATTTCTTGATTACAATAGCCTATACTAATTTAGTCAGCGGGAGTGGGGATATCATAGACTATAAATGAAGAAGTTTACAGTTTTTTTCATACTCGATGATCAGGGGCTTCAGCTAATATGTTTTCTACTCAGATTAAGACTTACTTTACGGTGGAATAATGTTGTTAGGTATTGAGTGTTTCTCACTATGTATTTCAAATCCAATTAAAAATGTTATAATAAAATATAATGGGAGTTCGTGTACATGTTGAGCCTGCGCCATCTCGTCCTATTCAAGTCAATGTTGCCTTCATTGCGGTTATCGTTTTCCTTGGTATTGGTGCTGTTCAAGAAATATTTAGATCCAAAGTATTCATGCTGAAATGAATGGATGACTGCATCGTAGTTAGTGTAGAACAATCGGGCGTATATGAATAATGTGTTTATGTCAAGGCGGGGAGGTGCCCCTATAATATCTAAATAGGACTCAAGCGGAATATGACTTATATGGAACATTTATACATTTGGTTTATAATTTTATTTATATATATTTCATTCGTATTCTATATTCTGCATATATTGAAACGAAGTACATTCTATAGGTCAGGCTTCCCGAAATGAATACATGGACGCAATTTTGTTGTTGGGTGGAAGACAAGGAATACTTGCTCTCAATAGCTACCAAAAGTCAGCATAATTTCCTACCTATATCAGATTAAACGATGTGTCATTGTGTTTTGAAAACGATGTGTTTCTTTAAGAGATGTATTATAATCTTTAACTAGACAGAGAAGAAAGAGCTGGCGTCTTTACCAAATGATAATGCCAAAGCTATCCCCTCACCTTAAATCATACATGGTATGTTGTAATTTGACATAACTTAATATCCACTTATATATATATATATATATATATATATATATATATATATATATATATATATATATATATATATATGCCAATGGAATGCTAATGTATGATTTAAATTTCTAGAAACAGTTTAAGAATGTTCATGTCCACCTTAACACTGTCTTAAACTCCAGCATAAATCTACGTTTTAGTGTTTATATAACAGCAGTATTCGCCGCGAAAATAAACTTGTTGTGTTATGTTTGCAACAAATGATTTTATATTGTATTGTTTATACAGATCGAACTAATACTCTCGGCTCTTCGAGATTGCAATCTGAGTACACTGTCTGGCGAGTGTGAGAAATTGGTCAATATCCACAAGAGTAAGTCCTGCGTATAAACAGTGTAAATTTTCTATTTCAGCAAGATTGAAGTGTTGAAGTATATTTAAAACTGTGTTGAAGCAGATTTAGATGTATCAATTTCAACTTGAGTAAATCCTGTGTTGATGAATATTTAAATATGTCGATATACACATGAGTAAGTTCTGTATTGAAGCAGATTTAGATGTATCAATTTCAACATGAATAAGTCCTGTGTTGATGTATATTTAAATATGTTGATATACACATGAGTAAGTTCTGTATTGAAGCAGATTTAAATGTATCCATTTCAACATGAGTAAGTCCTGTGTTGATGTATATTTATATATGTAGATATCCACATGACTAAGTCCTGTATTGAAGCAAATTTAAATGTATCCATTTCAACATGAGTAAGTCCTGTGTTGACGAATATTTAAATATGTCGATATACACATGAGTAAGTCCTGTATTGAAGCAGATTTAAATGTATCCATTTCAACATGAGTAAGTCCTGTGTTGATGTATATTTAAATATGTCGATATCCACATGACTAAGTCCTGTATTGAAGCAAATTTAAATGTATCCATTTCAACATGAGTAAGTCCTGTGTTGATGTATATTTAAATATGTCGATATACACATGAGTAAGTCCTGTATTGAAGCAGCTTTAAATGTATCCATTTCAACATGAGTAAGTCCTGTGTTGATGAATATTTAAATATGTCGATATACACATGAGTAAGTCCTGTATTGAAGCAGATTTAAATGTATCCATTTCTACATGAGTAAGTCCTGTGTTGAAGTAGATTGCGATATATACATACAGGGCCGGCGCTTCTGGTGCGCTAAGGGGCAAATCATGATGGTCGGGTGGGTGAGGGCGTGAGTGGGAAGGGGGGCGCCATATATCTGATCTGGCCCACGGCACCAAAATGTATACATATCCATATGAGTAAGTCCTGAGTAGAAAAATATATTGCAATTTATCTATATTCATAAGTAGGTAAAGCGTATCACTCAATTTTAAGATTAATTCACCTTTATCGTTTTGTACCTAATAGAGAAAGACAAACGATGTCTTCATAAAATAAATAACGAATCCGAGCAGTTATAGTTCAATACTGTATTTTACATTCTAATGTAGAATCTAGTAATGTAACTTTCAAGAGGAAAATAGAAAAAAAACGAAAGTATAAATGAAAATGCGAAACAACAAATTTAAAGAGGAAACGACGTGAGCAACTTACAGGAATTGAATCAGTAAACACAAGATCAAATTAATGTCAAAATGCGAAATTATGTAATAGTCTGTGATAGATAGATAGATAGATAGATAGATAGATAGATAGATAGATAGATAGATAGATAGATAGATAGATAGATAGATAGATAGATAGATAGATATGAAAATATTAGTTTCCATGTCAGACTTTTATATAATCTAGTTTTGAACTTGATAAATTACGTTAAACAACTGTACTTGATGTAACTTTCTGTTTCTTCTCTTAAGAGTATTTGTCGGACGAATGCATGTCAGAAATGGCAAAGAAAATAGCAAACGATTGGTCTTCGCTTGCTAGGAAACTGGGACTCTCTGAAAAAGACATTACATCATGCAAGAGCGGTAGCGAAAGCTCAAATGAGGAGGAAGCGTTCATGATGTTATGTAAATGGCGTGTATCCGATGCAGTCATTAACAGCGGGTTGGACATTTTTAATGATCTCCTTGGAGTCTTGGAGACCGTGCAGAATTTCAACGATCTGAAAGAATATGTCAGGCATATATTGAACCTGATCAGTAAAGATTAACTCTTTCTAGAACTGTGATGCATGCGCATGAAGAAATGTAATTAACGATTGTAAATTCAAAATAATGTACCATTATATGTAGTTATAAAATAGTGTGATGAACCATGCGTTTCTTTTCCTGCAAGGATGCTTACCATATCTTAATCCTGCAGATGTCCATATAGTATAGTTCCATCGTTCGGACAATTTGCAAATTAGCCACTCCTCTGAATTAAAGAGCACACTGGCGCCATTTAATGACTTCTGAACGCAAACATAAGGAAGTCCTGTGTAATTGTTCATTGGAACAAACAAAAGTAGCTTATTTACCATGTTAACCGGCACATATAATAGACTGGTTTATTTTTTATTACATATATGAATGAGCAATCCCCATTTTTGCAATAAGTTTCTTATATTCTTATCGCTTTTATCGTACTAGTTTAATTTATATATATATTCTATGGCGAGCTATTCCTGGGGAACCGAAACCAAGGCCGCCCTCACAAGAGGTACAAAGACAACCTCAAGACAAACATCAAGTGGGCAGACCTTCATCCACGCCAGCTCGAGCTCGCTGTCTCAGACAGAAAGCATTGGCGAGCCCTGACCAGAAAAGCCTGTTCCTCCATTGAGGCTGACCGTCGCCAGCGTCTTGCTGCATCCCGTGAGAGACGCCACAGAAATGTATCCCAGATACCAACAACCACCGGTGTCCCATGCCCCACCTGCAATCGCATGTGTGTATCGGAATTTGGACTCCGGAGTCACATGCGCGTCCATCGTTGAAAGAAAGTGCACAACTTGTCTTCCTCGACTCGAGAGACTACCAAGATATATATATATATATATATATATATATATATATATATATATATATATATATATATACTAAAGAGAAGGATCATCGAGTCTACGTCTGAGTTGATATGTGAGATATTGGTAGCATTAGATACATGTTTCAGCAAACTTTAAACTGAAATAATGTATACATTTAAAAGATATTTATATGTCATCGAGTCTCTTTCTCTCTCTCTCTCTCTCTTTCTCTCTCTCTCTCTCTCTCTCTCTCTCTCTCTCTCTCTCTCTCTCTCTCTCTCTCTCTCTCTTTTGCAGGAAATACGAAGTCAATTTATATAAAAACAACTTTAACTTCAGGGCCACACTTTGTTTCTTCCCATAATATATTCCTGATCAGCTATGACAAAACATAGACTTTAAACATAGGACGTACTAATCACAAGGTCCCGTTTTATTTAACTAATGTAAATTGTCATGATTTGGTATAAAAATACAAATTCTTAGGTTATTATGAATAATTCTGAATTTTACATAGTTTTGTTTTTACTTTTTTATAGAGAAATACTATCGAAAAGAATTTGAAATGCCTTTTTGTTGAGTCAAGATATATAAATAAAATGTGTGTACGTACTTTTTCTCTTATTGATATATATATATATATATATATATATATATACTGATTTGAAATGCTTTGGATAACATGCTTCTTAATGTATATGACTGATTTAAGAAAAGGCAATGCTGTCTGATTACCTGTAGGTTCGTCGCATTTTGTGCATGAAAATATGTTATCCAAGAATGGCAGCGACTTATAATATGGATTCGGTACAGGACGAACGAAGACTCTTCTTAGGAAACGTTTTGAACATATATTGTTCTTTAATTATCGCATTTAATTTCATTGATCATTTTGTCAAATAATTATAATTTGTAGTAAAGTTGTAGTTTTGATAGTGACTTTTGATCTTTCGGAGCAATGACAGAAAACCTAAAGTGAATCCAGTTTTATCTTCAGCTTTATTTTAAGAATTTCGAAGACTACAAATACCACTTCACGAAACGATCTTGCCCGCTGACGTGTTCTGCCCATCCCTCAGAGCAAATTGAAACAGCACAGAAAACTGTCCCGTGAACAGCAATAATAGTAAAGAAATTTGGTTTTGAGGCCCTCGAGTGGTCATAGAAATGTAATATAGCCCTTGGCCCTAGGCCGAGTAAGGTTATTTATCGCAGCTCTTCATCGTCTATAATTCAGGTACAAAACCGTTCCTAGGAAGTATTCACGTGAATAGGTAAATGTTAGTTTATTTGGGTTTAAACTGGACTAGAAACATGACACACATCATACACAGTTGCTTCAGATATATCCAATATTTGTTTATTGTTTACAGTGGGTGCAATACGCTTGAACTGCACCAAAGGGTCACGCAAAAACATACATGCTTGATACGAATTGCCCTAGATAAAGGGTACATATATCACATATAACATTGAGATAACCCTTAAATATGTTTCCTTACTTAACTACTAGCGCCAATATATTTCTAAACTCACGAGCATTATAATATATTGCATGCACGTGAAACACCTCTAGGGCAGCGCCGCCCGTACGTCAGTAACCTTTGGATGATTAATCCCTTCCTGGATTTGCTTGATGTAACTTATGAAACTCTCGACCTGACTCATGGACTCCAATTGTTGCAGCAAATCGACGAAGAGATTCGTGCCGGCTGAGATTACTGGATCAGAGAGGCGCTTTCTGTTTAACAGTTTAAATACCTATGCTTTGTTGTCCTCATCATCAGCTTGCTTGCACTACACGATGCCTGCATTGAATATCACCAAATTTAGCGCCACAGATTTCAATTTGTCACCAAGGATTTGTGCCATATGAGCGATATTGGAATCTGACAGAAAGTCTGAAAGAGGCAAATAATTGTATACTATGGTACTAATAATAATGATTATTAATTGGTACCAACGTTACTATTGTTTTATTATACTACCGCAATACTGTTTTGAAACGCAAAGTGAAATTTGCCAATTTACTCTATATTTATGAATTTACAGCAACGCAAGTAATGCTAACCTAATCTCAAACCCTTTTCGAATATTATTACACCTGTAGCGCATGCGCAGTGCTATCAAAGATCAAGCTATTTAAAACATCAATTATCAAATTAAATACGTGCATGACTATTTTACGTTGAATCAACTCTTACTTTGTTGGATGTGAAGAAACCTTTTGCACTCCTCCAAAAGACTGTATCATTTACAGTCCTCCAGCGCCTTGAGGATCGGACGTATCTGCAAACCAAAATATCACCAACATTACGCAGATGTCATATAAATCATCGTATGCAAAAGTAATGCAATATATATATATATATATATATATATATATATATATATATATATATATATATATATATATATATATATATATATATATATATATGAATGTTATCGATTTGATGGACATTGACATGCAGTGTTAAAGGAACGTATCAGACTACATGTGTTTTTGTTTTCTGAAACTTAAACATTGGATTCTGTGATGGCAAAAGATTAACAGTTAGACTGGAGTGACTCGTGTTTTGTCAAAGAGAAAGTGATAAAATAAATGATTAAACATAACAGTATTAGTCTATTCATATGGACGTAACAAGCAAAATGGATTAGTTCCTTTTTGCCTAAGAACCACTAATAAAAAATATATA
This sequence comes from Unio pictorum, assembly GCA_030141615.1. Taxonomy (NCBI): domain Eukaryota; kingdom Metazoa; phylum Mollusca; class Bivalvia; order Unionida; family Unionidae; genus Unio; species Unio pictorum. The sequence continues at coordinate 3,795,894 of JARLTB010000275.1, read as the reverse complement.
GAAAATATATAAAAATTACAAAAAGTGCACCTTATCATCCTTGACCGGTTTTGATTTCATCCAGTCCTGAAGTATTATCTCACATATTTGTCAAGTTGTATTCTTAGAAGGCTCACATTGAGTGGCAGCCCTCCTTTTAATCATGTCCATCTCACGTTGTGGAGCAAGACGAAACAAAACCTGTAGCCAGCTATCTTCTTTAGGATGTACTAATTTCAAGACCATAACTTTGGCCAATGTTGTGACTGTGCATTGAATAATAATATTACAAATTAAACTACTAATAATAGTAATACTAATGCCATCATCATCATCATTACTCGGAATGTGTATAAACAAGAACTATGTGTACTTGTGAAATACGGGTGCCGGATGCTCTCAAAATTATTCTCATCAAACAACATATTACGGCCTAAATTAAGCATGAAAACGTATTTTGATATTTATTTATTAATTCAAAGAATGCTTTGCATACTTGATGTTTTCCTTCCATTAATTCTTATTCAACTGGCATATGTTTTGAATTTCTTCGTTATTAGTAGTGTTTAAATCGAAAACTATATTATCAATTTTTGCTTTATTCAAAACTAGAAAATCCTTAATGGTAAAAGGGCTTGAAAACACACCCATGTTGCGACCAAAACTAACCGGATGTTGGATAGACAAGTATGATATTAGACACTTTTGCCATGGTCGGGGATATCAATATAGTAAATGTTTACATAACTAAAAACGCTTAGACTTTAAAAATGAATGGATACAGCATATTATAATGGATTGTTGAATTATACATTATCAGATTTTGAACACTAAGAATCTGGTTAGAAAGGAACTTACAATAGTATGGAGATTGTAGTCTAGCCTTTGCAGTCCTAAGACGAACTCCCGGTGCCTGAAACAGAACATTAACAAACTATCATATGTTTTTATATCGATACACCTGAAATCATTGTAGATAAGATACTGTATAAGCATACGTTTCCTTCCCAATGCAGACATTAATCTGTAGAGTATCGATTATCTTATTAGTAACGACATGGCCCTCACGAAGTATCGATTTCCTTACTAAGATAAACATGACCCTCCAAAAGTATCGATTTATTTACTAAGATAGACATGACCCTCCAAAAGTATTGATTTACTTACAAAGATAGGCATGACTCTCCAGAAGTATCGATTGTCTTTCTAAAATAGACATGACCCTCCAGAAGTATCGCTTTACTGACCAAGATAGTCATCACCCTTCAGAATTAATATATTTCCTTACTAAGATAAACATGGCCTAGTAGAATTATCAATTTACTTACTAAGATAGACTTGGCCCAGTAGAAGTATCGATTTCCTTTCTAAGATAGTCATCACCCTTCAGAATTATAGATTTTCTTACTAAGATAGACATGGCCAAATAAAACTATAAATTTCTTTACTAAGATAGACATGACCCTCCAGTTGTATCGATTTACTGACTAAGATAGAAATGACTCTCCAGAAGTATCGATTTACTGACCAAGATATTCATCACCCTTCAGAATTATATATTTCCTTACTAAGATAGACATGGCCCAGTAGAAGTATCAATTTCCTTACTAAGATAGACTTGGCCCAGTAGAAGTATCGATTTCCTTTCTAAGATAGTCATCACCCTTCAGAATTTTCGATTTTCTTACTAAGATAGACATGGCCCAAAAAAAACTATAAATTTCTTTACTAATATAGACATGACCCTCCAGTAGTATCGATTTACTGACTAAGATAGACATGACTCTCCAGAAGTATCGATTGTCTTTCTAAGATAGACATGACCCTCCAGAAGTATCGATTTACTGACCAAGATAGTCATCACCCTTCAGAATTATCGATTTCCTTACTAAGATATACATGGCCCAGTAGAAGTATCTTTTTCTTTACTATGATAGACATGACCCTCCCGAAGTACCGATATCCTTACTAAAATAGACATGACCCTCCAGAAGTATCGATTGTCTTTCTAAGTTAGACCTGACCTTCCAAATGAATCGATTAAATTACTCAGATAGACATGACCCTCCAGAAGTAACGATTTCCTTACTAAGGTAGACATGACCATCCAGACGTATCAATTTCCTTACTAAGATAGACATGGCCCAGTAGAAGTATCGATTTCTTACTAAGATAGACATGGCCCAGTATAAGTATCGATTTCTTTTCTAAGATAGTCATCACCCTTCATCCTTCAGAATTATCGATTTTCTTACTAAGATAGACATGGCCCAATAAAACAATAAATTTCTTAACTGATAGACATGAACCTCCAGAAGTATCTTTTTCCTTACTATGATAGACATGACCATCACGAAGTACCGATTAAATTACTAAGATAGACATGACCCTCCACAAGTATCGATTTCCTTACTAAGATAGACATGGCCTTCCAGAAGTATCGATTTTCTACCTAAGGTTGACATGACCCTCCACAAGTATCTATTTCCTTAATAAGATAGACATGACCCTACAGAAGTATCGATTTCCATACTAAGATAGAATTGACCCAGTAGAAGTATTGATAAACTTATTAGTATAGACATTACCATATATAAGTAGCAATTTCTTTATTAGTACAGACATAACCTTGTAGAAAACTATTACCTACTGAGACTGAATTGACCGTGAGAAGTATCGTGTCCTTACTAATACAGTATCAGTTATTTTGACAATACAGTGACGACCTAGTAGAATTAGACATTTTAGTAGAAACATGACACTATATGTCCACCAACTTGTATTCTGCTACCAACATAATAATTTGGAAATAATACAATGTTTCCTATCAAATGTGTATGGATCCCCATTTAGACTCCATATCAATATTGTCCGAACCCATTTCCTAATTATACATGGAATATTTTACGTACATTTTTATGTGACACGTTTCCATTAGGAAAAATCCGAAATCATCAGGAAATAATACATTTCTGAACACAGAACTAAGTATATACTTATGTGTTCTTCACATATATTATTAACATATGTGTTCTTCACATATATTATTAACATACATTGAAAATAAAAACAAATTAAACACTTTGTATGTTTCCTGGTTTTGGAATAGAGCGATTGATAGATTAATATTTCTGACATATATATCATTCAGTTTGATTCCATGAACCAAATACCTAAACTGCCCGGGGAATATAGAAGACGTACGTGAACGTTGATATAAAAGTAAACAAAACAAGGCATGAGAGAGAGAGAGAGAGAGAGAGAGAGAGAGAGAGAGAGAGAGAGAGAGAGAGAGAGAAAGCAAGAAAGAAACAAAGAAAGAAACAAAGAAAGAAAGAGAGAGGCCTACCATTGGTAAAGTAATAACAAGTACTCCACGTATTGTTGGTAATGAACTAATTTCCAATTTGTGTTCCTCTACCTCGAAATGAAGGTTTCCAATGTAAGCTTCCAGATCCTTCTGCTTCAATGAATCACCTACTTGTATCTTTAACATTCTTTTGGGCATCTTTAAGTAGTAGTAGATGGGAATGATAATCTGCAATAACATATTAGTGAAACCAAAACATATTAACGACATTTTCATGTGGATGTAAGCGTAATCGTTACTAATTCTACTTATGTTTGTATCAATTAACTTTGCAATGTTTATTTATTACTGTGGACATTACAGTAGCAACAAATGAACAATGTACTGATTTATCATAATGATTTAATAATAAATAATGACAAGGAATGATTCGCATCATATATATATATATATATATATATATATATATATATATATATATATATATATATATATATTCATCTCTTTGGTTGTTGGGAAAGTCAGCAATGCATTCGCTCTGTTTGTCAATATCTTTGTAATCGAAATGTGAAACTCCAGCCACTGATATTCTATAATATTCTCGGTTTGACAGATATTACATTTTGCATGATATGCGGTCTAATTTCCTTTTTTTCTCTTAATCCATCCAACGTTCAAACAGATCTGCAAGAGATTACTTCAGTGATATGACATTATCTATGCGACTAGTTACGATTGGTTTTGATAGATACAGAAGGATATGTCGAGCACATTCAAATGGAAATTTCAGTAAAGAACGATTAAATATATTTTGGGCTCATTGTCTTCCTCAGAAAACATGGGATGTTTAATAATATTATATAAATAATAAATATTTAATAATTTACCTTGTACGGAAAAAGCACTTTCAAATGTGTTTTGCAAATTTCACAGGAAGTAGTTTGTTGTACCGAAGAAACGTGCGAGTTTCCCAATGCATACCATAATTTTCTCCATGCTGTTTTCATTCTTTTAGACACATTAAATGTCTGCCTTCTATATATTGGTATAGCGTAAACTACGAGAGCATAAGCATCCGAATGAAAATGTTAATAATGTTACCGAAACAAAGATGCTCTCTTTGCACAAAGGATACAAAATATATAGACGTGGCATCAGCAAAAACTATGGCTGACACACAACACTACATAGATAATGATACAGATCAGGATGATGTTCTGGAAAATGTATAAGAACGGGAATGAAGAAAATAAACATACGTAATTCACCAATCATCAGAGAAAACACAACACGCGTATCGAAGATGCTCGTTGTCATAATATCATTCTATGTTTTGTGCATCGTGCCATTTCGTACCTTCAAAGCTCTGACGATTTTCAAAAAGCATTTCGTACAAAATCTAGACAATACAAGCGCTATGTTCTATCAGCTTTTCTGGAATTCGTATGCAGGGAACTTCGTGGCAAATCGATTCAATTATGGTGCAACGGATTTATAGGTTTCAAATGGAATGCAGAAAACTAGTGTTGCAAACGAGTAAAATTTAGGATGTTTTTAATGAATAAATATCTCATGCATTATACCTGTACAAGTATCTGCAAACACTATCAAAGTGCATACGCCGGGACACAATACAACCTTATGAAGCTCAGCATTTTACTTCGTATTTTTTGAATAACTATAATAAGACAAAGTGTAATTGATAAAACGACTGAAATAAATAATAGCTATTGATTGTTCTGTTTGATATTTTGAAATCCTAACAAAATACCCAAAATTATGAGGACATGGATTGTTTAAAATATTAAATTGCAAAATCAATCTCAATAGTTCTAGGTAATAGCAAATATTATAATATCCAGTGTTTGATAATATAGGTTTAAAGATAAGTAACTTTTCGCTCGAAAAAAATCTTAATATGGATGACTTTGAGTCTTTCTTGGCAGACATGGATATCCACTTATGACTCTGAAAACAGGTGAGTGGGTTTTGGTCGATTTAATAACAGTAACTGTCGGGAAAACTCCCTTCAAACCAAATTTATATATGTCAAAAACAAGTAATGGTAAATGTGCTAGAAACGATTTTTGATCCTGACGAATATGGGTCACATTATTTCGAGCCATATAATTTTTGAGTGTTGCATGGCAGCATATTGGCATTTTTCACTGGGTCTAATCTATGTGTCAACATGCATGCACGTGTAATATTTTGTCCTAAGTGGGCAATGTCAAGCCCGATAAAAGTTTGTAAATAACATCAGTAAGAGCGTTCTAGAACATACGTTATTACTCTATCGTTATAAAGCTGGTTGTCAAAACCTCGTTGGTACATATTAGATCGCTATAATCATTTAAGAGTGAACGGTTAGTTATTGACCGCGAGATCTTCGAACTGAGTGCCCACATTGTCGGTGGAAATGCAACAAGAATAGTCAACATCAGAAAGAAACCAAATCCACAAATTTCTAATAACCAGTTCAAACCAGCATGCAGAGATTACACTGATGGTTAATTGCATTTGAACAAGATAAATCAGCTCATGTGGAGTGGATACGGCATACAATAGAAAATAATGAAACCGGAGACGATAATTAATAAGGTTCCCATGCTTCCAATCTCGTAGGGAGCATAATTGAGAACAAGTTCTCGAGATCTCCGCGATTCCTTCAATGGTTTGTCTACGCTTCTGTTAAAGTCAAAGATTTGTTAGAGTATTGATGATGTCGCATAGATATCATATTATATGACGTATCATATTCATATATTCATTCATGGCCCATATTCATACATAAAGACGTCAACATTAATCGCTGATGAATGAAATGATTCCATTGTATGTGTTTTAAATCTGATCTTCTTTGCCATATCAAGCCTGGTAGCATTAACACTAACCAAATATTTTGATATTGTTGATATAGATGTATATTCTGGTTGCAATAATTCTTCATCGATTCCTGTTATTTCTATCAACGATTTGATAAAACATTATCCCGGTCAGTAACTGAAAAGACTCCACAACAATGGGATGCTGGGGGGATAAACCTTTGGTTTGCATCGATATATATCCAGGCGTTTAGACTACATTTGTTTCATACATTAACACAAAAGACTCCATTATTACTGCATCAAATACAAATGTGTTAGATGTTACTATCCAGCAAACACTAACTTTTCAGAACATTAGCTAGCAAAACATTTATAATTATACTGACCAATTTTGTTTCATACTAGATTGAGGAGAACCTGATTATATATATGTATATATATATATATATATATATATATATATATATATATATATATATATATATATATATATATCTGTTCCCTTATTTATATTGCAAAACGATGCCTTTTATAACAAACGTTTGAGTAAGCTAGACTCGTATGGCCCACATATATGGCCTGTGTATTAACCTTTTGATAAAGTATTGGGTTTTTATTGTTCCGTTTAAATCTGCAAGGTTGTACATTGTCCTTGTTTTCGTTTCGTATATTTTTCGTTAAGATGTCACCTGTCTTAGTCTGTCTTAATTAATAACTTCATTTTCACATTAATACCAAATTGAAAACATATAATTCTAATAGTTATTGACTAATTTCAAAGCATGACTTTCCAAAAGGAGCCTTTCGTAATATAATTCCCAGGAATATTAATAAAATTAGTTTGTAACAACTCCAATTTTACTAATAACTGGACTTACTATGCATATTATCTGTAAGAAGCGTGCCAAAAGAGTTAATACAAGCCGTTGATTTTAATGTAATAAAATGTGTCACTAGATACAGATTTCTAGGGAATACGACTGAAAAAAAAACTGTCTAATGAGTCACTATCTAGTAAATACACTTCACGTATATTACACAATTTTGTATACATACATACTACAGATACTCAATAGACACTTAATATCTTTGTCTGCCTTAGTGTTACTAATTAATCCACACGTACTATGAGTACATTAATGGTTAGGAAGAGCGATGATGTTTCAAAACTCATGAAGATTGACATGAATACGAGATTCGTGTGGACGATGCGTCATGCAATTTCTAGAGTGTACTATAGGTGAGTAAACGCACAAGTGCTGAAGGGACACACTAGATCTTACAGGTTGCTAGCAAGTGACCACCGTATCTAATGTAGGTAAATGGCAGGGGAGCTAGGCATTGGGGTCATTTCAGCTTGCGACCCATGGACATGCCAGAGCAATATGCATATGCAAGGAAATGACTTAATCGTTCTGTTATAACCGGGTTAGAGATATAGAGGAAAATAATGGAACACAAGTTAGATATAATACAAATTTGATATGGTCTCTGACTAAGATGTAATACACGGAGAAACAACTGAAAGCTTGTGTGTTTCTGATAGAGGTAATATCAGCAGAGAGTTTGTTTGTTTGTTTGACTAGGATTTTTAGAGTAGCTTTAACAATTTGTTAGTCATATCCCTACGATATCTGCACGGAGGCAGTTGATAGTGACGTCTAGCACTGGGGCATCATGCCGCAGACATGTAGCATGATGTCCCACCCAGTCACATTATCCTGACACCAGGCAGACCATTCCTAACACTAACCTATTAATGCTGAGCGTCAAGCGAGGCAGTTATTAGTACCATTTTTGTACGTCTTTGGTATGACTCGGCCGGGAATCGAACCCACGACCTTCCACTTCCACCACTGATGCTCTAACAATTAAACGGGGGCCCCGAGTGGCCGAGTGGTCTAAAGCTCTGTCCGTTACGGACCACTGCCATCTCACCTCTGTCTGCGTGTGTTCGAGTCTAAGATTCGGCTATGTAGTTATGTGAGAAAGCTTGCCAGTAGCTTCTCTTGGGTCGGTGGTTCTTTCCGGGGTTTGTCCGGGTTCTTCCTCCACCATTAATACTGGCCGCCATGTATAGCCTATATTGTGCTGAAAAAATGGCGTTAAACCATAAAAAAACAAAAACTAACCATTAGGCGACCGGAGCGGCATCAGCAGAGAGAAGGACTATTTAGTGGTATCACATATAACCAGCATTAAATAATGAAATAATGTCCGGTCTTACCTTTGGTAGAAAATAAGTGAACTAATGAAGGGGAGAGGGCTCCAAACTGGAGAATTATCGAAAGAAATATATACCTTCAGTCTGAGATAATCCAATGAAAGCGATTTAAAGTGTCTTGTAACTTCTGACAGAAGGTTTAATATTTGGACAAAGCGTAACAGAACCACTACGAGAAGATTGTAGCATATTGGTTAAAAATAAAATCATGCAACCGAAACAGAGATACGGTTGAGTGAATTTAAATCACTATTGGTACATCACGACATAAACAACTGAGAACATTTGAACGAGATAAACGCTTTAAGGCATCTAAATCCATGCTTCTTATGCTGCATCCCTATAGTGGAAAGGTCCTTTTTTAAATTGGCGTCTAGTACCAGCACTAAATTAAATAGTGCGACGAGCAAAAGTTTTTAACCAGTCGTTTATGGATGAATGGACGAAAACGGTTAGAATTTAAAGAAACCACTTGGTTTATGTAACGGTATCGCCCTCTGAGGAGGACGAAACTGTCAGTTTGTGTAGTTCATGTAATCCCATAATTGTATGTTTCATATGTCACTACATTAAGGATTCTCGACAACGTTAATTGTGACACAACATAATGATCTAATGGAAACGGGCAAACAGTCTGGTGATTGGAAGAGCCCTTGGCGATGAACAGGCTCGGGTGAGGGAACGCAGATTAAACGAAAGAGAAAAATATATTTGAGAAGCAGGCTGAGGGGGACAAGATGTCATCTGAAAGAGCGAAGACAGAATTTGAGATAAGGACCGAATACGATAGGTAGGGAAGGAAACAAAAGGACAGAGTGGGAAAGGGAAAGCAGAAAAGGAAGGAATATTATAGGTACGATAACTGGACGAAAATGAGTTATGGAGAGAGAAACAACCAAAGATACAACAAAAGACTAAGTACAGTAAACATTTAAAGAAATATGAGCTATCTCAATCTAAAAAAAAAGGGAAAGAGAATAAGACCCGAACTCGATTAAGTAAAGAGACATAAATTTACCCTTTTTTGAGCACGATAAGCAAAATATAGCCATTTCTCAGGACATATTTGTACGATACGATATACTACAATCAAGAAGACGGGAAATGTCAATTGATCGTTTTATCCTAGCACGTCATTTACGGGTAAATTGATGGATTCGTAACCACATAATTCCGCAAACCACGGGCTAATTTACAATGCGCATTAAGTACTAATTAACATATCTGAGTAAACTAGGGAAGGCTCCACAAGACATTTTAGCATGACAAACACGAGTGAATGGCAATATATTCACCAGTTCGTCAGTAGGAAGGACACTAAATTAGAATAACAGGTTGAACGTGATAAGGAAAAAAATGTTCGAAGGTCGTATTGACGTTTTAATTACGAATCAGTTGTTAACCACTTGCGGCAAGGCGTGTTACTTGGTTTTGGTGGATTTTTCCTTTGCAACCATATTTGAGATGGGCTCGCGTGCAGAAAGGTGGATGTTTCGAATGTGGAAATGTTGCAGCTATTTAAACATAGATAACGGTATGCATGTAAGGAGTTGGGCTACATCTTCCCAGATTGTCCGAAAGGATATTTGTGTCCAATGACTCACAATTGCAATAGTAAGATGTTACTGGTAAGGAATCGACCAGCGTAATGATTTTCTGCATGAAACCTAGGAACTTAAAGCGTGAGTAAGGTATATGAGTTGATCGACACAACTTTTCTCCCGAATGAGACTATCGACAGCTAACGGTACTTTCAGTGGTCACGAAGTTGGGCTCTTACCCGACACTAGGTGTGTCGGTGTTACTGGGAAAGCGGAAAGCGGAGTCTAGTAAGGGATACAAACGGCGTGATTGTCAGTCCACGTGTATCTTATCATATCAAACAATTGATTACATTCTCTCCGCAAGAAATGAAATGTACTCCTTTTAATGAAAATTTATACAACGAGTGGTATATCATTGGTACAGCGTACATACTATACATATATTTTATTTATACCACATCAAAGTTTTCATTTTATATGGGAGATAAAACTGACGGCCACAAACAGCGCACTTTAGGGGAGTGAACTCTTCACAACCCCTCGCATGTATGTACGCTCAAAAAAGAAGTTCTGTAGTTATTCATAATTTCCCGTACACTTCATTCATATTAATTTATATATGTTTACTTTAGCAATATTAATGAAATGAAAACACAAGGCTGATAGTTAACATTCAAAACATTTTTAATAATGTGCATGCAAACATTTAATTTGCAGCGTTCGTTGCCATGAACAGTAACAGTGCGGCCATTTTCATCGATAGCAACCGTACGATTCGAGCCGGAAATGTCAAAATAATGAAGGAACAATAGGTAACTAAACAATTTAACCTTAACCACATTTCATTGATATCGTTAATGTCCATATTTCGCTATTTATACTAACTGTCAGTGTCACTTTCAATAATTCTCCTACGTTTCCGCTGTGTGGGCCCTGTTTGAGAATTCGCCTGTTGAAAGTTGACCCAGTTAGGGATCTGGTTCATAACAAACATATTTTGTACGGTGATGTTTGATCCGTAGAATGGGTTGCTGATAATCTTATTCTGCTGAATATTACACGTTTCGGAACTTGATATACTGCAGTCTGCAGCTGTGCAGCTGGAAATTTCTTTGTTCTGGGGGTGGGGGTTAACATCATCATTACTTGGGTGGCCGGTGTTGCTCAGGTAATTGGAGTACGTCTATTGTTCTTTTTCACTAATGTTTGAGTAGCTGTTTATAGACTGCACGTTTTTGTGGCCAGAAATTTGCATGATATCAGTTGGGGGAATGTTTTTGTCTCTTAACTTCTGAATTAAGTACTTGCGGCTACTTGTGTTTGTTAATTTCTTTCTTTCTGTAATATTTGCCTTCTCTTTCATTTTTTTCATGATGCTTCCAAGTTTGTTAATTCAAACGACTTGTTTCCTAAACCATTTTGGGTTTGTCGCTGAGATTGGCATAGTGTTGGGCGCAATATAGAAAGGATCTTCACGTTGACAAAAGTCTGCTGGTCTTAGCTCAGCATACCGTTTGTAGATAGCAAGTGGACCTCTCTCTTTGTTGTTTTTGTTTTCATACATCTTAGGATTAATATCTCTGATGTCCTTGACATTGTCTCCTGTTCTTGTTTTTGTCTGCCTTTCATTGAGTTCAAGATATGCCAAGCCATTCACATCTTTCTTTAGTGTAACATCCCCCCATTTCAAATTGTAATGTTCAGTCACTCACCTCAAACCAAAATGTACAGAGTTGTTAAACCACAATGTGTTAACAATGGCTTCAGGTGTTTCCATCCCCATTAGTTTTTTACTATACAAGGCATTTATTTCTTCATCTGTGATTGGTTGACTCCGATTGGGTTTATTTCCTTTTCCTTTAGATTTTAAATCGTTTTGCTTAACCCAAAGAGCTTCCCTTGTTAATGCAAAATTTGTGTCTGTTCCTCTCATGATTGTACATGCATATTTTTTTTATTTTAAGGTGGCGATCGATGGAGCTGATGATGCTTCTTAAGCTGTTCGGTTCAAACTCAGATCCATCATTTTTCTCCTAACACTGAGTATAAAACAAGCCAGGTGCTGATCCAATTCAAATGGGTTTATCTTGTCTAACTTTCTGAATTCATTTTTGACTGCAAGAATTCTGTCACTGTCCTTACATTAAAAAGTGTCTTTTTTAAAGTGTTTGCATTCTGATTACTTTCTATAAATTTTAGTATATCATCAGGCTCATGGTGTACAAATCTGTCTTCCCTAACACAATGATCATTTTCATTTACAAATGTCTCAGCCATGTTTCTATCTGACTCTCCAATTAACTCACAGTTTAGTAGATTAAATGTTGCTTCTTGATCTTGCTCCGTATCTGATGTCATTGTTTTCTTTTTTCCACAGAGTTGCAGTGTTTGATTTTTGCCAGAGGGAGAGACTTGAAACAGCAGTGTTGACAGAGATGACAGCAGACGACACAGGGCGGAGCTCAATAATATTTATTTCCTGAATTGAGTATTGTTGGGGTTTTTTATATAAAAATGTTAGTTTCTATAAAATATTTTACAAGAAAATCATTTTATTGTTATTTTTTCCTTTTTAAATGTAATATTATAAGAAATTCATATCCATGTTTAGAGAGTATAATAGCTATAAAAACATCTTCATTATGCGTATTCATACGCCATGGGCAAATCACAATTTGATATACCAATACTATTGGTATATCAAATTGCTTTATACCAACACTTCAAAGGCCATGTTATTTTTAATGTATGTGATATATATATATATATATATATATATATATATATATATATATGTGTGTGTGTGTGTGTGTGTGTGTGTGTGTGTGTGTGTGTGTGTGTGTGTGAACTACTGAATGGAAATGTCGAAGACTTCAGACTCATCAGATTTTCGGCCCCCCATTATACAAGCGTTGCAAGCTATATTGCATGTGGATAATCGAAAACAACAGATGCGTAAATTCAGTCCGAATTGAATTTGTCTTTGAAACGTACAAATAGCCTCCTCTAACTTTAAACAAAGCGAAAGTTTCCACATCGTTTCCAGATCACTTGAGAGCAAGCTGAAAATGTATATATATATATATATATATAGATATATATATATATATATATATATATATATATTTATATATATATATTTATATATCTATATATATATATATATATATATATATATATATATATATATATATATATATATATATATATATATATATATATATATATATATAAACTACTCTGTTGCGAACATCGCTACCCGACATTTGTTCATGTTCGATTTTATCTATTTCGAAATACTGAGATCAGTTAAAAAATTCTGCAACCAGCATTACCTTACGTTCTCTGGCTCGGTTTTTGTCATATCCATGGTACATTCAGAATAAATTCTAATAGTACTACCACAATACAGCGAGTTTTGTACTGCAGATTGGGAAGGTGGAGCATATGTGGTCAATACGTGAACATTCGACTAGAGCTGTGGAACCATAAATATATCATGATCGTTACATCAGTTGAATTTAATCATAATACATCACACAGACAGATGAAACATACCTTGTTCAACTAAGTATGTTACTAGGTAAATCTATTTCAGTACTCTTGAAGAGTCTGATGTAGGATCCCGTTAAAAGAGTTGTTCAGGTGAAAAACTGGCTTGCACTCATTTGAACATTCTTCTAATTTTATTTGGTGCACGGTGTTTATTCGTTAAAACTGACTTTTAATGTCAATAGGAGGATGTATGTCGCTACAGTGGTGGTTGATAATGAGATCCGTTGCATTGTTATTTCGCAAACACTAAACCTCGCACCTACAAACATGTGTGAAAGATATGACGTTAAGTTTAGATAGTTTGTTGGAAACGTAATTTCGACCTAAGTATTAACAGACACTCAAACAGAAAATAAAGACCATCATTCCGACCAAATTCTTTATTTTCTGTTTGAGTGTCTGTTAATACTTAGGTCGAAATTACGTTTCCAACAAACTATCTAAACTTAACGTCATATCTCTTCACACATGTTTGTAGGTGCGAGGTTTAGTGTTTGCGAAATAACAATGCAAACGGTCTCATTATCAACCACCATGTAGCGAAACCATCCATTTAAATTAAACGTCCGTTTTAAAACGATAAACACCGTGCACCAAATAAAATTAGAAGAATGTTCAATGGTGCAAGCCCAGTCTTTTACCTGAACAACTCTTTAACGGTTCTCTTGACATTATCAGTTCCTTGAATAGATTTCAGTAACATACTTAGTTCGAACTTTAGGTGGAAATGTTATAGACTATCAAAATGTTGATTTATAATCTATGTTGGCAATATTGTTTTTTCCCGCAAAGTACTTACCCGCTAGATGCATCACCATATGCTGTCAACTGTGTATAGAGTGACCATAACAACGGTTGGCATTCGTCGGCTGATAGCCTCTAAGAGATCTGACTCATAAGGTGTATGATAACGCCTCGTACAGATTTCCCAACATCACCGTAATGCCTAAATTAATGCAAAGTGCCACTCTAAATACAAACATCCTTAAGAAGCGGACAAAACTGCGTGTCACAATGCTGCATAATATGTCCATAATATTGAACCTTTTCATATCATTTTGAATAATAAATGAATAGCTAAGTTGTTTCTTTCCAACATGTGCAACAATACGGAGGTACATTATATAAATGTGGGCGGCAACTATTAAGAGAGGATGTATATAATACAAAGGACAGTCAGACTTATTCGTGGAATTTTACAAGTATGTAATAGATACAATTGTTTTTGAACAAGGATCTGTGTTTACCTTTGCCCTGTGTTGAAAACGATATGCTCTTGATTGTTAAAATATTTTAATCATCACGGGCGTTGCTCTCTTTCGCAAGCGGAACATTTTCTAAATGTATTATTAATTGCGGAGTTCTATCAATGTTTTCCAGCAGAGCATAACAAATGCAAATATATCAATATTGAACAATTTACTGGCACAAAACTGCTAATATGTTTTACCATTTATATCAGCTTAGATTATTTGATGCATTTACAAAAGTGTTTCAAAATGGACAGAATTGGACAAATTAAAAATATTAGTAGTAGTAGTAGTAGTAGTAGTATCTTTATATTTAGTAGTAGTATTAGAGTACTATTAGTATTATCAAGATAAGCACACGTTGTGCACATGTATGACTTTCAAATGTTGTAGAATTTACTCTAAGAACAAAATCGAAAAACAGGCTGCTCAATGTGCTCTGTAGATACGCATTCAATGGATATTCTAAAACATAATATTTTGCTTTGACTCTTGCACCAGCTATTAAAAAAAGTATTGTTAACAAGTCTACAAAATAGCATGCTATTCAGTTAATTATGTCGATAAGTGTTGTTACTTTGATTTGGTTCGATGTGGATGACACGTTTATAGAAAGGACATCATTATAATTACAAAGTTAGTAAAATATTTCCATTTAACAAAACATCACAAGCAAAATCAAACACAAATATATTCGGCAATATAAGCTCAATTATATCTTGTTTGAAATAAAAATATGTAAACGACGTAACTTGTCAAGTTTGTGGAATGTATGTCACCAGCGTCTGGATTTAATCATCAAACAAGGAGAATTGCACTTCAATCCATCATGCGCTAACATTATACGGAAAAACAATAGCATCTGCTTTACAGCAATACACATACACACACGCACATACATACACACACACACCTACATATATATATATATATATATATATATATATATATATATATATATATATATATATATATATATATATATATATGTGTGTGTGTGTGTGTGTGTGTGTGTGTGTGTGTGTGACAGCAAAGAGCATCTTGGATACGCGTATGGACAGCATCAGTTCTACCACGGATTAATCGCCTGAACCAAGTTAACAACGTCGATTCATCCAAATCGAGTTTTACTTGTTCTAAGACCGATTCACTGCTTTAAAACATAAATCAGTTAAATTGTAAGGATGTTTTCATTTGGTAGTGATATTGTCACGGTAAATGGACAAACAATGAATATATAATTAATGTATGCAATAGAACTATACTCTCTAAGCAAACATTGCATGGATCATGTGTTTTGACATGATATGACCTTGATTCACAACAATAACACTATTTCATATTTGGAGAGGAAACTTTAAAATCTAATATCGCTGCTGCAAGAAGAGGTGTCCACATTCCTCAGTGGTTTTCAACCCTTCAGGGGTCTAAAATCCATCTAGTAAAATATATCGAAACGATGTATAAGATATCAATAATTGGAACAATGTTCACTTATCAAATTTTACATGTTAATAAATATTTTGAAAAATAAGGTAATTAGGTAATTAACAATTACATTGTACTATTATACGCGTCTTGGTATGGTGTGATCTATACTACAAAAAAGAATCGACTGAGTCTAATTTAAAACAAACACTATATCTTGCACAAAGTCAATAACTACTTTAAAATCATTAACGTTTCGAAACAAGTTTCTTGCATTCCATTCGAAACCTCTTATCCATGACACCATAAATAAATGGATTTACCATGAAATGTATTGCAAACGTTCTCCTGAAAAGCTGATAGAATATCGTGCCTGTACTGTCCAGATCGTCTATGAATTGTTCATTGAAATAGGTCAGTAGTTCCAGAGAAAGAAATGGCGCAAAACTAAATACAAAAAAAGCTGTGACAGCAAAGAGCATCTTGGATACGCGTATGGACTTTACTCTTTGATCTTTCCATTTATATTTGCTCGTCTTCTTGCATTCTTTCGTCCGTTTTCCTGGATCATCAGCAGTTGTTTCATCATAGAATATGGCGTTCATACTTTGCGTTGTGGGACTTGAGGCCATTTCTATTCCGTTCATCTCCGCTGTGTAAGATGGCGCGTTGAGTTTGATTGCATAAGACAAAGCACGTGACTTTATGGAATGTTTATGCTTTCTTATTTCACACCATACTAATGTATAGAAGACAGATATTCCTGTGGTTAAGGTAATAAAAACAGTGAAGAGAAAGATGAAGTAGGCATTGGGAAACGGCGTATCCTTATACGTATCATCAGGGAAACATTGAATACCGGTAATATTTGCAACTCCGATTTCCACGGTGTTCCTACCATAGAGGATAGAGCAAGGAGTGGAAAAGATGATACTTATGAACATGATGAACCCAAAAATCTGTTTGATCCTCCGTTTCGAAAATTGGTTTTCGTACGGTCTGCATATCCTTCTGAATCTATCGAGAGCAATCAGGGATAGAACCAGTATAGATACCAATATATTGAAGTAAGAAAATGCGCGGAGACTCTTGCAGGCCAGTCCGTTTGTGAAAGTATACGGATGTGTTAAAACTACAATGATACAAGGATCGCAGATCAAGCAAAATGTAATATCCGCCATAGCTAAGAAAGTTATAAAATATCTGTGGGTGGCGATTTCAAGTTTGAAAGTGAATACATTGACATATAGAACAAGTGCATTACCGACTATCCCAACTACCATGGTGATAGAAATAAATATTATTACAGGAAGTAAAAGTTTCACTTCTATATCATTCAGTTCATCCAACGTCCAATTCCTTCCTTCTGGAAGATCTTTCAAACGTGTAAACATTATGAAGCAGAGCAGAATATAAATAACACAGAGGTCAATACTGCTTGAAGATGTCAAACATAAATATGATTTCGTCCCAGTTCTTCCTTAACCAAAGACCTTTTTCATTCTTTCGTAAATGCGAATAGCTGTTATGCTTATGTACATCACAAGCAACAACAATGAACAAGTTGTTGAATATTGTGGATGATTCAGCATTTAATAGGACGCTATTTTAACCAATGATCTTTATTCATTGTTTTCATTCGAGTGTCAAACCATGCACATTGTTTTTTGTAAAGTAATGCAATTGGTTTCATCTTGTTTCACATGCATTACGTCAGCCTTTCTCAAAACCGCAGATATTAAATGATTATGCATAAGTTACTCTCATACACATTTACAATATCTAAGCAACCAGTATTTGTAACTAAGATATAATACGTAATTTTGTTTGCTCGTATTTCTCCTAGTGTACCTATTTGGGTAACATAAATAAAATCTGTAAAGAACTGGACAATATATCCATCCTGTCTGTAGTTGATACTGTCATGACTATGGGGAAACTAGAAGCCGTATTAGTAACTAAAATCTAAACGTAAAAACTTAATTTTTAAAAAAAAGATCATAGATGTAGCGAAAACGATACGCATATCTGAAAGGTTCATTCTTTTCAAGACTTCCTTTGTTTCTAAAACTGCGTACCCTTAATTTAAATATAAATAATTTCCATTCTTTGATAGTTAGGTTTCTTAAGTTTTTTTTTATTTCATTATATGGTATTATAATGTAATATTGTTTGCTAGACTAAGCCTTGTCAAGTGTTTTTCTACTTTACTTGTATTACTTGTATTATTAATTTGTTTGTAAATCAACAAATACCGAAAGTTGATTTTTATTGTTTTCGTCTTTGTTTTTCGGTGCCGGATTTTCTCGTTACTTTTGTTGGTTTTGTTTTTTATTTGGTTTGTTTTTGGTGTAGTTTTGTGGATTGTTCTACTTTGTATTTTAGAAAAAATAAATTACTTCTTAAACTTTACACAGCTTGTTTCGTTTATCTATTTTTGTTCCTTATCTTAATAAAATAAACTAGAGACAAACAGTCATACATATTTCTATGAAGGATATACAATATATCAATTTAAATTATACAATTTTATATAATGCACTGGCATTAAGTCCATTAGGATACAAAGTATCTAACTTATGAATCCAAAAAAGTTTCTTTTATGAGTCTGTTCATATCACCATGCACAATATATATTGGCATCAACGAAAAATCGAGTAAAGAGTGATTATTTGTGTTAAAATGTGTTGAAATATTAGAGGAAAACATAGGATACTTTCTTATATCAAAGCGATGACTATTCATTCTTTTAGAAACTTGTTGAAGTGCTTGTCCAACATTTTGCATGCTACATTTTTTACAGGTTATTAAATAAATCACATCAGTTGATATGCAGTTTGTGCTAACACATAAAGAAAATACCTCTTTTGTATTAACACTACTGAAAGAAATACTTTCTCTTATGTTTGCACATTGAGAGCACCGGCTTCTATTACATTTCGATGACGAAAAGTGTTTTACATTATTTTTTTCTCTCTGTTTAGCTCGAATTAAAAAATCTTGCAAGTTCTTGGGTCTTCAAAAAGCGAGAATTGGTTTAGTTTTGTAAAGTGATTTAACGCTAGTTTTTTCGGATAAATTTAGGAGACTATAATATTTATTAATTATAGGACCTATATTAGGCAATGAAGGATTATATTGTATTGTGAAAGCAATTACATCTCTCTCTATTTTACATTCTGTTATTTGTAAAGCTTCATCTTGAGTAAGATTTCTGGCTTTGTTCAACGCAGAATCAATTCTATATGTAGGATATATGTTATGAGGATGCATATCGATTATGACGTAACGTGATGACGTAATTATTATTTTAAAATAAATGACGTCATCCATTACATTCAAATCATGTAATGCCGGACGAAGCATTGATAAAAATGCGAAACTAGTTGCACAGAACCTTGGCGTTTGTGTTGTTTTTCTACCACAACTCTGTTCCTTATTTTAACATAACAGACTACTAACAATTGTGCACACAAGACTTCAAAGGTGAATACAATGGCTATTGTTATTTATTTCCTGCGGCATTCTAATTGTCATTGTTTAGGATTGCACTCTGAGTTCAAGGGGGTCAGACTTTCGATTGTCGTGAGTCAATGTTATGACTCCATTGTTCCACTGCGTATACACAAGTAAAGGTTATACCGTAAGTAACACTTATTCCCGACTCTGACACGGTAGATGCCCCAAAAGCTAAAATAAATGCTACTTGCGCGTGTTTATCTCCAGCATGACTGAATTTACAATAAGCGCACATTTTACTTTTTTGAGTGTTATTTATGTTTTAGTTGGACGATACATACATTATGGAAAAAATAAAGTACAAATAAATCATTATACAGTTATCATATCATGAATGTCTATGTTGTTTTCGGGTTATTCACAATGGCTACATTAATCGCATAATAACGTGCTCCATAATAATATCGTGTACATGAAACGTTCATATTATATATTTTAAAAGCATATCAGGTGCCACAATAGAGAGTATGTCGAAGAAAATCTCGTCAAATATATATGTATATATATATATATATATATATATATATATATATATATATATATATATATATATATATATATATATATATATATATATATATGTATATATATATATAGATATATATATATATATATATATATATATATATATATATATATATATATATATATATATATATATATATATATATTGTGCAGCTTTATACGTTAGTACCAATGAAGTATTTGCTTGCAACCCATCGAATGCGTTTAAACTAATATTTGGCATGCTGTGATACACTCTCGATAGTGATAGTGCTATGTATCTGTCTGGAATCACCGTTGAAAAGGTAACGACAAACTCAGGATTCGATGAGTCCGGTGATGTCATTGAAGTTTTTGGAGGAGTTGTATTATCTACAATTTTTTTTAGCACATCTCGCGACATCATCATTTAACTTCCAATTTTTTAATCGGAGAGGTAATATCGGTTTTTTTCAGACGATGACGTAGACTCTCTCTTTTCTCCCGACAAAGTGAAGGCCTCATGGCAAATCTTAAACATTTCTGTGAATTAGTGATCTGATATTACTTCATCATTGAGACCTGATAATATCACCGAAGATAATTTGACATGTGCTCTCGTCGCCGATGATAATTTATGTGTATATTCATATATTTTGTAACCGAGCGAAAGTATGTTTCTGCGATGATATTAAAAAACTGGCAATTCCGGATGCAACTGAAACAAGCATTCCTATCACTGGTGCTATCATGAATGTGGCTAATAATGAGCCGATGACTGTTTCTATTTCAGCTATGACCGCGGATGCAGAATATACTTGTATATCGGTAACAATGACACGTCTGTGGTATTTACGTTTGTTTCAATGAATACTTACCGAAAATATTATCTCAGGTAAGCCACGAACATACCTGCTCGAATCTAAAACTTTGAACGTCATTCGATTGGTCCATTACGTAGAGTGCTAACACTCTAAGTTGGCCTTATGCTGGCGACAAAATCAAGACGCCAATGGCACAACACGCCGAAGCATATTTATTCGGGTTTCACAATGTTTCCTCGCCGTTTCGTTCCAATATCACTAACATAGATCCAGAAGATTGCGTTAGTGGATAATGTTGTGAAATTGTGGTAAATGTTACATATGTTGTGAAATATAGCACGGAGAACCTATACACGCCTGTAATTGCAGCTATATATTTGATGTAGTTATTAAATGGATCCCACAATGATGTCCAGACACTACTGCATATTCAGCGTTGATTGGGGTTGTAAGATGAACTAAGCCATCAGTAATCTTTTATTATGTCAGCGAGCTTAACGCTAATGACTCTTTGCTTTCCAAAGCATTTATCAACGATCATTTTTGTGTCTCTATGAAACTTTGCAAATTCGGTTATATGATTAGCATAGTCAGATCTGAACAAAGTAAATCTTTCATTAGTTATCATTAAAGAAGTCATCATAGGAATATTGCTGTTGTCGAAATATTTCTTTGTTGCAGTGTCATCGTTCGATTTTGGTTCTCTAAGACCAGTAATTTTATTATTAGCCATATCTTGTTGAACAGTCATTACTTCGCCAGCTTTAGCAAAGTATTTATTGATCTCAGTGCTGATCGTGTTATTGATGTTGTCATCCTTTTTGATGCCACATCATCGTCTGATTTAGGTTGTCTAACATTGGTAATTCTATTTCTGCAAATGTTGAAATAGTCATGCATAATATCTCCAATTATATTGAGGCATTCAGCAATGTATCAATGAGTGTTATAACTGATTCCACTGAGATTTTAATTGTACAATTCTTACAAAACACTACCAAGTTATCTTCAGTCGCACCTGGAACTTTCAGAATAACATATGTCAACGGGATATAGCTAGTCTTTAACCGTCCTTGCTGAAACTGAAAAAAAAAATTCATTTTGATTCATATCTGCAAGACGCGAAAGGTTACTGGGTTCATACTTGACCTCGTTAAGAGTTGCATATTTGAACGTTACCGTTGGGTTTGTCTTTACTAGATCTTCTGTAAACATCTACAACTGTATATTCACTAAGATCTGTTTAAAACATTGGGCGATGTGGTATACTCATACACGACTTATGAGGCGGTGTCTGGGACCTTGACAAAGCGTCAATCAAAGCCAGTACATCTTGGCCCCATATGGGCAGACTTGTTATGGTCTGTGTTGGTAATGTTGAATAACATATTGTTATGTCATCGACCAAGCCACTACATTGTAAACAGTTTTTGGGTGGGTCTAGTCGACGCGAATCAAAATAAACAACTCCACGTGGATCAATCGCGTATGCAATATTGTGCGTGCCTGGATTAGAATTTACATCGATATTAAATTTAAATTTTCTCTTCATTCATTACACTCAGCTGCTCTCAAGTGTCAAAGATAATCATCCAGTATCTTACCAAATGTACGCTGATATCACCGAAATATACAAATCTAGCCACCCAACTGAAGTTGATGATAACATCCAGGGAGTCGAGAGTTTTATTTGTGATATGAAATCATTGATGACATGTAACAAGTTGCAGACATATAATGATAAAACTGAGACCATTCTTATCACAACACAAAGACTTTCTCATTCACATTCTAATTGCATGTTGTTGTTTTTTTACTTGGGTATCAATAACTCTAATTCGTCCACTAAATCCTTCAAGCAACATTGTTTTGTCTGAGAATGTAACAGCCATTATTCGATAACGGCCAGGAATAACTGGTATACCAGACATGGCAGCAGGCACTCGTGTTACATGACCTTTAAACGATATATGATTGTCAGAACAAAGCCAAATGTTCCAGTGAGAAATAATAGATCAGATATAATGTTGTTAAATCCCGCTGAGATATCTGCAAACCATAGTCCACATTCTGATCGAGACCAATAAATAACATCAACCGATAATAAGCACGTGCAATATGATTGTGTTTAAAATTCAATAATAAATCTTCAGAAGGTTGTTCATGTCCATGTATCCCCATTGATGTCTATTTCAGAACTCAAGCGTGTCAAACACCATTGGATTTCGTTCAGGCGAATTAACTCTGGCATTTTGCTACAACGCGATGAATATATGTCGTGATGCTGCCAATCTTTGCTGTGATGTTATCTGCATTCTGGTCATTGTTACCCATGACAACGTTGATTATCCACTCTGATCCATAAAATAAAGAGACCATTGTTCTTCGATCAGACCATTATGGGAGTCATTACTACCATCAGCAACGAAAGTTTTGTTGGTATTTCTTTATCTGCAGTAACGGCAGCAGCATGTCCTATTGTATCATTGTCGGTGGCTTTTCTAACAAGTACCACTGAGAGTTTAGCACCAAATATAACTTAATTTGTTAACACTTTTACAGAATCCAAAATATATGTGATAGTGGAACTACACCTCAAAATTCTTCATCGCCCTTCAAAACTAATCGACGTAATACGAATCCTAAGTTGAAGTTTTATTCATTGATTCAACTTCATTTTCAGCGGCGTTCAGTGTTACATTACCAACTATCTAGATCACAATGGTGATAATAAAAAATATAATTATAGAACAGTTGCACTTCCCTGTCATTATGTTCATCCAACGTCCAATTTCGTCCTTCTGGAAGATCTTTCAGAGGTTTAAATATTGTGAAGCAGAGCTGTCGATAGACAGTCCACATCGAACTATATTAAAATACATCTCAGTTTGATTCATTTAACGTCACGCCCTATTAAAAAGATTTATATTTTGAAGGATGTTGAAACAAGTAGAAATGTATACCTTACCTTTTCTGTACATGCAGTATCAGATTATTAATTTAATTACACAAGTATGGCTATATATGTTCTTAGAGATCCCGAAACGATTTTAAACAGAAACATATCCAAAACTGTAAAAGGTATAATAAGTCTTTTTCCAAAATAGGCTTCAGATGATAACACCCTGGGACCACTTGGGGACGAGGGGAAACATATGTTAAATAGTTATATGTGTTTAACATTGAAATGACATCAAAGGGACAAACAAGTTTATATGAACATGGGGAAATGTAATAGAAACTGGTGAAAAGGTATCAATCGTAAATACTGACAATGGGATATGTGCTGTTACACCTTTTGTGCTCTTTGTAAATGCTAAATAATGCAGAAAATTTACAGGTATACGACGTTTCCCAAGATTCGTATATTCAACACAAGATTCTTTTTCAAATAGCACCTTAAAATATATTAATTTACTTAAAATATAATTTACAGGCTACTTTGAGGAAGAAATCATAAACTTCTTTCATTATTCCAATACTATACTAAGGAGGGGAATAGATGTTGAAAGGTTATATTGGAGGGTGTTCAAAAGCATAGAAACACACCGTACACTTTTGAAAACCAAAATTAGTTTACCTTCTATTTATTGAAGTGCATAATTTAATAATGTTGATATTATAATTGAATGTGTTTTGTATTTAAGACTAAGCGTGAGATTACAAAACGTATGATCATGCCAGAACCTGGCAGAGACATGCTGACAATTATCAAAGTGCAACACACATGACTGTTTCAAAAATGTCACTGACGCGGACTTTGAAGATCCAAACATATCAGCGGATGACTTACTCTAGCCAAGGAAAGGCCCAGCGAATCAATTAAATACGACACTTGTTGCTGACCAGGTTTTATTTTGGCTTCATGGACTGGAGTAACATGTGTTAGCCCCATCTCCACCACCATCCCCACCCCGACGTGATCGAGGTATTTATTAAATCAGAAATGGTTATAACGAAACGGATCACAACAACCTTCTCGACAACAGAAATGATCCTGACACCTAATGACATTTGTGAGTTATCCGTGGTGATACATTGATGATTCTGATATGAAGACCAGGCTCCACTGACAGAAGGTACAAAGTGCGTGATCACTGTGTTACGTATATCTGATTTGATATATTATATTTGTTTTGATTTAATATTGTTGTCTCAGTTCTAATTTTTTTATACTTTTCATTACATGCTATTGTAATGTAAATTTATTCACTAAAGATGATGTTTTTTCTTCAGAAAAATCGATTGAGCGAATTATTGTTTAGTAATGTTAACCATGATCCTGACCTTTATTCATGGTAAGTAGAAACCACGTATTCAAGTTGTAACTTTATTTTAAAATGATTCGTTGGTGTCAAGGTCAAGATGGGACTAGTGAATTAGTAGTAAACAACTTTTTTTTTTTTTTAAATAAATGATTGATTCTCGTCGGGTTCATGTGTACTTCGTTATATAAACGATCCCTCCCTCCGTGAATTTGCAATTTAGAGAGTTTGTTTTAAAACTGCGTCTAAGTTTAGGATATAACCTTTATTGTAGAGAACTATTCTCAGTTCTGGGCTCTAACTATTCTTCGATTCATTTTGATTTTAAAGGATTAACTCGTATCCCTGGAAACACTGAATTCCTTATACAACATTCTTGGACAAAGTTGATTACAATTTTTTAGAATTTCCAACACCGAAGTGTATATCTTGTGATTCTGAAAGGAACTAAAGATAAACACAAAACAGCATATGTCATCACCTTCAATTATGGGGTTTCCAATATAACTCAAACTTGAATCTATTGGAACGTTTCATTACTTGGACGTTTGTCAATTTAATTCGTGGATTAATCAAGGATTACGGTTGGATTTAATTCTTAAAACTCTACGTTCTTTTTAATTTTGCAATATTTCTCCTTTTCACTCTTTCTTTTGTTACCGTGTATTAGAGCCTAAACTCAAAGCAACTGCCATTCCTCTGGTAGGAAAAGAAGAGACAAGAAAACTGCATGCAAATTGTATATGCGAATTGCCCAGTACAATACAAAAAATCTGATTCTGGTTCATAACCTGCTTGGATGTAATGGTCTACTGATTATGCAAAGGTTCACAACTTCACAAGAGAGCGCCAAATGCTAAAGAAGCTACACACAACCGCTTCACGATTATCTGAGACAGTGGCGCTGAGTGTCAAAGATTAATGCTGCTTGGGCGCAAATGAATATATCCTTACGACGACAGGAGAGATTCGCTGACTTTTTCTGAAACTCCGTTTGCACTGATTACGGTCTCTTGTTGATCGCCTTCCATCTAAAATGTTTATACCCTATCTGCGCACGAATGTTTTTGGTGCTCGGGGGTTTCATTGAGGCATACAGTGATAGAGCCAAGCATGTGTACAAGCTCGACTACATGAATTACTTCACTTCACCAGGAACGGCATGGGATGCTTTTTGGTCCCAAAAATAAAAAAAATAGAGTTGCAACCTTCCAGTGCTATTAATCAACATTTCAAGTATGGTGTGAGGTCATGATGATCAGAATTAGTATACGACCCTGGAGTTCCATATTTAATCTCATACTAGCTCGCGGTAATAGTCGCTAGATGATAGTTACGACCCAACCGTCTCAAATAGTTACGTTATGTATCTTTACATACATGACCAATATTACGTGATGATGATGATGATGCAACATATGCGATAAACTTGATATAAACAGGTTCAGCTAACAACATTAAGATAAAATGCTATGTGGCCGCTCACTCGTATGTTTCAGGACACGTGAAGCACACACATTATTGTTGGGACCAACTCATTTCTAAGTCTCATGTTCTATATTCCTTTTTTTATCCTCTACGGACGAAACCCTTTACAAACTGAGATTGAAAATATCACTGGAAGTCACTGTATATCAATTTAATTTTTACAAGGTCAAGCTATTTCACAGTACGTGTGTTTCGATACAATACTCACAACATCTTGGATGCATCAATGTACCTGTAATATATATGTTGATATCACGGCAAGGATAAAAGCATACACATTCAATAAATAAAGACACGTGCTTTACTTAATACTATTGATTCTAACACGTCACCATGTGCAGACGAGCTTAGCCTGGGATGAGGGAGTTCACGGGTTCGAACCTCAGCCGAATCATATTATTGACTTATAAAAATGGTACTAGCGACAGCCTTGCTGCACTCAGCACTATGAGGCTAATGTTCGCACTGATCAGCCTGGTGTCAGGATAATGTGAAACAGGGATGAGACATGATGTTGCAACGCTGCAACATGATGTTATAGTGCTAGACATCACAATTAACTTCCACACTGCACGTTAAGTAGCGACATGACTGAACAAATTGTACAAAGTACGTTAACATCCAAATCACACACACACATACACACACACACACACACACACACACACACACACACACACAAGTAAGTACAGCGGAGGCAAACCAAGCAGACATGGTCCCAAAAGAGACTATACCACGAGCTCAGAAAACATTTGATGTTCAAGTAAAGGTTGATGATCCTCAAAAATAATATATGTAGAAACAAAAGTGAACAACATTTAGAAAAGCTAGTAAAAACGACACGGATATGTTTGTTTTTGTCCAGGCTCCTATCGTGGTCAGTTGTGTGGCATTTTGTTTCTGCAAATACGTACCTTTTGTCAACGAAACTTTCATAAAACATCTGACCTATACAAGAAAAATGTTATATCAGCTCTTTTTTTGAAAGGTGTTCCATCAGCCATGTGCCAAATAGTAATTATTTTATGGCGTCATGGATAAGACGTTTCAATATCTACCCACGAAGGTCGTGATGCAAACGATTGTGATTATAAGAATTGTACAGTGTAAGATATATATATATATATATATATATATATATATATATATATATATATATATATGTATGTATGTATGTATGTATGTATGTATGTATTCAATTGTAGACTAAACTGATGATGTACATGAGTAAAGACCAGAAAACTGGAACATGTTTATGTTCGTTAATGTAATTACTTGACTATTTTAAGTATTCTCCAGGACCATGTGACAGAGAAATCCAGATAAGTCTAATTAAAATTCCCTTTCCAAAAGAATTATTTATAATTCAGATAATCTTCTCAACTGCGGACCTTTAGCATGCTATAAGGTCATTCGAGCATAGTACTTCACATCTGACTGAGCATGAATTTAATTTAGGATAGTAGACGTTTCTCCATCATCCGATGGAATATTAAATCTATTATTGACTTCGTCATTGGGAATAGTTCTCATACAATATGTTCTTACGGAGTATTGTTCTATTGCATTATGCTCGGACATTGTAATCATATATATATATATATATATATATATATATATATATATATATATATATATATATATATATATATATATATATATCTTTATGTGTGTGTGTGTGTGCGTGTGTGCGTGTGTTTAATATTGTTCGACATAAATTGATCATATCATTACGAATAAACTGAAACATATTATTTATGAAACAATGCATCGGTGATAATATCATTGTGATGAAACTGAAATATATTATATATAAAACAATGCATCCGTTTTGGAGGAAGAAAAAAGCTGTGTGACTGAGTAAATCTTGCTAGCTTGATTCCGGCGCTTCAAAAGATATATGACCCTTTCATTGAGTTCGTCCTGACATAATTGTTTATCCTTCTATGTATGTTCCTATAACACGAATTGTGTTATATATATAATTGTCACTGTTTGTTAGAGTTTTTTAAATTCCTTTTTTATCAATATATGCCATTGTAATATAATATTGTATGTTGAATGTAACCTTGTCTAAAATCACGTATATTTTCTACTTTACCTGAATTTTATATTTTATTTCATTTTGTAAACAATTAATAACTTGCTAAAATAGTCTTTATTGTATGTGTTTAATATGAGGATCGCTTTCAATAGAAGAAAACGTGTTAGTTTGTGTCTGGGTCGATGTAATTGGAATTCCCTAACAATTGACCTGGTTTAACTAATACAAACCAGGTTATAAGGTTATATACTATAACTTTATTAACAGACTTTAACTAATATTTTGAAAAAATTAATAACTTTCAAAAACTCTATTTTCCATTAGGTAATTGGGTTTTAGAATTTGTTAATTCTGACCTTATACCTGTGAAAAAATATATAATCGTTTTATTTGAAATATTATTATTTCGTTTTTAAGATCTAACGTAGTCAATTTTTTCTTATTATTGTGTTGCGAATGGCATTTGGGCTGGACTTGATTTCTTCAAATTATTTAATTCCGTGGTTATTTTCTCTGGAAATACAGGGATCTTATAACAAAAATAATTCGTTTGAACAGCCTCTTTGATTTATAGTAAATTCCAACCTGGAATACATTGATATGAGCGATCAAATACCGTACCTTTTGGTTTTTTGGACGGGGGGTGGGGGTATTTTTGGGGTGTAACGTTTTCATTTTGTGTTCTAGGGATATAAATTATTTTGTTGAAGAGTACAATGCCTGCTGCGTTTCAGTCTACTATGTTAAATTTTGAAAAGGAACATGTTGTCTGTTTGTTCGATTTTAAACGTAGCTTTAACAATATTTCAGTCACATCGCTACGATGTCTGCAGTGAGGGAGTTTATAGTGATGAACTGGGGCATCATGCCGCAGACATGTAGCATGATGTCCCACCCAGTCAAATTATCCTGACACCATGTCCACCAGCATTAGCACTAACCTTTTAATGCTGAACGTCAAGCGAGGCAGCTGTTAGTAACATTTTGTAAGTCTTTTGGTATGACTTGGCCAGGGATCGAACCCACGACCTCCCGCTTCCGCGGCGGACACTCTACCCACCAGGCCACCGGAGCGGTAAAAGGAACAGAGACGTAACAGTTGCGCACAAAAGATATTAAAGGTCAATTCACATGTATTGTGGCTATTGTTGTATACTTCCTGCTTTCTATAAAGTGTCATTGTGTTAAGAGCATGCTATGAATTCAAGTGGGTCCGAATTTCGATTATCCGTGATTCATTGTTATGTTTCCGTTATTCTGCTGTCTAGATACAGCTTAATCCTCACGCTAAAACAAAAAATGCCGCAACAACTAAAACAAATAATGTTTACGCGTATGGATTCAAATATGAATGAATTTACAATAAACGCTGATTTGATTGTATTTCTTATTATTATTGATGGTTTGTTTAATAGACAATATCAAAGGAAATACTAGAATAGGAATAAAATATTTAATCATTAAACCATGATAGTCACTACCAGTTTTGCCAGTTTTTGCACATTTTCAAATGTATGCAAACTATGAGAATAAATTAATTCAACAATGACATTATGCTACAGGACAAGGGCAAACGAATTCGACATGAGGCTGTTAGTTCTTTCAAAAAATCGTCTTATGAAAAGGCAGATACAGATCCGTATCAAGCGGAGAGTTGAACCATTGCTGCGAAAAGAGTCATCGAGTACAAACTCGACATGGAATATCAGGTTGCTTAGAACAATCCATCTAAACCAAATAGAATTGAATATAATCAAAATAAGTGTGCAAAATCTTCATTTCAATACTTTTAAATATGGTACATACTGTATTAAGTTATTAAGCTTAAATGAACATTGTGTAAACAGATGATTAAGGCTGTATAGGTATATGAAGTATTACTTATGAATTCTTCCACCTTAACTTCGACTACAGGTACAGTAAAATAATAATGCATTCAGTAGTCCGAAGGAGATACGCCTAATTGGGCAGAAATGATGCTGTGGGATACATTTATAACATGTAAGTTTGGCTCTTGTGCGTGAAATTTGAACTTGGGGACAATGGCAATTATATAATTATATGAATATATTTGTAAATTTAAGATTTACAAATTATAAATTATGCTTTAAAGGATAAGGACATAAAAATACAAAAATACTTAGTCAAAATGAAACATTCTGATTTTTTTCAAAAAGTTATAAATTACGAAATTGTACAGAATATTTGGTTACACTTTGCAACAAATACAGTTTCTATACATTGAGAATTTAAAATATATTCAATCCGAAATTTAAAAATTGTTATTGCTTTTAAATAAGCACTATTTCTTGAAGGTAAGGTCGCCATGAAAAGAGGTTTGACATGCGTTTAGGTTGTTATTATATTTTAAACTCATATCATGCAACCGATGGAGTCATAAGGATTAGCCATTAATGATATAATGACGAGCATGCATCCACTTTATAAATAAGACACCCACAAATACAAACCTAATGAGGGAAAGAGTCATTATGTTATGTGTAAAAATGCATCAGTAATAATCAGGGCCCATGAAACGATGTTGCAGGAGTTACTTCTTGTCCTAATCATACTCAATACAACCTAAGAGTCATAAGTTTAATTTTCATCGAGCTACTCCACACATCAATGAAATGTATGCTTATGCAGAAGAAGTGAAAGATAGATAATATCAGAATTGTCTGGTTTTCGTCAAGTCTTACTTCTTTTCTTTCAAGACAGCTTTAATGTCACGCCAATGTAAAAATAAAACAACATAATATGTTGATATATATCATTACCTTTGACAAGAAACATTTCAGTAATAAGCATTTGAACGATTAATACCAATATTATACATTTAAACCAAATTTCGTATTAAATGATTAACTTTGGAGATGAAAGAAGCGCCAATAATAAAAACTGCTGATCGGTAATAACTTGGAGTATTAATATTGTTACATGCACAGGGGTATTCACTTGAACGAGCGGTGTCAAAACCCTGGCGCGAATCCCGCTGAAAGTCATATGTTTTCACCAAATTTCCAAAGACTTCCAAACAACTTGAGTTGTAAATTGGAAAGTCAGACGTGTCTGTCTTTATTTACTAAATTTTGCTCTAATCAATTGGAGTCCACAGATGAAACAACTTGCCCAAAAGTCCATTAACCGCACCTTTGCATGGTATTTCTTCATTATCATCAGATTTCCGTACCGCTAGCAGGTTATGCCATAGAAAATACACTAGTATTCCCTTTCTTACTGGGAACTATTTAATTGCGCCACCCTTGGCCAGTCAATACACACATTCACCGGCGTATCACGCTTATATTATTACGCCTATTTTCCACTATGGATACATAAGCTGTATCTACCAAGTCCCAACTTATTGATCCACTGTGTAATTTACTGGTTTCCTAGTGTAAATACTGCCATCTCACCAACAACACTATTATACACCACTAGATTTTAATATGGACTATGTTACCAAAGGGACAGTCATTCGGCTTGGACCTAAATTCACTACTAGCGAACCATGGCATGGTTCGAACTCACTAACACTCGGCGCCGTGACGTTTGCTCCTATCCTACTAATTGGGTAATTATTTCGGGCTAGGAATATTTATATGCCGAATCCCAATAATCACACAAACAAATATAAGAATTGCTTTAAATGAGCATACTCCCAATTTATTACAATATTTCGTTACCCCTTACTATTTGTCGATCAAGTAGCTGTTTTCTCGCCTCGACATTATCAGCATAATAACGATATTATAACAGCAACATAAAACACTCATTTCGAATGCATGTTGGCAATATATTTCTTGTGAAACGTAATTACATGCTTATAGAAATATATGTTTGGCATCTTTCGTTTTAGCATGGCATAGAAACATTAGGGCCTCCGTCTGGAAAGCCCTAGTGATCTGTGGTACTGTAGCATTGCCTGATGGTGAAAAAGCAAAATGGATTGCCTCAAAAAAGCTGTGAGATAATTCATTGAATATGCAACTTGCCTTATATCACAATGATGCCTATAATTCTGACATTTATTTTGATTAATGCAAACACGATTTAGAAGGAAAGAGATGGTTGTAAAACTGTCTCTTAACATTTTCATAATATGCATCTATATTAGTGTCACGCTTACACCCTATAACTGTGTGACAAGAATAAGGAAACACATATATTAATAAATGGGCACAACAAATGTTAAGCAATGCCGAACTACAGCGCTTGTAAAGGGTAGAAGTGCACACGGGTGTATCTATTCGACAGAGACGCGAACCTATTTAAGCCTTACTTAAGTATGTACCTTTTTGCCTGAAAGAGAGGATGATTGGTTTCCTGGAGTCCTTTTGCAATACAGTCCTGATCTGGAATCCATCAAAAAGTGTTGAAAAGATATTATGTTGAATTTCAATATATTTGATATTTTTAATCAGCAGCTGTTCTTTTCTGTGGGCACAGCATCTTAGAGAAAGTATGTGGTACATAGCGTATCAGTAGATACGATGTGGAAATATAAATGCAAAGTGTCCATTTCGAAACAAATAAAATGACAACACGCCTCTACCGTTTCTAAAATTTGTTTTTACTTTGATAGATTTCTAAAGAGTGATAAAATAATGTGATAAAGTAACAATACCTAACATTCATGTTAGGAATGAGTAAAAGACAGCTGTGTTCAGACGTTGGGGCATAAATCCCCTTCACTATCGTTTGGTTATTGCCATTAGGATAATGCAAACAAAAACTTGATAACGTTAAAATCCCACCTCCCAACCACTTGAACACGTACTGTACTTAAAAACGGTAACCGTTACTTTAAAGCAGAAAACAACTAACCAACGTAGTCGCGTACCGTTTTCCCTGCAAACCGACGAATTGCTTTTTTAACTATAACTGTTTAATTGGAATGCCATTGTCACATGACAGTGAAAGTTTCACGCTAATTGTATAAAATAGTCATTACAAACATAGTTTGTATATGATATGAAGTTGAAACTATATAAGTGTCTGAATATTAAGGAATACTTGCCCTCGTTAAAAGACAAACTGTCACATGTAATTACACGTCGTGTATAATATAGCAAAATGATAGTCATATCTTGCAATATACTAGTTTACTATAGTTCTGCATAGCGATAATAGTGAGGAATGGAACTATAAAAGATAACAAAACGTAGCATGAGAATATCTCTCAATAACGAATGCAGAAAAATATTGAAGCTGGCTCACATCATTAGTGCCTGCTGGAATTTGTTTGATGACCCTAGAAAAGTAAAATATCCCGTAGTCATGGGAAAATGTAGACTTTTATAAAGTCTTTTGTTAGCGAATTGGATGTTATGTACTAAAGACAGTTGTTTCTCATCTACACAATATAGGCTTGAAATTCTTTAAATAGGATATATCCAATAATACGATGTCTCAAAAGACAAGAATAATCCTAAAACGTGTTTATTTGTAGAACGTTTTTGCCTCGTGTTAGGAAAGGATAGTTTAAAGCGTCAAACAGATACATCTTACGAATGAATACTTCTTTCCAATATCTGGACATTACCCTTGTCGAACACAAATTGACTATGATTTGTAAATATATACAAATGCCTAACAAAATAAATATATTAACGTTTTAATGCTTTTAACACAAGAGTATTGCATTCCTCTCGAAACTTCCTATCCATGCACAGCAAATATAAGGATTTATCAGAACGTTTATCTCGAATGATGACCAAAAGAGCTGATATATCATATCGCTTGTATTGTCTAGATTTTCAATGACCTGTTCGTCGAAAAAGGTTAGTATTTCCAGAGATAGAAATGGCGCAAAGGTCAACACAAAGAAAGCCTGGCAACAAGAAACATATTGGATACGCGTATACTTTTCACTCTATCTGAAAGCAGTTCAGGCTTGTTTCCTTTGTTTCCTACAATTAAATATTTTCTAGGGTTATTTTCGTTTATGGGATCGTTAAATATATAATGCTAAGTTTGAGATATAGTCCTGTCTACAAATATATCAGCTGAGGTCGT
This sequence comes from Unio pictorum, assembly GCA_030141615.1. Taxonomy (NCBI): domain Eukaryota; kingdom Metazoa; phylum Mollusca; class Bivalvia; order Unionida; family Unionidae; genus Unio; species Unio pictorum. The sequence goes on along the minus strand of JARLTB010000275.1, from coordinate 3,761,132 downwards.
CTCTACTGCGGTATACGGCGCGTTATGTTCGGTAACATGAAAGTAAAGAATGTCACTATTGAATTTGTTATGTTTTCATTTTTGATGCCATACCAGTGTATAAAAGACAGACATTGATGTGGTTACAATGATAAACACAGTGTAAGAAACATGCAGTAGCCATTGGGAAACATTGCGTTTGTACATATCATAGAGAAAACATTGAGTTCCAGTAATACTTGGAACTCCCGCTTGTACAGTATTGTGTCGTAATAGAATAACTGTAGGAAAATAAACGATTAAACTTAGGATAGCGATGAACAAAAACAAATTATCTTTCATATGGAACATTGGTCTAAACCAAACACAAAGAGTACCAGGATTGACACCAAGACATTGAAGTAAGTAAATGCACGGAGACTCATGCAAGCTTGTGTGTTTGTGAACGTGTATAGTTGGTATAAATTCCCTATCAGAAATTGATCACATATCACGTAGCATCTGCCAAGGCTAGGGAGATTATAGCATATCTATGGGTGTCATTTCTCATTTTGAAGACAATGTTGACATACAGAACGAAAGCATTACCTTTCATTTCGACCACCATTTGCGATGGAAATAAATATAATAACTTTTATTAACAACTGCACTTTTCTCACGTTTAATTCACCTAATATCCAGTTGATGCTTTCTGGAAGTTCCCTCAAAGGTTTGATCATTGTGGACTATTGTTTCAGTATCTGCTTTCATAATTACAGGGATTTAGTTTCCGTCTTGCAACTAAATCGCTTTTATACTCAGATGAAATATTAAAACAACAATAGACATTTTAATAAACAATGTCGATGACTCAAGACTTTTTTACTTAAATATATCCCCTTTGATCAATATTAACTTTCCCGTATTAGTATTAGTATCTCTTTCAAGTGAGATATCGCAAATATGCTGCGTAATGTAATGAAATCAGTTTCACAGCTGCAACTTTGTGATTTCAGTCGCTCTCGAAACTGAAACATCGGAATTCCAGATAAAGACTGATTATGTATAAATAACCTTATTTCAAAATATCCCAACGACTCTAATGTTTGTGTCATCCAGGTTGCTCAGCACATCTGCTTACTAAAGTGTATCGAAAAATGTGTAATGCCTTGAATTCCGGTCAATATATGTGGTTTTGGTGATATGATCAATATATGTGTAGAGTGTTTAATGATTGGAGAAAAACGTTTTGATCAGATCACATTAGTTTTACAAATTAGACAAAGATGTCATTAAAACATAGCTGTGAATATTACAAAAAAGACATGATTTCCTACAGGAGCTTACTATTTGTGTATTTTCAACAACGTTTGACTTATGATTTATATTATTCATATTGCTTGTCAATGAAACAAATGGATTACATTTTCCGATAATGAATACAATTTAGGTACACTGTTTTTAACCACAACGACCATATAATGATTGGAATACGAATATTTCAAGCTTGAACCCTTTGGGCACGTTGGCTGAGGGCTTTCAACAGAAAGTGTATATCGTATTATTGAAACACCAAGTCGTATTTTGAAGAAAACAAATATATTTGCATAGAATGAGCTTCGTCTATTCTGAAAGAGCCAAATAATTACGTCGCATTGATGATCTAATTCGTCTTGCCATTATTAGTTTTACTATACTTTGGTACATCGACAGCCCATGATTGGCACCAAAATGTAAGACGTAAATCTTGTGATGCTAAGAGTTCCTTACAACGAACATGTGAACACATATAATTAATTGTTATATCATTCACACATACATGCAAGTAGAAAATACAAAATACAATATACAGTATTTAAAAATATAGGACTAAAAGGATAATATATGGATACGTGAGTTCTGATGTATGATGTAATAGTTTTCGGACATCTAATGTCAACACCCAACACTATCGATGTCCACGTGGTGTTAACTCTTAGAAGCTTGATAATCTGCGTAGGGCATGGTTTATCGGGAATACAACAAAAAAAAACCAAAGAAAGTTGAGGTTCCATGTTGATATCCTGGCTTTAGAATTGAGTGGGAAAAGTCAGATACACAGTCCTAAATCTCGTCGGCAAATAAGAGTAACGTACGTTTCCTTTCATTTTTGATATGCAGTACATCACCATCTTTACCATTCGCCCATTTCTAATTATCAACGTTCATCTTGCCACTTGTGACATTCAGTCATCCTTGAGTCCAATGAATTCGTACGCTCCCTTCGTTCCCATTTTTTCACTCATACATGATTTACCTATACAACGCAAACTATTTACCAATAAGTTATGATTAATATTGAACATCTGCTGGAATCAAGTTTCAATATCATTCTGTTCTAGGATCTCCCTAACATTACGACACTAAATACATCAAAATGTGCAATGTTGATTAATTTAAAATCTATGTTTGGGGCCATATCAGTTTGGGGCCATAACTCAGTTTTTTGTGCTTATCACCGCTAATGTGTGATCTAATTAAAACTTAGCAGAACATATTGCAAATATGCAAGATTACAACCACCGTCTTGACACAGATTTATTAGATTAAACTCGAAACCGTTTGGTAATCCAGTGTCTGATAGCACCTTTATCCATTGTCCGTAAGGAAAGGTCAAGACATTAAAGATTATCGAATAACATGATTCAGTGCTTTATTCAAGAGCATGGCCGGAATATTCATATCGACAATGATATTCGTATACCGCATACCCTACCTCCGCCTCAATTCGGAATAATGTTTTATATATTTACTGGCGAATCGAAATGTAGATGTTTTCACTACTTCCGATTCAGTTAAAAAATATAAGGAAACGAATTTCAGTGACTCGCCATTACACGTCCTCAGTTTCGTTGGACATGTTCCCTATATTATGGTGTTTTAACCAATAATCCGGATGCTTCCTGCTATATATAATTTATTTCGTGAAAATAATGCTCGAAACTGTCAATGCGATTGCATTTTATTTTTATATTTTCCTTATGAACATCTTTCCATATATATATATATATATATATACGATGAGGAGTCGGACATAACTGTTGATTTATATCAGCTGGCCGAGTGAAATGCGATTTAAGACGTTTATAAGGAAATGTACAGTTTAACGCCATTTTCCAACACATGATAGTCCATACATGGCGGCAGGTATTAACGGTGTCGGAAGAACCCGGGGAAAACCCCGACCTACAAGAAGCTATTGACAAGCTTTCTCACATACCCAAATTGGATGAACCCGAGACTAAAATTCACGCAGAAAATAGTGAGATTGCAGTGATCAGTAACGGAGTGGTTTCAGACCACTTGGGGCCCGATCAGTTGGTGTGTAAATTAGTAACTTAGTATTAGGAGTACGTTTGACCTAATGCCTTCTTAGTGAAATGTTTGCATTAACAGGACCACACATATATCTGGATGGGATTGGGTAGACAAACCTATTTATATACCAGAACGTTTTAGTTATTGCCATCAGTACATCAGTAGTACGTACGGTACCTATAACGGCTTTATATTCATATATATATATATATATATATATATATATATATATATATATATATATATATATATATATATATATATGTGTGTGTGTGTGTGTGTGTGTGTGTGTGTGTGTGTGTGTACAAAATGTGATAGCAACATTTGGGATCCAACAGTGCCGTGGACAAAACGTAAACTCTTTATTACGTCTAGTCATTATGAATACTGTACAAATCACACATGCTCGTGTTACGCATTGATCTGCATGCTCTATTATGTCTTGAATATGTATTGGAATGAGTTTGTGTGATGAGATTGCCGACGATGTTGAAATAATATCTCAAGTTATAGCCGTTTCTTATCCTGATACTAAAATTGATCTTTCTTAACTTAGAAAATCGGTGTTGGATGTAGAATATGTATATCGAGAAATCGGTTAAAGGCAGGTATGCATACACTATTAAAACTTCTTCCGGTTGAACGGCACCCAACTGTGAGTCAGCTTTATTTAATATTCTCAGGAATGATCTGTATGCCTGTAGACGAATTTACGTGGATCAATACTAGAGCAAACGCGATCATGGATATTTTAAGCCAACGTTCATCAAACGCCCCAGAAGTGATTAATGTTCCATGTAAGTGGTTGTAACCATACGGGTGTGTATGCTCGTGAACGGTAAGCTTCCATTCGAGTAAATGCGATGATTATACTAAGCTGGTTCCAAATTTGCGCCCTAATTATGTCGTTTACATGAGATTTGTCCAGTTGTATGCTAGCTGGTAATGCATATGTCGCGAATGTTTTTTGACTGCAATTTTCCAAATGGGCGTGGATGGCCATCTGCGAGCGTCCGCCAATAAATCAGGTTGCGGATGTCGTTGTTTTTCTACTGGTAAAAAATGCCGTATTTGAAAAAACAAGGAAAAGCTGCGATAACGAATCGACATTGTTCGGCTTGTAAGATTTGTCCAGTTGTATGCTAGCTAGTAATGCATATATCGCGAATATTTTTCGACTGCAATTTTCCAAATTTTTAAAGAATTTAAAATATATATATGTGTTTAAATACACTTAGCTGATTGTTCTATCACGATCCAAATTCAAACGGTCTAACTGAAATCAAAACCAACTACAATCTATTGCAGTCGCTTATAATCATGACGCAATATCATTATGGATAACTGCATTGTATTTGTCTTAGTACATTTGTTTGGGCCCGGTAGCGGCTAAGTGACAGCGGCAAAGACAAGATGTAATTTGTCATACAAAAAGCTTTAGCTAATCACGAATCAATTAAAAGTGATAAAGACCCAAGGCAGGTTGTAGTACAGCCCAAGATAATGAACTATCGATGAAATGGCAATGGTCAGAAATGACTGATAAATGATAATCATCTACCAAGCCCTGTCAACGGACTTTCGTTTTAACAGGGCACCTTGATATACAATACCCATTCTATTAATTTCACAATCAGCAGAATGGATTTACTTACATAAACACTAATACGTATACCGCTCCGGTGGCCTAGTGGTTAGAGAGTCCACCGCGGAAGCGGGAGGTCGTGGGTTCGATCCCCGGCCGAGTGATACCAAAGATAAAATGGTACTAACAGCTGCTTGCTTGACGCTCAGCATTAAGAGATTAGTGTTAGGACTGGTCGGCCTAGTGTCAGGATAATGTGAAATCATGATACATGTCTGCGACATGATGCCCGAGTGCTAGACATGACAATAACATGCCTCACTGCAGACATCGTAGCGATATGACTGAAAAATTGTTAAAGCTACGTTAAAAACTCTAATCACACAAACAAGCAAACATAAATATACAGTTATATGTATCATAATCTAACCAATTTAATCTACATATATATCCATAAGGAATGCAACATGAAATTCAGTGATCCATATTTTTCTTTAAACTGTCCTTACGAAACGTGTAACCCTTGATTCAATCGAATATAAGACGTGCTACATTGAAACCAATAAATGAAAAAGTTAACATCATAAGGTCATCATAAACTCCACCTCGCACAAATAAATATGTTTCTAACAATAAGAGATTTCATACTTTAACTATGCCATGCATTAGGTAAACTGAATATTGATACAATATGTTTAGTGTACACGTGACAACAAATTACAAAATCTAAATTGTTCAACAATAAAACTTGGGGTACGTTAATACTCTGCTTAATCTAAATGTAAACTGAAATATTTTAATAGAAAAGGATGTTTTATAATGGAAAGTAGAGTATATTTAAGATATGTTGCAATTTGTTTAAAATTAATTTTTTATATAGATTTACATGTAATAGTAATGTGTAGCACAATAGTTTGACACCTGTGTACTTTTGATAGCCTATTTAAAAAAATGATTAAATGACTGTATTGCCCATATATATATATATATATATATATATATATATATATATATATATATATATATATATATATATATATATATATATATATGTATGGGCTTTGAAATTAAATACGTAATTGAAAGATCGTGAGTTTCATGTCATTGTTATAAACTTTCAAGGATGCGAAGAATAAAATGATGAGTAAATTATCGATACTTATTTGTTAAATGTATTCTCCAATTTTAAACAAAGGTACAAAAGACTGTTTATAATTTCCGCCATCATGTGTGCAATCTGTTTCATTGTCATTTCGGAGTAAACACAATAGTTACGATGTATATCATTGTGTTAATTTAGAATAAGATAATTGTTAGAAAATATTGATATTTTTGTTCTCTAGTATTCGTTAGAACCACAGTTGTAACATGTTTGTGAAATGCTCAAACAGCTGATTCCTATATTGTTCTAAAAAGGAATGTCATTTCAAGAATTAATAACCTAAGGTGGCAAGGGACGGTTTAGTAAATTGGCCATGGATAAAGTTCGTAACTTCTGGCTATGACGTTTATCAAATATCATGTGACAACGCTAATGTTTATCACCCCACCCCCCACTCTGTGTGTACCTTGCAACGCAATGAAAACATGTCTAGGAGCAGAGATGTGTTTTGTTACAGCGAGTTGCCATGAAAATATTCCTGTGGTGGTACTTGCCATCGTAGCGGTGGTGACGTTCAACCATGACATCAATAATTTACCACCTTGATCCATAAACGATAATAGTCGTTGTTCTGTAGCGAGCGATGGAGTCACTTTTGGCATCCACAATCTAAATTTGGTTAAAACTACTCTACCATCGGCAATGCCATCACCATTCCAAATTGCATCATTGTCATGTGATTTTCTCATAAGAACTACGTTATGACTAGCTCCAAAGATGAATTTTCTAACAACTCTACAGAAGCCAAATATATGAGACAACGGAATCACACATGAAAATCTTCCATTGGCATCCAACATCGTTTTACGAGTTGCAAATCCTACATTGAAACTAGGATTGCTGTTAATACTTATATCCTCGATATCAGCGGGAGCAGAAGCAACAACAGGCGGACCAGCAGCACCACGATCAATTGGTCGTCTTACAATAAATTATGATATGCATGATCAGTTATATAGTTCGCGAACATAACTGAATGAGCAACAGATCTTATATAATCGTCGGGATATCGAGCTAACCCAATTATTGTAGTTGCGACGTCAACATCAGCATCGATAGATTCGATTTTGTTAACGTTTGTCATATAGTATGCACTACTAAACAACGCCATGATGTCATTATTGACAAACCCGATTGGGGTAGTTAGATATTAGCAAATCGAGTACCAGTAGCATTGTCAACTAGTTGACCTTCTACCTCGATGAACGCTTCACAAGGTAAGAAGGTAAGCAGTATTTTGAGGTATCATCAAACCGAAGTTCAATTATGGATCTAGAATCTGGATTTATCACATCATATCATAATAATTGACAATTGCGCACAAAATCATCTCTGAGTACCGGCGCGTCCATATCAAAAGCTTCGTCGGGGGGAGATTTGAACATTTTATTATATTATTGTTCATCTAAATCATGATCGCGATGACTTTGTGAAACCGCTACCAGCAATTAAATTTGCAACAATATTTCTTTCTTGATTTATCAACGGCGCTAATTTTTGATTTACTATATTATTTACTATTTTACTTACACTTGGTGGCATAAGCTCCGTAGACGGTAGATTTAACTTTTTTTTTTTTGAACCAACGACATAAGTTTTTCTTTAGCGGCGTTAAATGCGGTACCAGTGAGATTACCAACTGCGCTTATACCTTTATCACGAATGAAACCAGTTGCTTTCATTGATAGTTCTTTGGCGATAGGAGCAATTTTCGGAGCAATTCTTGTGAATAATACCCGGATAATATCACCAAGTCCATCTTCGTAGTATGCTGGATAAACTGGCAACCGTGAATGTACTGTGTGCACGGCGGTTGGTTTGTTGTGATTACGATGTATGATCATTTTATTTAAATGTTATTTATCTAATCGGGCGATAATTAATCACCGGTGACATTAGTCACTATGGTAATCGTCAACTAATTCGTTGATAAATTCGTGATATACACCGATGTCCATCCTACCACATTGAAATAATCGTCGGAAGATATCACCAGCTTCATTAATTATCTCCCTAATTAATCGCAACCCCTCGATGGAATGTTCACACCGCGATTATAACCATGCACGCGGATATATATTTTGTTTTTACCTGGTTGTGAAAAAAAAATTGGCAAAATGAATTTAGAAGATGTTATTCAGCGAAATAACGCCTGGATGAAACGTTGTAGTGTTCGCCCTCCCTGCTGCTGCTTGTTACATGTCATCCATGATTGCACATCATAAATGCACATCTCTACTGGCTTGACTTGTATATTTGGGTGTCATCAACGTACAATTAGCTGATGTATGACACTAGAGTGTATATAATGAAGGGAACAGGTCCAAGAACAGACCCCTGTGGAACACCACAACATAGATCAACTGGGCTGGAATGTATTTAATTTACAGATACAATTTGTGTCATGTTGACTAAGTAGGAATTGAACCACAGTAAAGCTATATTCTGAATGCCAATTAGATGCTGTTGACGGTGAAGTAATATAAAATTCTGTATCATAACTGTATGATGACGAGTCATTTGAATTTGTTTTGTCAAGCGAATCTCTAATGGATTTTGCTTTGTCACGAAAGAAATTTACAAATAGGTCCGGAAGGTCTACTGGAGAGAAAGTAGTTGGAAGTGGTGTATATTTGTTCCTTGACATTAGTTTGTTAGTTATCTCGAAGAGCTCTTTGCAGCTGGAACTCTCCTTGATCTTAGTACTGTAGTTGGAAAATTTACTAAATGGACTATCTTTGTGACGTTTTTCTTAGCGGCTTTATATATTTGATTATGAATAGTGAGTCTGGTAGAAAGCCAAAGCCTCTCTGCTTTTCGGCGATGCAGTGCGAAGCTAGTCCCTAACACTGCTATACCATTGAGAACACTTTTGTATTTATACTTTGCATTTGGTGGCTGGGGCATGTTTTCAAGCAATGAACGCAGGCAGCTATGCAGTTGTTCTTCTGTAGTAGCAAATAAATGTGGAGGGTTCGGGACTGATACGTCGAGATGGCATATAATGCAGAGGTGACTCATAAATACAACAACTAATATAGACCCATATGTTGCGGTACATTAGCTTTGACTCATCAATACAACAAATAATATAGACACATATGTGCTGGTACATAATGAAGCATAAGTTCAAGATGTACATTTACAACGTGATCCAGATTTACTAATTTACATGGAGAAATTGTTATACTTGAGAAAATAACAATATTGTATTCTTACTGCCAGAATGTCAGAATTTGTAGCAATAAATTATATGAAATGCCGTTTTAAAACCATTCCTTTCCTTCTTGTAGGTGCAGCATCATATGTGAACCATTGGAATAAATGGTTCATTCGACATAAATAAACCATAAATTGTAAAATTTTGGTCTTGTTAATTTTTTAAGTTAAAATTCAATTAAAAAGCAATTATATATTATTGTGTCATCCCATAATTTTGGCACTTCATTTTCACAAGGGGCCCCGAGTGGCCTAAAGCGCTTTCCGTTACGGATCACTGCCATCTCACCTCTGTCTGCGTGGGATCGAATCTAAGACTCGGCTCATGTAGTTATGTGAGAAAACTTGCCAGTACCTTCTCGTAGGTAGGTGGCTCTTTCCGGGGGTTTTCCCGGGTTCTTCCTCTACCAATAATACTGGCCGCCATATATAGCATATCGTATGCTGAAAAATGGCGTTAAACCCTACAACAGCAACATTTTCACAAACATAACAAACGCATGTTGAAAATGATAAGGTGCTAGCTTGCATATGAAAATGGTGTACCAGTAATAGTCTCAGGAAAAGATGAATGGCATTGGGTTGTAGTTTGCACATGAACAGTGTCTTTTGGCATGCATCAAACTGTATCAAAGATGACACTTTATCACAATGGTGCCAGGTATTTTTCCAAAAATCATTATAAAACATTTTCTCATATGCTGTTTGTAGAGATCATTATATTTAAAATGTTTCTGTATACTGCTGTAAATTCACCATTTTCTGTACAAATATTCTTGGATTTTGTGGTTACTTGCATCTTCAACTTTATAGACACAGTCAACAGGAAATGCAAAACCCAAGCCGAACTGATCTTGCTGTGGAAAACAAGACTCCGTCGCCATTAATCTTTGTTTTTGGTGGGAAACAGGACTAAATCAACAATGATCTTGCTGTGGAAAACAAAGGCTTGGTCAACAATGATATTCTGAATCATAGGTACCTAATCAACAAAGATCTTTGCATAGGAAACATGTGATCTAATCAACAATGATCTTTTTTGCAGGAAACATACGACCTAATCAACAATGATCTTTGCCTAGCAAACATACGACCTAATCAACAATGATCTTTCTGTAGAAACCATACGATCTAATCAACAACGAGCTTTGTGTTGGTAAAAACGGACTCAAGCAACAATGATCTTTGTGTTGGTAAAATAGAACTGAATCAACAATGATATTTGTGTTGCTAAAATAGGACTCAAGCAACAATGGTCTTTGTGTTGGTAAAATAGGATTCAATCAACAATGATATTTCAATAGATAACATTGGTAAGTGGCAACCATAACTGCACATATGATTTAACATTAATTAAAATATTTGAATATTAGTTCTCATTAAAAGAGGGTCTAAATAACATTAGACAGGCTTCAGACATAGATTCATTCATTTTGTCAATTATATTATATATAAATATTAAGAGAGGCATTGGACATAGGTCCATCCAATGTTTACAAGTAATTCTCAGAATAATGAGATACCCATATAAAACTTATCTAGGCCTCATACATTTTGTCTGGGAGAGGGAACTCAGACACAGGGCCATCCAGTTTTGACTTGTGGAAAATACAAAAGTATTGCCTTAAATCCACATTAGAGTGAGTATTATGGTGAAATACCCGTGTATACCGTGCTTTAAGTGCCTCTCGCCGCAAGCGATCTTCGACGAGATCGACGCTACTTAAGTTGCTTAAGTTGCTTAACTAGAAAAGAACAATTATTCACCCTAGGTGACGTTGTACGTATATACAATGAAAAATGTTCGAAATGTTCTGAGTAATCGAGTTATTTCTTGTCTTTTTCTGTGACAATACCACCCCACCTCCAACCCAAAGAGAAAAATGTACTCATATGTTAGCTTACACAGAACAAAAGTAAATAACTACTGATGCTGATTTACAATATATACACTTGTTATACAGTAATCCGGATTGTCTAATTACATCCTACTCAAATAATCCGGACCTAAGTATTCGTCCCCTCTGATTCACTCAACTCGAAAACGAGCAGGTTGAAGTGTTAGCACCCATCGCATCAATCGAGCCTTAGCTACCTTAGCCTTATTTAAGTACAACAATGGTCGATGTTCTTTATCTACCTTAGCCTTATTTAAATACAACAATGGTCGATGTTCTTTATCTACCTTAGCCTTATTTAAGTACAACAATGGTCGATGTTCTGTTTCGAAAAAAATCTCTCTCAAAAAACAAATACTCTAACTTACCAATCCACCCTACTACAGCTAAGCATTCTTTCTCTATCACTGAGTATTATTGTTCCCTAGACGGTAACGTTCTACTGGCATAGGTTTCAGGCATTTAATCCTGTCTTGCTCCTGCAACAAAATTGCTCTCAACCCAATATTGGAAGTAACAGTTCTTGTAATAAAAGGTTTACTGATATTAGGTAGATTTAAAATAGATGCACTTGTAATTTGTTCCTTGAACGCATTCCATGCTTTCTACTACGATAGTTCCCATTTTACCTTACTTGGTTGCCCCTGTTTCATTATATATGATAATGGACTTGCAATTGCACCGAAAGTAGGAATACATTGCCTTTAAACAGCTCGGCGCTTATCATAAGAGGTCAGTGTTATGATTAGTGGGCCTGATGTCAGGATAATGCGACTGGGTAGAAAATCATGCTACATGTCTGCGGCATGATGATACAGTGCTAGACATGACTATAAAGAGCCACACTGCAGACATCGTAACGAAATGACTGAAACATAGTTAAAGCTAAGTTAAAAATCCAAATCACAACCACATTTTCCCTTTTGTAGCTAAATACTAAACCATGACAAGCATATTTTCCAATAAGAAACTCCGGCTCAAAGTCTTATGAGGAACTGATCAATAAGTTGTCCCTGTGCATGAGAAGTATGTAAAAAGAAGGTGATGAGAATAGTCTTGTGAAATATGTACGTTTAATCATTGGAGAACAGGAAGAAAGTACCAGCGGAATACGTCACTGGTATTGATATCTGCATTCAGGCCTAGATACATGTGGTTGACGATAATACAATTCTTCATTTGGAATTCATGTTCCCATTCTTTTAGGGATTTTAATCTTTTGTGTCATGATATGGCTACAAGTCGACATGATATATATTACAAAAAGAGTACTCTCGTGGTACTGCTGGAAAATTTATAGCTTATTTACTGGCAGCAGTTTTAATTTGTCTCATCAGAATCACTACTGAATGACTTCTCAGAAACATATTGACCGAATTTGAGAATTAAGTATCCTAGCTTAGATTACTGTCACTTGGTGCAAAATAAACTGCTCGTAGAAAGCTGATGTTTTATATCCTCTATGCCAGAGCACCGATACTGTATAAAATGTATTGGATCTTGTATACAAGTTACATTGATCTACCATCAACTATGGTATCACTTGCTACAAAATAAAGAAAACAAAAATAACTTTACATCTTTTTACCAAGTACACAACATAATTCAAACAAATTTCAAGGAAATGATACAAATGCTACAAACTTGCCAGAGCAAACATTGCAGAAGCTACAAATAAAATAACTTTTTAATTATTTTAAAATTATAAAGCCAGTTATTAAATTTGACCATATTTGACAGTGCCTTAGTTTGATAGCATTTCGCAGTTATATAAATTACCGGTGTCCGGTAAGATCACGATCATACGTGATTACTGTTATTAAACATAGCGATTTATTTGATATGATTTTTATAATTATATACAGATACAAATGTATTGGTTTAAGTGTTAACTGGGACCATTGGATTCTTATACATGTTGGATCTTATATGCAGGTGGCCACTACAATGGGTTTGTTTGACTGTACATGTATTTGTTTAAATGTACATTTTCTCCTAAACTGTTATTATTCAACGTATTGAGCTAGACAAAGGAAATAATGAACTTGACTGGTTATTGCTGTTTTTTATTAATATTCCAAAGGTTCATTTATCTCAGAAATCAGGCAGATTTGTAAAAAAAATTATTTGAGCAAAATTTATATTTATCCAAAAGAATTTCTCTTTTTCATTGAGCCCCCACCCAAAAAAATATCTTGTTTAAAAAGGTGTGAATGAAATATAAATACTATATACATGTATAGTTATCTAATATTGCTGACAAGGAAAAGGATATAATAATAATAATAATAATAATAATAATAATAATAATAATAATAATAATAATAATAATGTATAACAATGGACAAGTTTCATAGCACCCATGAATACTGACATAAATTGTTCACAAGTTATCCTCTTCTAGTGTCATCATTAACAAAAAGAACATCATCATATCTACAAGACTGACACATAAAAATACATAAATATTATCATATGATGTAAGTGACATTATTCATCTTAATCCAGTTAAGAAGCATCTTAATGCAATAATATTAATATGATGAAAGTGACAATCAGCATGCAATAATGCACAGCTAAAGATTCAATTATTCACACCTTGAATGAAACTTCTTCTATTTATGTACATGATGTATGATGATTCGATTTCTAGTTTTTAAGTTCTATTTCAGTTGTTAATTGTGTAGAATTTAACTTTAAGAACAGTTTTTAATACCTACAAATTTGAAATATAGGTATATTTCAAAGTCTGAGGTAAATCCAAGTAACAAATTATAAAAACCTATTGCAACTATTCCCTGTATTATAATCCACTTTCTGTGCAAATAATTTTTTGTTTGTTTTTCCACCAATCTATTTTGGTTACCATATGTGCTCCATCACAGTTATGAAATTAAAGGATTTTTTAATATTAATTTGGTCATTATTCACCGCCATGAATGACATTTTATATGGCAACAATAATGTTCTCAATAAGTATGATATTCAGAACAGAATCTGAAAAAAACCATTCTCCTTTTTTCTTTATATAGTTATCTAATATTGCCAGTAAGGAAAATGATATAATAAAAAATATACAAAAGAGGGCGAAGTTTTAGAGTAACCATGAATACCAACGATGTTATATTCTTATCTTTCACAAAATAACATGAGGTACATGCATAAAACTACCCAAAAGAACATTGTATTTAATAAGTGACATAAATCATCTCACAATATAACAACTTAAAATTTATATACTTGCATCTTCAAAGAAACCTCAGCTATCAATTTGTGCTAGAAGCATTTATCATATGATCTATGATGACTAGATTTCAAGTTTTTAAATTTTATTTCAGTTGGTAAATGTATAGCTTTGTATTTTCAGAAGAGTTTGTAATGATGAAAGTATCCCTAATGTTATCAAAACTGATTAACCTTGGATACTGTAGCACTCCTGTAGTTATGACCTGTATTATGCATCCTTCTGGTGATATTTGGTGAATGTTATGAGAAACATTTCCAACAACATAGATGTTCTCATCCCTGTCCACATCTACTCCTGCAGGCTGTTTGAGATTGTCTGGACTGTAGGTATACTGCTTCTTGCCTTCCATATTGAAACACAGAAGGGAATGTTTATTAGGCACAGTAACATAGACTTGTGTTTTCGAGTTATTCAGTGCTATGTAGTTGTGTAGATATGATGAGTCATACTGATCAGAATAATTGACCTCTCTCCCATCTCTGATCAGACTCCAGCAATACTTGTTATTACCACAGTCTCCAACCACAACCATCTCTCCATTCCCAGCTGCTGCAATTCCCCTGCACTTATATTTAGTTGTTATTGTTCTGACTGGACTGATGACATCATCCCTGACTGACAGAATCTGAATTTTATTTTGAATCCACAAAGACACAGCCACTTCCTCATCATCCATCACACAAATGTCATAAGGGTTTCCTGTGAGTTTGTATGTCGTAACTACTTGATGTGAATTGTTAAGAAGAATGCACTGACTATTGTTATAATCAACAAGCATCACCCTGTTTCTAGGGAGAATAGTAATGCCAGTATAATGTGGTGTATTACTATTAGCAGTAATATTAACATCAACTGTTTCAACTTTCTTAACCTGGCATTCCTTTGTTGGTTTCCCCAAACCAGGTATAGAAAGAGTTGAGCCATTCATGGTCACAAGGTTTCCAATATCCGATGATGAGAGTGACAGAACAGATTCTAACAGTGGAGTAAATTTCACCTGCACTGTCAGTTTATCTGTCCTCTCATACCCATCTCTGACTTGAGAGTAATATAAAGGCAGGTGTGACTTTATTTTTTCTGCAGTCAGAAATTTTTGTATATCAGTTCCATATTTGTGGACTGTTTCACATAGAAGTTGAGAATTTCTTATGGCATGAATCAGTGACAAACATTGATGGTTTTCTTCTTGTGTCCTAATAGCAACTTCTTTGTGAATTCTCCTTCCCTCCATCTTCACTTTTGTCTCTAATTCGTCCAAAGCTGTGTTGATTTTTGTTCTCACTTCTCTGATTTGATCAGTCAGTCCATTAACTTGGGACTCTAGATCCTTAATATTCGTCTCCTTTACATCGATAACCGATTTTAAGTGAGTTTCTAGTTTCTTCAACTCTTCAATGATTTCACTTGTTTTGGTTTCACGTAACAGAGCTGGGAGTTCCTCCTTCAACTTTCTCACCTTAGAACAAGTGTTGTGGCTTTCAAAATAACAAATTCCACAACAGGCAATTTTGTGATCATTGCAGTAAAAGTTTAGATTTTCATCTACGTGATCAAGACATGTAAAACCTTCAGCAAATTTCATCATATTTTGTGGATTGTTCAATAACTCCTCCATTGTAAGAATAGAGTGAGATTTTAACATTTTCTGTTTCCTATGGAACTTAACACAATCATCACACATTGCTTCCTCGCATACTACACAGAAGCCTGTGGCTGTGACAGAGGAGCCTTCAGCGGTACAAGCATCACATACACGATCTACTTTCGATTTCGGCGGTATGATGCATTGTATCGCAGTGTCGACTAGAAAGATAGATGCCCATTCACTAGTTGGTTTATTCTGTGTAAAATGACCTGCTGTTTTTCTACATAACGGACACTCGATGCATCTCTTGTTCTCATGTTCTATAGCCTTGCTTGTGATGTATGACTGTAGACAATTCTGACAGAACGTGTGGGTACACGGCAGCTGTCTTGGTACGTTGAATAAGCCCATACAAATGGGACATGTTGGTTCGTCTTCAGTATGTGTTATAGCAGCCGCCATTATGAAGTATCTCCTTTTATTTTCCTTTTTAATATTGACGTACAAATTTGAATGTACTATTGCAAGCCTTAAACTGATCACGGTGGTATTTCTTCCTGGTCATGTGTGGGCATGTTTAAAGCTTGACTGGTACAAGAACTTGTTTGACAGAATTTATACTATATTTTCAATCTCTGCCGGATATAAATAGCTCAAAAATTATGATTAAACGAAAAAAGTCAATTCGTACTGGCTGAGTTAAGTAGCATTTATAAGTATTAGAAAACAATAGAATGAATTGTATGTTCTGTCACGTGGGCTATGTTGGGAAATATAGTCGTACTAGGAGGTGCATTTCCTGTGTTCCTGTTGAAACAACGAGTCTGCAGATGTATTCTATGTTGAGAGGAAAACAGTTTTTAGGACTGTAGCTGGTAAGGTCGGATAGGTATGTTGGGCTGAAGTCCGTTACTAAAACGTAGCACAGAACAAATTTTGTGCTTCATTCTCGATCGAAAGGATAGCCAGTACAGAGCAGCGGGGAAGTGCTCTGATCGTGGTATACTCAGGATGATGATATCAGATGTGTTTTCGAACATATTCTGCAGTAGATATTGAGACGAACGAGACAGAAATGAGTTACAATAATCCAGTCTTGAAAGTACTAATGAACACACAAGTGTTGTAATGGCATCAACTAAAAAATATTTGCGAATGAATGGGGCTCATGCGTCTCAGCTCAATATTTACATCATTGCATATATTCATGACATCTTAGTGCAATGTGAGCGTAATGTATAGAGTAATCCTACGTTTGGTATTGACTGAATTTAATGTTGGTGATGTTTATTGAGGTAAAGGATATGAATGAGAAAGTCCTTGTGTTGTGATCAGAATGGCCGGTTTTTTTATTATTATTCATCTGCAGCTTGTGCCAATTTTAACAAGATAGACCTGAATGAATTCTTGAATCAAATGAGAACACAAGGGGACATCCACTAATCATGACAACAATTTTTAGGAAATTTTTTATGATAGACTTTTATGAATTGGATTAAGAAAAAATTATATTTTCTACGGATTCAGTGATCTTTTCACGCTCTAAAACATACGTCTCATTCAATTAATCTGTCCAAAAATTCACAAATAGGAAAACAAAAATAAACGGTTCATATATAATATATGACCGTAATATTCATATAATCTCACGTAACGAGAGCTAGATTCAAATAGTCTCATGTTGTTAGCCTGAATTATTATTTGGTAAACAAGTAAAGTTGACCTAGATTCTGACCTTTGACTCGAGCTTAGTGGAAACAACGTGAACAGATTTTATATTTTTTAAATGATTGTTTTTGTCAAGGGCACGATGGCACGTTTGAATTAAGAAGTAAACAATATTTTATTATTGAAGTAAAATGAATGGTTCATGTCGGGTTCATTTTAGGAGTACCTGATATAAACGATAACGTGACTCCTCTACCCCCTCCCTTTCTTTCTTTTGCAACTAGGGTATTGTTTCGAAACTGCGTATTAAAATACGAAAACATCTTTATTATAGTGACATGTAGTTAGCTTGGGGCTTTTGAATCTGACGTTAATTCCTTTTCTTTTGTTCTAGACGGTATTTTAATTCATGTTCACATTTCTTCAGTTCACTTTGATTTTAAAGGATTAATTCGTATCTCTGGAAATATTTTATGTGCTCATACATAATTGTTGGACAAATATAGTGTATCAAAATGTTATCCGGCTTCCAAACACCGGTAACTTTTGCATACATCATTGTCTTAAATCTTGGAATTTCCAACTGGACTCGAACTTGAATATACTGGAACATTTTATTACTAGGACGTTTTTAATTTGTATAGTGGATTATGATTGGTATATTATTTTTGGATTTGATGCTTAATACTTTAGGTTCCTTTTCCATTTTTACAATCATTATCCAGGGAAATAAATTACTTGTTAAATTTACAAAGCTTGTTGTATTCACTCTTTCTTTGTTACCGTTTTTTAAAGCCTAAACTCGTAACAATATCTATTCAAGATTGTGGGACTTTTGTAGCTCATTCGTGTATTTTATATAGATAGGTGTATGGGACATTCAATTTGTGCAGAAAACCTGTCCATTGCACCCTAACCATGTGTATATTATGTCCATCTTCAAGAATTACACCTTAAAACAGTGTAGCATGATTACAAATTGATAGCACAAATATTCGAAAAATTCATAACAATACAAATTATGAACATTAATTTACATACAGATAAAAGGAATAAACACAAGTGTGATTCGTAAAAGTGCGATCACAATTTTGACACCAATTTTTAAACAGAGGACAGTGTGTATACCTGAACCCCACATCGTATCTTTACAAGATAAAAATTAACGAAATATATATAAACAATGAGATATGTATATGGTGCGGGAGCGGAGTAGATATTTAGGATGTGGACAACACTGTCCTAAACTCTAAATATTTGTAGCACAAGTCTTTTGCATTCCATTCGAAACCCCCTATCCATGACACCATAAATTAATGGGTTTACCATGATGTTTATTGAAAGTGTTCGCCAGAAGACCTGGTAGACCACAGTAATTGATCTTTCTTAACTTAGCCAATCGGTGTTGGATGATGTATACCGAGAAGTCGGTTAAAGGCAGGTATGCATACACTATTAAAACTTCTTCCGCTTGAACGGCACCCAACTGTGAATCAGCTTTATTTAATATTCTCAGGAATGATCTGAATGAATGTAGACGAATTTACGTGGATCAATACTAGAGCAAACGCGATCATGGATATTTTAAGCCAACGCCCCAGAAGTGATTAATATTCCATGCGAGTGGTTGTAACCATACCGGTGTGTGTGCTCGTGGACGGTAAGCTTCCATTGGAGTAAATGCGATGATTATATTAAGCTGGTTCCAAATCTGCGCCCTAATTATGTCGTTTACATAAGATTTGTCCAGTTGTATGCTAGCTGGCAATGCATATGTCGCGAATATTTTTCGACTGCAATTTTCCAAATGGGCGTGGATGGCCATCTGCGAGCGTCCGCCTATAAATCAGGTTGCGAATGTCGTTGTTTTTCAACTGGTAAATAATGCCGTATTTGGAAAACCAAGGAAAAGCTGCGATAACGAATCAACATCCACATTGTTTGGAACAATGATCAAATAATTCTTCACAGGTTAATTGTCTAAATCGTGGAAAATATTCGATGATTGACTTGTTTCCGTATTCCACAAAAACTAAGGTAATATCGACGAAACAAGTTTACCTTGCTCTTTATTTTTGTACCGTTGACATCTACAAATGAAATAGTGCTACTACAACTAAATCAAGCATCCATCTTAAGATTATGTGCAAGGATATGACTAGTTATGATGCACGTTACCACCAACGAGTCGAGTAACCGTCAACAAAAACATCGTTAGATATTCAATGAAGGGCGCGAAATATCCCATCCATGATTACATTCCAATGGAACCTAAGTACTGAATTGATGTTGCCCATAACATATGAGGTGAGTCTTTGGCAACTTACGTAAATTTACTGCTGCACCAAAGTATCGTTGCTCATGCAGGATACCAAGCGATTGATTTTCTAATCAATGCTGGTACATTTAGGCAAAGTAGAAGCATCCACTTAGGAAAGCGATCGTCAATATAAGAAAGCATTCCTTTAAGAAATACTGCTGAAAACCTATTCATGGTTGAAATGGTGCAGGCGTACTTGATCGCAGTGTAGGCACATATGTATAGGGCGAAACCACACGTAGCGTTTCGCAAAATCTTGCAACATTTACAAGAAAAGTGTTACCTGTATCCATCTAAAGAACGCTGCTCAACGTGAATCCTTGAACAGGAACGCATATGTGCACTTTTTGGACGTCAGCGGCTCGACCATCTGGTATCTTCTGTCAGCAACTACGACGGATAGTGAATCTGTGCGTCGGTGTTTTAGACCATGCGAGAGAAACATGATGTCAGCGGATGCGTTTGTTGCAGGCTGAATCATCAAAATGTTCAAAGGAAACGTCCCTGGCAGAGTAAATGAACTTGCCACATGTCTTATTTTATTAAGCCACACTCTGGCATTATACGATGTATTTTCTTCTTTTGAGTTATCAAAAGCTGATTCGCCTCTCCAATAACCACAAGGACTGTAGTATTTTAAATTTCTTGTCCATGATCATTGCATCAATGTACCTCCATATGGGGTATTAATGACGATCTTTGGGAAGCTTGTCCTCCCATTGCAGACCTAGTCATCGTGTCTCCTTTAATAATCCATTTTGTGGTTTTCCTTCACGTGTACTATTTATCAAAGCATTGAAAAGATCACCTCAGCACGTAAACACAGTCGAAACTCGGGAAAATTATTTTAGTAACATAAAACGTCGGTGCAGTTTACCTTTTTGTTTCGAGCTTTAGAATATGCTATTGGAGTACAGTCATATAATCAGATGTTTTCCTGGCCCGCAATAATTATTTCTCTACACGAAACTATCCACATAGTTTTGTTTACCAGTATATTTACTCTAATGTATCCCGGATAGCATTTTAACGCCTCAGCTGTAACACTGCCGACTTTTGTCTCGCACCTTGCTGTTATTTCTGTTTGCCGCTTTCAAAATTATCTCACCTTGTATGATATATATGATAATATAGTTCCCTCTGTTAAGACCACACAGACACACACACACACATACACACGTGTGTGCGTGTGTGCTTTGTTGCCATCTGTTCATGCAAATAACATTTAAGGAAACCTGCCAAAACAAAGCAACAATTTTACGAAACAAAAAAAGGACAAAATGCTGTATAATAACAAAAGAGTGCCAATCTGTGTACCTGAAAGTACGGTTATCAGCGCCCAACCAGATACACAGAAAACTGTAACATGCAGCCAATTAATGTAAAACAGCTGATGAATATTTAAAAAAATAATATTTACTGTAGGATATGATCTGGCACATTTCATTAACTGGGAACTTTTCAAGGAATGCTGAGCAGCAAATCGAGTAATATATGTAATGACGAATCTCGATGTGGATAACATTAGTATGGACGAAGCGCATCACACGTAATCACACATCTTTTTTAGTGGTACACAATCCATAACCAGCATCTTCGACGCATCACACGTAATCACACATCTTTTTTAGTGGTACACCATTCCTAACCAGCATCCTCGACGCAGATCCGAAATTCGAACATACGTTTGTGTATATGTTTTTATGTGAGCTTCTGTGTTAATATATTTTAGCCTTGAAGACGTCAAATGGTTGTTATATTCATAAAAGGTGTACGAAGTGCGGTAAATCTGTACGTAGAGTTACTGACAGGAGGATACACGCACACAACGACGGGAGCAACAATATCCTCGATGGTACATTTGGTGGCTTTTCAAGAGTATAGATTAAGCCTAACATGGAAATTCCTTGCAAAATAGAGTAACATTGTATTTATACTTATCTCTTTAAAAATGTCCAAACTTATATTAGTGTAAGCATTGTCCTATTTACGTATAGCATGTTTTGTCAGCGTAAACATCGTGACGTAACAACAGGTTAATTGTTATGACATGTATGAATTACTTGTCACCATTGTACATCTCACACACGCATGACATTTTTTTAAACATGATTCTTTTCAAAATATAATTTTGGCCTGACGTGCCTTGGAAAATTAAAATTAAATTGTTTTACATGAAATGTAAAACATGTTTTAATGTGCATTAATGTAAACGATTTCACATAGAATTGAAAACATCTGTCCACAAGCGACATTCGAATATCGCTTGGTTTTCAGGGTCTGATTACGCATTTAAATTCATTACAAGTAAGTAAATAGCATTACATCGAATGTGATATACGAGATATTGGCATCATAAAGAAAGGAGTTGTTTGTTTTACCCTATGATGAATGTATCAACTGCTCTGTTTCAGGAACACATCTTTCATTTTATTAAAGTCGTTATACGGTAAACATAAACGCCGATAAGGTGCATTAATGAGGCAGGTTTTTCATGTCGCCTATTGCTAAAACAAAGACATATCTTGACTAACGCTTCACCTTAAAGAATTTAAAAAAAAAAAAAATATATATATATATATATATATATATATATATATATATATATATATATATATATATATATATATATATATATATATATATATATATATATATATATATATATATATGTGTGTGTGTGTGTGTGTGTGTGTGTGTGTGTTTAAATACAATTAACTGATTTTCCTATCAACTACAATCTATTGCAGTCGCTTATAATCATGACACAATATCATTATGGATAATTGCATTGTATTTGTCTTAGTACATTTGTTTGGGCCCGGTAGTGGCTAAATGACAGCGGCAAAGACAAGATGTAGTTTGTCATAAAAAAAAGCTTTTGCTAATCACGAATCAGTTAAAAGTCATAAAGACCCAAGCCAGGTTGTAGTACAGCCCAAGATAATGAACTGTCGATCAAATGTCAATGGTCAGTAATGACTGATAAATGATAATCATCTACCAAGCCCTGTCAACGGAGTTTCGTTTTAACAGGGACCCTTGATACGTGTGGTTACAATACCCATTTTATTAATTTCACGATCAGTAGAATGGATTTACTTACATAAACACTAATACGTATACCGCTCCGGTGGCCTAGTGGTTAGAGCGTCCACTGTGGAAGCGGGAGGTCGTGGGTTCGATCCCCGGCCGAGTGATACCAAGGATAAAAATGGTACTATCAGCTGCTGGCTTGAAGCTCAGCATTAAGAGATTATTGTTAGGACTGGTCGGCCTAGTGTCAGGATAATGTGAAATCATGCTACATGTCTGCGACATGATGCCCCAGTGCTAGACATGACTATAAACTGCCTCACTGCAGACATCGTAGCGATATGACTAAAAAATTGTTCACGCTACGTTAAAAACGCTAATCACACAAACAAGCAAACATAAATATACAGTTATATGTATCATAATCTAACCAATTTAATCTACATATATATTCATAAGGATTGCAACATGAAATTCAGTGATCCATATTTATCTTTAAACTGTCCTTACGAAACGTGTAACCCGTGATTCAGTCGAATATAAGACGTGCTACATTGAAACCAATAAATGAAAAAGTTAACATCATAAGGTCATCATAAACTCCACCTCGCACAAATAAATATGTTTCTAACAATAAGAGATTTCATACTTTAACTATGCCATGCATTAGGTAAACTGAATATTGATACAATATGTTTAGTGTACACGTGACAACAAATTACAAAATCTAAATTGTTCAACAATAAAACTTGGGGTACGTTAATACTCTGCTTAATCTAACGGCGAACTGAAATATTTTAATAGAAAAGGATGTTTTATAATGGAAAGTAGAGTAGATTTAAGATATGTTGCAATTTGTTTAAAATTAATTTTTATATAGATTTACATGTAATAGTAATGTGTAGCACAATAGCTTGACACCTGTCTAGATAGCGTATATAAAAAATTGATAAAATGACTCTATTGCCAATATATGGGTTCTGAGTGGCCAAATGGTCTAAACCGCTCTTCGTTACGGATCACTGATATTTCACCTCTGTCTGCGTGGGTTCGAGTATCAGAATCGGCCAATGTGGGTATGTGAGAAAGCTTGCCAGTAGCTTCTCGTGGGTCGGTGGTTCTTTCTGGGGGTTTTCCCCGGGTTCGTCCTCTACCATTAATACTGGCTGCCATGTATAGTGTATCGTGTGCTGAAAAATGGCGTTAAACCCTACAACAACACATTCAGATCTACACAGATATATGAATAACGGTAGTAAGATGTACAGTCATGCAGTTTCATACTGAGGAAAATATATTGCTTTATGATTATGTGTCCATTAAGTTGACTGTGCATGGCTGTATTCATCTTGCCTCAATAACCACGGTTTGCATGCCCTCAGAAAACTGTCCGGATGAAGAAAAAAAGTTTGGCATTAAAATCATTAATATTGTCATCTTTTGATTGTTTTTCACTTCGTATTTTTTTTATCCTAGTGATTTGTATACGATAAATCATATGTACAAAAACATCAAGAATGATGTTACATTACCTGCAAAACTAATAGTAAACAATATAATGATTGGTATTTTTTTATTTACATATACGTATGCGATTTCAATTGCTTGAGAAAAATGTTTAAATTTTAAAGGTTAAAACATTATTTGTCCTTCTTTCGTCTCATTAAGATATGTGATTTGAACTTCGTTCAAGTGTTATCTTAGTTGTACGCTTTTAATTTAAATTTTGGGTTTAATTTTGTAAAATATATAGTACCTCAAATACGGTTCAAATTAGATTTCAACGTCAATGAAACATTGATAAATTGAGATAGGCTTTGTCTCATCGCTATATAATTAAGACCAAAACAAACACTGCGTGTGAAAATTGTATCAAGGATTATTTATGAAATACCCTCTATGCTTTGAAATTAACTATGTAATTGAAGGATCGTGCGTTTCATGTCATTGTTATAAACTTTCAAGGATGCGAAGAATAAAATGATGAGTAAATTATCGATACTTCTTTGTTAAATGTATTCTCCGATTTTAAACAAAAGTACAAAAGACTGTTTATAATTTCCGACATCATGTGTGCAATCTGTTTCATTGTCATTTCGGGGTAAACACAATAGTCACGATGTATATCATTGTGTTAATTTAGAATAAGATAATTGCTAGAAAATATTGAGACATTTGTTCTCTTGTATTCGTTTGAACCACTGTTGTAACATGTTAGTGAAATGCTCAAACAGCTAATTCATATATTGTTCTGAAAAGGAATGTCATTTCAAGCATTAATAACCTAACGTGGCAAGGGACGGTTTAGTAAATTGGCCAATGGTAAAGTTCTTAACTTCTGGCTATGATGTGACTCAAATATCATGTGACAACGCTATTGTTTATCACCCCACCCCCAGTCTGTGTGTACCTTGCAACGCAATGAAAACATGTCTAGGAACTGAGATATGTTTTGTTACAGCGAGTTGCTATGTAACTATACCTGTGGTGGTACTTGCCATCGTAGCGGTGGTGACGTCCAACCATGACATCAATGATTTACCACCTTGATCAATAAACGATAATAGTCGTTGTTCTGTAGCGAGCGATGGAGTCACTTTTGGCATCCACAATCTAAGTTTTGTTACCATCTACCATCGGCAACGCCATCACCAAGCCAGGTTTCATCATTGTCATGTGATTTTCTCATAAGAACTACGGTATGACTAGCTCCAAAGATGACTTTTCTAACACCTCTACAGAAGCCAAATATATGAGACAACGGAATCACACATGAAAATCTTCCATTGGCATCCAACATCGTTTTACGAGTTGCAAATCCTACATTGAAAGTAGGATTGCTGTTAATAATTATATCCTTGATATCAGCGGGAGCAGGAGCAACAACAGGCGGACCAGCAGCACCACGATCAATTGGTCTTCTTACAATAAATTATGATATGCATGATCAGTTATATCTTTCGCGAACATAATTGAATAACCAACAGATCTTATATAATCGCCGGAATATCGAGCAAATCCAATTATTGTAGTTGCGACGTCAACATCAGCATCGATAGATTCGATTTTGTTTGAGTTAATCATATATTATGCACTACTAAACAACGCCATGATGTCATTATTGACAAACCCGATTGGGGTAGTTGAGATATTAGCAAATCGAGTACCAGTAGTATTGTCAACTAGTTGACCTTCTACCTCGATGAAAGCTTCACATGGTAAGAAGTATTTGGAGGAATCATCAACCCGAAGTTCAATTATGGATCTAGAATCTGGATTTATCACATCACATCAGAAAAATTAACAATCGCGCACAAAATCATCTCTGAGTACCGGCGCGTCCATATCAAAAGCTTCGTCGGGGGAGGGGGATTTGAACATTTTATTATATTATTGTTGATCAAAATCATGATCGCAATGACTTTGTGAAACCGCTACCAGCAATTAAATTTGCAACAATATTTCTTTGTGGTTCACTGTCTTGATTTATCAAAGGCGCTAATTTTTGATTTACTATATTATTTACTATTTTACTTACACTTGATGGCATAAGCTCCGTAGACGGTAGATTTACTCTTTTTTTTGAGCCAACGACATAAGTTTGTCTTTAGCGGCGTTAAATGCGGTACCAGTGAGATTACCAATTGCGCTTATACCTTTATCGCGAAAGACACCAATTGCTTTCATTGATAGTTCTTTGGCGATAGGCGCAATTTTCGGAGCAATTCTTGTGAAAATAATACCCTGATAATATCACCAAGTCCATCTCCGTAGTATGCTTGATAAACTGGCAACCGTGAATGTACTGTAACGGCGGTTGGTTTTTGTTGTGATTACGATGTATGATTATTTTATTTAAATGTTATTTATCTAATCGGGCGACAATTAA
Organism: Unio pictorum; assembly: GCA_030141615.1. NCBI lineage: Eukaryota > Metazoa > Mollusca > Bivalvia > Unionida > Unionidae > Unio > Unio pictorum. The sequence goes on along the minus strand of JARLTB010000275.1, from coordinate 3,734,208 downwards.
TCACCGGTGACATTAGTCACTATGGTAATCGTCAACTAATTCGTTGATAAATTCGTGATATACACCGATGTCCATGATACCACCTTGAAATAATCATCGGCAGATATCACCAGCTTCATTAATTATCTTCTTAATTAATCGCAACCCCTCGATAGAATGTTCACATCGCGATTATAAACACGCACGCGGATATATTTTTTTACCTGGTTGTGAAAAACAAATTGGCAAAATGAATTTAGATGTTATTCAGCGAAATAACGCTTGGATGAAAAGTTGTACCTGCTGCTGCTTGTTACATGTCATTCATGATTTGACATCATAAATGCACCTCTCTACTCCATGAATGGTAGCATCAACTTCAGTTGCGTGGCTGGACTTGTATATTTGGGTGTCATCAGCGTACAATTAGGTGATGATTTATGACACTAGAGTGTATATAATGAAGGGAACAGGTCCAAGAACAGAACCCTGTGGAACACCACAACATAGATAAACTGGGCTGGAATGTAATTAATTTACAGACACAAGTTGTGTCATATTGACTAAGTAGGAATTGAACTAATGTAAAGCTATATTCTGAATGCCAAATAGATGCTGTTAACGGTGAAGTAATATAAAATTCTGTATCATAACTGTATGGTGACGAGTCATTTGAAATTGTTTTGTCAAGCGAATTTCTAATGGTTTTTGCTTTGTCACGAAAGAAATGTACAAATAGGTCCGGAAGGTCTACTGGAGAGAAAGTTGTTGGAAGTGGTTTATATTTGTTCCTTGACATTAGTCTGTTAGTTATCTCGAAGAGCTCTTTAAAGCTGGAACTCTCTTTGATCTTAGTACTGTAGTTGGAACATTTTACTAAATGGACTATCTTTGTGACGTTTTTCTTAGCGGCTTCATATATTTGATTATGAATAGTGAGTCTGGTGGAAAGCCAAAGCCACTCTGCTTTTCGGCGATGTCTTTTAACAATGCGAAGCTAGTCCCTAACACTGCTATACCATGGAGAACACATTTTTTATTGATACTTTGCATTTGGTGGCTGGAGCATGTTTTCAAGCAATGAACGCAGGCAGCTATGCAGTTGTTCTTCTGTAGTAGCAAATAAATGTGAAGGGTTAGGGACTGATACGTCGAGATGGCATATAATGCAGAGGTGATCTGATGCAAGTTCTTGGAATAGAAGGGTGGATTGCAGAATATTATAAAGTCTATGAAGAAACCAATCTAAAATGTAACCAAGTTTATGGATGGGTTGGTTAACTGACTATTTATGGTTGAAAACATGAATGGAATCTAAACGTTCAGAAGTGTATGGGTTTCCAGGACAGATAAAGTGAAAGTTGAAATCTCCAAGAATAATTAGGTTGCCACCTATCGAATTTCCATACTCCAAAAGATTAGGATACTTCACCAAAAGGAGAGATTCAGTCAGCTTGTGTTTTATACTATTAGTAGGGCGGTAGAGACAGAAAAAATTGACTGACCTTAGTTCCATTGTGAATGTTGTTTGGACTAGTTCAAACGATGTGTGGCAGAAATTGAAAGTTGTGTTGTACTTAAGGCATTTTATCATGAAATTCTTTGTGATAACAACAATATGCAGGTACATAAACTTTGACTCCTAATATAACAACTAATATAGACCTATATGTGCCGGTACATTCGCTTTGACTCATAAATATAACAAATAATATAGACCCATATGTTGCGGTACACAAGCTTTGACTCATAAATACAAGGTACATAAGCTTTGACTCATCAATACAACTAATTTACTAATTTACATGGAGAAATTGTTATACTTGAGAAAATAACAATATTGTATTCTTACTGACAGAATGTCAGAATTTGTAGCAATAAATTATATGAAATGCGGTTTTAAAGCCATTCCTTTCCTTCTTGTAGGTGCAGCATTATCTGTGAACCATTGGAAGAAATGGTTCATTCGACATAAATAAACCATAAAATTGTAAAATTTCGGTCTTGTTAATTTTTTTAGGTTAAATTTAATTGAAATGCAATTATATATTATTTTGTCATCCCATAATTTTGGCACTTCATTTTCACATGTGGCCCCGAGTGGCCTAAAGCGCTTTCCGTTACGGATCACTGCCATCTCACCTCTGTCTGCGTGGGATCGAGTCTAATACTCGGCTCATGTAGTTATGTGAGAAAGCTTACCAGTAGCTTCTCGTAAGTAGGTGGCTCTTTCCGGGGGTTCTCCCGGGTTCTTCCTCTACCAATAATACTGGCCGCCATATATAGCCTATCGTATGCTGAAAAATGGCGTTAAACCCTACAACATCAACATTTTCACAAACATAACAAACGCCTGTTGAAAATGATAAGGTGCTAGCTTGCATATGAACATGGTTTACCAGTAATAAGTCTCAGGAAAAGATGAATGTCATTGGGTTGTAGTTTGCACATGAACAGTGTCTTTTGGCATGCACCAAACTGTATCATAGATGACACTTTATCACAATGGTGCCAGGTATTTTTCCAGAAATCATTATAAAACATTTTCTCACATGCTGTTTGTAGCAATCATTATCTTTAAAATGTTTCTGTATACTGCTGTACATTCACCATTTTCTGTACAAATATTCTTGGAATTTGTGGTTACATACAACTTCAACTTTATGGACACAGTCAACAGGAAATTCAAGACAGAAGCCGAACTGATCTTGCTATGGAAAACAAGACTCTGTCGCCATTAATCTTTTTTTTTTGGTGGGAAACAGGACTAAATCAACGATGATCTTGTTGTGGAAAACACAGGCTTGGTCAACAATGATATTCTGAATCATAGGTACCTAATCAACAAAGATCTTTACAAAGGAAACATGTGATCTAATCAACAATCTTTGTGCAGGAAACATACGACCTAATCAACAATGATCTTTGCCTAGCAAACATACGATCTAATCAACAATGATCTTTCTGTAGGAACCATACGATCTAATCAACAACGAGCTTTGTGTTGGTAAAAAAGGACTCAAGCAACAATGATCTTTGTGTTAGTAAAATAGAACTGAATCAACAATGATATTTGTGTTGGTAAAATAGGACTCAAACAACAATGGTCTTTGTGTTGGTAAAATAGGACTCAATCAACAATGATATTTCAGTAGATACCATTGGAAAGAGACAACTATAACTGCACATATGATTTAACATTGATTAAAATATTTGAATATTAGTTCTCATTTGAAGAGTGTCTAAATAACATTAGACAGGCTTCAGACATAGATTCATCCATTTTGACAGCTAGTTATCACTGGAAAATATTAAGAGAGGCATTGGACATAGGTCCATCCAATGTTTACAAGTAATTCTCAGAATAATGAGAGACCCATATAAAACGTATATAGGCCTCAGACATTTTGTCTGGGAGAGGGACCTCAGACACAGGGCCATCCAGTTTTGGCTTGTGGAAAATACAAATATATTGCCTTAAATCCACATTAGAGTGAGTTTTAGTCAGGGTGGATACCCGTGCATACCGTGCTTTAAGTGTCTCTCGCCGCAAGCGATCTTCAACAAGATCGCCGCTACTTTAGTTGCTTAACTAGAAAAGAACAATTATTCGCCCTAAGTGACGTTGTACGCATATACAATGAGAAATGTTCGAAATGTTCTAAGGAGTAACCGAGTTATTTCTTGTCTTTTTCTGTGACAATACCACCCCACCTCCACCCCAAAGAGAAAAATGTACTCGTGTGTTAGCTTACACAGAACAAAAGTAAATTACTACGGATGCTGATTTACAATATCTAAACTTGTTATACAGTAATCCGGATTGTCTAATTACATCCTACTCAAATGGTCCGCACCTAAGTTTTCGTCCCCTCTGATTTACTCAACTCGAAAACGAGCAGGTTGAAGTGTTAGCATCCAACGCATCAACCGAGCATTAACTACCTTAGCCTTATTTAAGTACAACAATGGTCGATGTTCTGTTTCGAAAAAAATCTATCTCAAAAAATAATCCTGAAACTTACCAATCCATCCTACTACAGCTAATCATTCTTTTTTCTATCACTGAGTATTTTGTTCCCTATACCGTAACGTTCTACTGGGATAGGCTTCAGGCATTTAATCCTGTCTTGTTCCTGCAACAAAAGTGCTCTCAACCCAATATCGGAAGTAACAGTTGGTGTAATAAAGGTTTACTGATATTAGGCAGATTTAAAATATATGCACTTGTAATTTGTTCCTTGAATGCATTCCATGCTTTCTACTACGATAGTCCCCATATTACCTTATTTGGTTGCCCCTGTTTCGTTATATCTGATAATGGGCTTGCAATTGCACCGAAAGTAGGAATACATTGCCTTTAAACAGCTCGGCGCTTATCATTATGAGGTCAGTGTTAGGATTAGTGGGCCTGATGTCAGGATAATACGACTGGGTAGAAAATCATGCTATATGTCTGCGGTATGATGACACAGTGTTAGACATCACTATAAACAGCCACACTGCAGACATCGTAACGAAGTGATTGAAGCATAGTTAAAGCTAAGTTAAAAATCCAAATCACAACCACATTTTCCCTTTTGTAGCTAAATGCTCAACCAAGACAAGCATATTTTCCAGTGAGAAACTCCGGCTGAAAGTATTATGAGGAACTGATCAATAAGTTGTCCCTGTGCACGAGAAGTATGTAAAAAGAAAGTTATGAGAATATTCTTGCGAAATATGTACGTTTAATCATCGGAAAATACCAAGAAAGTACCAGCGGAATGCGTCACTGGTATTGATATTTGCATTCAGGTCTAGATACATGTGATTGATGACAATACAATTCTTCATTGGAATTCATGTTCCGATTCTTTTAGGGATTTTAATCTTGTGTGCCATGATGGATGGCTGCAAGTTGACATGATATATATTACAAAAAGAGTGCTCTCGTGTTACTGCTGGAAAATTTATAGCTTATTTACTTTCAGAAGTTTAAATTTGTCTCATCAGAATCACTATTAAATGAATTCACAGAAACATATTGACCGAATTTGAGAATAAAGTATCCTAGCTTAGATTACTGTCACTTGGTGCAAAATAAACTGCCCGTAGAAAGCTGATGTTTTATATCCTCTAAGCCAGATCACCGATACTGTATAAAATGTATTGGATCTTGTATACAAGTTACATTTATCTGCCATCAAATATGGTATCAATTGCTACAAAATAAAGAAATCAAAAATAACTTTACATCTTTTTACCAAGTACACAACATAATTCAAACAAATTTCAAGAAAAGTGTATTGACTTAAAGGTCTTTCAAATTTATTTTTAAGTTTCTTAAGTTTGTACAAATGATACAAACTTGCCAGAGCAAACATTGCAAAAGCTACAAATAATATACATTTTTAATTATTTTAAAATTATAAAGCCAGTTATTAAATTTGACCATATTTGACAGTGTCCTAGTTCGATAGCATTTCTCAGTTATATAAATTACCGGTATGCAGATCACGATCAAATGTGATTACTGTTATTAAACATAGCGATTTATTTGATATGATTTTTATAATTATATACAGATATAAATGTATTGGTTTAAGTGTTAATTGGGACCAATGGAGCAAGTGTCAGGATAATGTGACTAAGTGGGACATCTTGCTACATGTCTGCGTGATGATGCCCCAGTGCTAGACATCACTTTAAACTGCCATATAAATCGTAGCGATACGATTCAAATTGTTAAAAGTACAATGAAAATCAAGTTCGTTCACGCACACACACACATACACACACATACATCAGGTTGACTCCCAAAGTCTGTACTAGTTCAGTTGCATGCTACTTCTGTTATGAAAGTTTTCTGTTATGTATGTTGTGATTAGCATTTCATAACCTTCTTCTCATTTCTTGCTATGAGAAGGAATTACTCGTAAGTTAGGAAGCGTCGATATCCATGGTGAGAGAGAGAGAGAGAAGAAAGAATTCATGCTCTCTTAAAAGCGTGCTGCCACGATGATAAATCAGCTACACTACATCTGAAATGATAAGGCGAAGATCTATTTCCTCGTCAATAGGAACTGACTTGACCCTTTAATGCTCGGTCTATTTATACGCATCTGGTGTCAGGTTTAAGGTATCGGAGAGGAAATACGATCGTTCTCCTTTCAGGTAAGGATTAGTTTCTCCCGGTCAAAACCGGCTTAATTTGACGTCATCTGACATAAGGTACAACTCATATTTGTAGTTTATCTATATTCGTTTGGCACAGTTAGATCCAAACATGATAATTCCTTAATATTCTAAACCAAAAACATGTTTAATATATTAAGCCAGCAGCAATGTCTGTCCATCATTAGATAAGAACCATTTTGTAGCGACGAGTGTCCATCATTAGATAAGAACCATTTTGTATTTACGTCAGTACGGAAGTTTGTTCTATGTTTTACTGATAAGACTTAGGGGCTGACTGATTTTTGCTTCATAACCTATTTCCACACAATAATGTACATTCGTATAGCTAGTGATTTTTTTGCTATAAATGAATAAAAAATTACTTTAAAATACAATTTAAATAAAATTGCAATCTTATTAATTTTACTAAAAAATCAATTCCTAACAATACCCTCTGATTTACTTGAGCCGAGACCTCGAGGCTCGAAAAGAAAAATCAATTCTATTCATCAAAACGAGATAAAAGGTGGAAGATCAAAAATATAATGATAAAAGAACATTGCGAGACATTTTCGCAAAGTTTAAAGATACAATGTAAACACTGCAAAATATATTGCAAAATACTAGGTAAAATACAAAAAATACAATGAGAAAGTACATTGCAAAATACAAGAAATACAATTAAAGGCTATATGTCCAATACAGGAAATACAATGAAAAGCGATATTGCAAAATATAAGAAATACGATTAAAGGGAATATGTCCAATACAAGAAATTCAATGAAAAGAGCAGCAGAGAAGATGAACAGACCACCCTTTTCCGACAAAAAATTGATTGAATCCTCAAAACGGAAAATAGAGCCTTCCTACGAAATCTCATATTTTAACCCAAAAAAAATAAGTCTCCATTTAGCAAACGGAGACTTTACGATTTTTCAATCAATTTTGATCGCAACGATGTGATCATCACCCTCTCTGCTGCTACAAGTTAACAAAAATAATAAATGATTTCAACCAAATATTTGATCAAGTCCGATACGATATCGTGTCCGAGGATCATGTAAATTTATTGTTATAAATCCGTGCGGGGTCGACTGAGCGTTACTAAAGAAATTTTTAAATTGATTGAAGTCCATATCGGAACACCATGTCTGCCAAATATTTAGTAGCGTATGTGTATCAACGCCGTTAAACACAGCAAGAATATTACAGTTATCTCTGATCACTTTTGGAATCTGAGTGTATCGTTGAGTGACATATATCACGTCAGTGTTTTTATGCCTGCCTCGGGAAAATATTCTAGATGGGTTTTTTTGATTGTCTAACATCACATCGTCGTATACGACTAAATTGTTAATGCTCCCATCAAGGTCATCCACGGATGGTGCCTCGTCAATATCGGTTATAAATTCAATAATTCCATTGCCGGAAATCTCTGAAGCGTTTTCATTAAAATCTTTTAGCACGTCATAGCATCGTTGATCATCTACGCTAGGAGCAACTAAATATAACTTATTCCACTTCATCCATCTCACTATTAAATTGAGCAACAATTGTGTCTTGCCGGATCCAGATGGCCCGATTATAATAGCGCGGATAGAGTTTGGTAGCGCTGCATGATGCTTAACTGGTTATCTTGTTTTAGTCGCTGAAAAATCAATTATATTCATATCTCTATACATAAATTATGGATCTATATTGTGTGAAGTGTAAAACGCGTACTAGCACAAATGATGTGACGACGATTACAACTTAAAATAACAGATCTGCACTAACTGGTAGATGTGCAACATGTGGTACAAAAAAATTTAGATTTGTTTCTATGAAATCCGGAGATGTTTTTAAAAAAAAACGAGGAGGTGATATTGCAGCCAAATTGGCAAAGCTCCCTGGAACCCCATGGGCAAAGTACCCCGGAGAAAAGCACCTTCCAGGATATAGCTATTGTGGCCCCGGAACACGATTAGATATCAGACTTGATGATCAAAATCGGCCCCGACCCGGCGAGTATCCGATAAACGCTATTAATAATGCGTGTCATGTTCATGATGTTGCATATAAAAGCAGCAATCTGCAACACAGGCATCTCGCGGATGTGAAATTAATTCATGCGTTAAATGCTATTCCTGATAAATCTTTCAAAGAAAAGTTGGCTTCGTGGTTGGTAAAATCAGCTATGAAAGGCAAATTGATGATGGGCGCTGGTAATTAATAATATGGAATCTATTTATTATTCTCCGAGGCGATACTGGAGGGGTAACGCTGCAATCAATAAACTCGCTAACGCCGCAAAAGTGAAAAAAGCCAAACAGGCTATATGGCAAATTTATCTACCGCGTCCTAAACAAATCAATTTCTCGCATTTTGATGTTACCGGACCCAATGAAGTTCATCAAGCTGATTTATTGTCTTTACCACATGACAACGGTTACAAATACGCGCTAACCGTAGTTGACGTTCCGAGTCGATACAAACAAGCAGAACCGCTAAAAACAAAATCATCACCTGAAGATGCTTCTGCATTTGAAAAGATTTATCGACGAGGCCCACTACGCTGGCCAAATCTGTTACAAGTTGATCCTGGCAAGGAATTTCAAGGCGCTGTTTTATCAGCGATGAAAGATCACGATGTCACCATCAGATGGGGGCATACTGCACTACATCGCGATCAGGCAATTGTAGAACGATTTAATCGGACTCATGCTGAGCGGTTATTTGGATATCAATACGCAAAAGAATTCATCCAAGAAAAAAGATCTCGTGAATGGGTCAAAAGGTTACCAGCTGTGATTACCGCACTGAATAATGAGATTACTAGAACAATCAACATGAAACCTATCAACGCGATTAAAAAGAAGTCTATACCTAAAATGGAAATTCGAAGAATTTCACAAAAAGATTATAGCGTTTCCCAACCAATTCTTGGTAGTAATGTCACTGTTAGGTATTTATACGAACCAGGAGAGCTTGAAGGTGGCAGAAAAAGGGCTACTGATCCTATTTGGAGTGTTACTGCACACAATATATCTACTATAACACGATCAACTGGTAGACCTCCAATCTATAAATTGGATTCAACTGCCCCTCAGCGGGGTTTTACACGCGAACAATTACAAGTGATTCCTGACGATACTCAATTGCCACCGCGGGGTCTTAACTAGCGCTGTTGCGTCTGTTGCACTCAAGACAAGTCAACATCACATTGTTTCTGACATGACCGAGACTGTTATTTTTTCTGTCTACGGTAAATTGGCGAGGATCTTTATCCGAATACTGCCAACGCATTATACAATTGCAACTTGCGCAGTGATTATTCTGTTGTTGCTTCAGCGTAATTATTAATTCAGCATCAATGTCAAATTCTCGTTGTTTTTTTTTTTGTCTTGTTGTTTGTAACCGGAGAGTTTTTTATCAATAATTTTAACATCAACGATGCTAGCATCATCCATTGTGGTGTCATCATCGAAAACAATTCTTCGAAGTTGATTTATTTTTCGTACTCTGGATACTGCAAGATAGACTAAATTCGACCATTCGATGTGATTATCCACCATCCAAACAATTGTATCTGATATTGTCAATCCCTGTGAAGAATGTATTGTTGCTGCGTAACCTAGCGTCCACGGGGAATTATTAGCACGCAATGCATCTTCAACGACGCTGATATCAACCAGCACAATATGATTTAACACTAAATTCTGTCTTTGAAATCCTTCGGATTTTGGTCTTGGAATATCAACTTCTATATTCTGTTTTCGTGTATCCGAAGGCCTATAACACAACGGTACTGGAAGTGTTGCAAATTTTTCTTTATGCGTTTCAAATAAGTTCATCTGAAGTGTGTCTCTGACTATTTTTCTACTTGCAATTATCAAATCGTTTGGTCTCCACGTTTCCCAAAAATCATTCATGGGAGTTTCTGAAATTATTTCACGCGCTATTTCACATTGGATTTTACCCGGCTGTAATCTAATTAGCGCTTTAAACTCGCGTAATTGTTCATCAAGTGATCTATAATCAGTGGTAATTTCTTCATAATAGTCTACAAAACCCTTTAGCCATTCATGTGGGGATGCACCGATAAATGGTGGTGGTTGGCCGTGATCACCGCACATGACGACTTTTGTATTTTTCAATAACAACCACTCAAGAAATGTTTGTAATATTTTCAACGATACTGTGCATATTTCATCAAAAATTATGATTTCAGGAATGAATTTATCACCCATTCGATCAGGGGTCCATTCATCGCCTTTCCATCGAAAGAAACTATGATAAGTACAGGCATTTACCCCTCGTTGTTTCATCTCTCTGGCGAGTCTGTGAGTTGGTGTTAGGACAATCATGTTTGATTTTGAAACGCTAGCGTTTCTATGATATAATTCAATTGCACGAGTTGTCTGTCCTGACCCACCACAACCGTTTAAATAAACTGTCTTGTATCTACATATTGGATCAGATACCGGTGGTGCATTAGAAAATTCGGATTGAATCTCATCACACTTTAAGTACTTTTCATCCATGGTAACATCTGCCGATTCACAATACTCATGTAGCGTCTCCTTTTTAAATCTCCAACATCCCCAATTTGCCTCCGGATCTGTGAATTTAGCTATATCTGATTTGTATTTCTCGTGGATATACATAGAATAAGTGGCTACTCGAACTGCGGTATTAGGAAATCTATTTATCATCGAAAATAAATTGATAGAAGCATAAGCTAGCATAGAATTTCTCAAATGCGTATATTGTTTAATATATCCATCACAATAGGTAACAATTGTACATAATCGTCTTCCATCGGATAGGAAAGCGTCTTTACGATTTATAAGTTTTCCCTGTTTCGTTAAATCCGTTACAATAAAATCGTATTCAGCGATGTCTATGATCAACCGCGAAGAATATTTTGCATTGTCATATCTTCCACCCTGGGTAAATTTACCGATTAATCTTCGTCCAAAATCTTTTGCTTGTTCTTTTTTAATTTCAAATAACTCCTTAGACCAATTCATGATTTGTTTTCGCTGTTCGCTAATTATACGATCTAGATCGGGTTGTGGTAGCCAAACTTCTTTCTGAGCTCGATAGCATATAATAGCTTCGGAAACAATCAACGATATTAGCATACCACAATCAATCATATATCGTAGTAACACTATTGGCATCCAGGCCTTTTCAGATATATGTCTACCAAGCCAAACATAACTACACGGATGTAACCCTGTAGCGAGTTCAAATGATATCACACGAGCAAATCCGGTTAAATCAAAATTAGGTAATGGCCCATTAATCGCAACACGAGTCATTTCATGCGTGGGGTGTCCAAATCGTTTAAAATAGTTAATACATTCTCCATACCCGAGAAAACTTCCAGGATAACACGCGGATATATCAATTGAAATCATACCATCACGTGAGTATTTCGTATTCCACAGTCCTCCATGACCAAATCCGACGCAACTCAATTTAACGTCCTCGAGAAAATCACTTTGTGTTGGACGCCATGAGTTTTTTTCTCTTGCGAAGTGAGCTACCACTGATGAAATTGTGAAGCTATCCGCGAGTAGTTTTTCATGGAATGAAATCTCTTTTGGATTTTCCGATGAAAATGGAAATTGCAAGGCAAATTCACTAGCGAGTTTTCTCATTCTGTTATCTAATTCTTCAACGCGATATAATTCACCATTTGGTCTTACAAACTGATCAAATCCTATTTCGGGATCTTCATCACTTCTAAGTAACCACACTGACACAGGATCATCCTTACACAGCGTGTGAATAGCATCGAATAATTTCTCATTATAAAAAACATCCCCGACGAACTCCTTAGGGATATATCTCACGGTTCTATCTCGTGGAAATATTGTTACTGCAGCCGTCCACGCGTGTTTGTTATGATCAATAATTTTAATTGGAGCTCCTCGCGATTGATATTTCGGTTCCTATAATACTTCTCCGGTTATTGTCGTTACTGATATTGGGAATTTTAATGATGCTTGTAATTTAGCTATATCAGAAATCTTTGCACCGTGCTGTTTCACTGTCAGTTCCCATTCGGTTATTTTCCTACGTCGCAGATCAGTTAGTTTATTTACTCGGGATGCATTTGTGAAGTGTTCCATTACCCGTGTTGCTACACAATTCAGTGAACTAGAATATTTCATAGGAGCTAGTTTTGCAATATCGGGTTTATCATTTAACGGATATATCCCATAAACAATTGCTGTTACAGGATAAGATCTCTCGTAGTATGGTTTGTCAATTCCAGTTAGAATTTCTGGTTTGGAATCTCTACTTACAATGACAGTTTTTTATCCTTGAGGATTGGTCCAAATTTATCCTTGATAATCCATTTGCCTTCGACTTCGATAATGAATTTTATTCTGAAAAAATACTTCTGATGGGAATTGCTTTGAAATTTACCCTTGAATTTCCAGCCAAGATGTGAAATTATCTCAGCTGCTCTTTCATCGTTCATAGTAGCATCGATGTTGGGTACATTGACATCTTCATCAATAATTCGAAATGTCGACCAACAGTGTGCTGCACCGTATCGGTAGAATTCATTAAAACACTCCCTGATTTCATCTAGTATAGTTCTATCACCGATTAGACGTTTTGGTGTATCAGAGACTCTATCGAGATTGAAATTAGCATTTTTCGATAATCTTTGGAATTCTTTCATGGTATAATCAATGAATTTAGTATTTTTCCAAGGCTTAATTTTCGATAATCTCTTAAACTCCTTCATATTATAATTAAAACAAGTATTTAAATAGAAAAATATAGTATAATGAATCACTGCAAATGGCTTATGATTGGATCAACAACCCCGTGTAACAAATCATGCAGAAGCGAATTCTGTGGGTATCATTTACAAAGCGTTCGCAACGGTTCCTTCGGCCCTCTCCCATGCCTCCGATGTGGGGTGGGCGTTAGAGGAAAATCACAATTATGTCTCAGTTGCGGCGGCAAACGATACAGAGAACTAAAACGCTATTATGACAAACGAATAAAAAATACCGTCATTGACCCTAACGATGACAAAGTCATCAAAACCCCTCAAGATTATATCCAGAGGTTTATAATTAAAGCAAATAATAAATTAGACAAATAGTATTATTATACAAATGAACCAAGATTTCAGACCACATCCAGTGCTTGTTAATTACGAAGCCTCCAGTCATGGTGTTGTCAGGAACCGCAGACTAAAAAAAACCGGTTGGATTTCTGAATAATATGGGATATTTGCTGTTTAGTGTAAGAAATAAAACATATCTCTGTCATAGAATTATTTTTGAATGTCATAACGGATTAATTAAAGATGGCTTTGTGATTGATCACATAAATGGCGTGAAGACTGATAATTGTCTTGAGAATCTTCAATCCATCTCGCAGCGCGATAACCTTTTAAAAAGCAACACTGGTAGGCACTCAAAACACCCTAGGGGGGTCAAATCGTTTCATTTAGAAACCAAAGAGGAGAAAATATTTCAATCAATAAATGAAGCCAGTAGATACTTTGACATTTGTAGGGCTTCAATACGATTTGTTGCAGAAAATATAATTAAAACTGCTCTGTCAAAAAAGACAGGTCACAGGATAAAATTCGTATACACCTGAAACGATTCAAGGGAGATAAATCCTTTATGTATAAATCCAACCACTCATAACACTCTACTCACTAAGTTCCCTTGTATTATGTGTCGTCTGCTATTACCTGTAGGAGAGGTATAATTGACATGTGCGCGCCCACGTGACTTTAATGGAGTATATAATACATGAGTTTCGGTACAGGCTTGATAAATAAAACTTTTTATTGTCGCTTGGGCTAAAACTGCATTATTTAAACAGTTGTATTTTTTTTTTCTACATTCAGCTACATGTCTCATGTGTGGGGGTGGGTGGACCAGCAGTAAAGCAAACAGCCCAACCACGTTCTTTCAGTACAAACGTTCTTTATAATCTAACGCGTTACCTATGTTCGCTCAGCCGGAACGAGCATGTAACACTAGTGTTTCCCATTCATTGAAGTAAGTGGGCGTGGTTAAAATTCCTCTGTATACAGCTCTTTGTGATCTAATCGATAATGCATTTTGTCTAGAGAATTAGAACAGGGAGAATACACGCTGCTATCTAACAACTGTATTCTTTTGTTATGTGTTTTATTCAAATATTTGTCTGTTTTAAATGTTGTGAAACAGCATTAATAAGTAATTCAAGGAAATAAAATAACACACCCGTGAATCGACGCGGCTGTATTAGTCACCTTATATACGTTTTGACTCGTAATAAGCATTGTGCTTTCGAAAGCCAGTTCGACCGATCAAAACTAACCCACGCCATTTAACTCGGGTGTGTGGTTGTCTTTTGTTCACAATTATGCAACCGGGTTAATTTAATTGGGCTGCTTTTGATTGGTTGGATTGGCCGTAGAAAATCCGCCCCGTTGTTTCATGTTTGTGCTGTCTTGTGCCGTCCCCACATCATTACATCACAAATTCCATCATCGTTTTATTGAATATATCCATCCTTAATTAAGTTAATTAAGTATAAGTTACGCCTACAATCTGCCACAACACTCGAGTGGAGATATATATGGCATTGTACTGTCCATTAATTAAGTACATGGTTGTGAATGTCCTCCCAAGCATATCTTCTGGGCGGTCTAAGATGATGTTTGTCACCTTAGGCCTCCCTTTCGGAGATGTATGCTTTGGGGACATCGCAAATTCCATCCTTAATTAAGTTAATAAAGTAACCTCTGGGTCTCTCTGACGTCATAGGGTGCCAGCGAGATTGCCAAATGGGGTTTTCATGTATGTGCTGTCCTTAATTAAGTTAATAAAGTAACCTCTGGGTCTCTCTGACGTCATAGGGCGCCAGCGAGATTGCCAAATGGGGTTTTCATGTATGTGCCGTCCTTAATTAAGTTAATAAAGTAACCTCTGGGTCTCTCCGGCGTCATAGGGCGCCAGCGAGATTGCCAAATGAGTGTTAATTTTTTTTTAAATTAAAGATAAAATATATTATATTATATTTTTTTAAAAATATGGATATCAAAGATGTAAATTCTATATTTGTTGAAATTTCTAATTTAAAAAATCGAAGGATAGTATTATCTAAAGATCTCGACTGTGACAGGATTGCCTCGGAATATGAAGAATTGAGTATCAGTCTAGTAAGGGTCGTTATGTTTTACTTAAGATGTACAGACTCGTGAAAGGAATTCAAAAGTCCATCAATGCTTGTTTATACGGTAACGACATTAATTTATTTATAACGCTATTTAGCACCGTTGAAGCAATACGTCAAAAGCTCGGCCAAGAGTATCAGAAAAGAGCCGAAATTAGTTCTAAGGTTCGTGATCTTAGAAAAATATTAAACGAGGAAAAACCAGTATCCTAACCACGTGAGCGTTACTATAAAAAAATAAGCTTTCAGTAAAAAAATTATTTTTTTAGCGTTTTTTGTAACACTTGTTACACTTGTCACATGGGATTTTCTCCTGAAAGAATACTCATCAGTTTGGGCTTGCTCATGCAGTTATGTGCGTACTGGATGATCTGGCTGTGGTAGCAAGTAATCACCGCGACGCCTCCATTTTCACGGAGTTGTTGTTGTTGCCGCGTCGTAACAAAAATCGTTCATCGCCGTTCTCAGATATTACAATTCTGAAACCACCAGCGATGTTATTTCTGAAACACTCGCGAATAGCGTCGTACAGTTTAACCCTGTCGGAGATGGATACATTAGCTTGATGGTACATTATTTAATAACTCATCTTTTAATTGTGATAGTTTCATATTTGAAAACTCAGTTCACAAACAATATATGGTAGGTGAATCGCTTACAACTAAATTAGCCCGAGAGCGGCTAGCAGCAATTAAAAAAAGTTTATACCGGTTCGAGACAGACTTCGCGATAAACTTCAACAACGACAACAAGCGCAGACTGACTTTTCTGTGTCAAGTGAACAACTGTTTACTCCGATAATAAGTGCGACCAAAGATATGAAAAAGTTAACTGAAGCAGCGATATACGGAGATATTTCTGAAAAAGAACGAGCAAAGAAGGCGCCGCTGCTTGATACACTTGAAAAGATAGCAGCAGAAACTGAAAAGACATCAGCGTTGTTACAAAAAAGACCACCTGGTCCGAAAAGACCAATGATAAAATAGTAGATGAATTACGCGCTCGATTTAACGAAGAAGGGTTAGCAGCAATTGATAAGACTGACCATGCAGAGTTTCCTGCACTTGTTGTTACGACGTATGAAAACAGAAAAAAAAATGTTAAAACCAGAACAGCACAAGTATGTAAGAGGTATACAACATTGGGCTGATATATTTTACAAAATTAAAACTGAAACAGGTAAAGTTGACAGCGACAATACGTCATATATTGAATATCTCAAAATGGTGAGTACAGTGTATAATAAATATGAAGAACAAAAATCACAAAGAAAACCACAAAGACTGCAGCGGCAGCGACAACAACCTGCAAAAAAATATCTTTTTCACCTGCTAAACAAGAAGAATCTCAACAACAACTACCACCCCAAGCTTCGCTTGGACCTTCGCCTGGACCATCTGATCGAGATGATGATGGTCCTTTTAGTTATTTACAAAGAACGGATTTAGAAAAACTTAAGGAAGCACCTGATTATAGTAGTGGGGAGGGATTTTCTAAATCTCAGAAATTGCCAGTAATTTCAGGTAGTGGTCTAGTTAGTTGTCCTGGTAACATCCTCAGTGATATATCACGGTTATAGGTTCTCATCGGAGGGAAACGAGCCGGAAACAACTCCGTCGAGATAATTAATGAAGCAGCTGATATCTATATACGATTATTTGCCGGCGGTATCATGGACATTGATGTATATCGAGAACTCATTGCTGAATTAGTTGAAAATCACAGAGATGCCCATGGTTATGATGAAAATCCTATGGATCTTAGCGACTGATCACTAATTGAAAAACTACTAGTTTTATAACAAGATTATCATACACTACAACCATGATAAACCCGTAAGCGTCTACGTGGTGAACTCACGATTGCCTGTTTATAGAGCATATTACGGAGATGGTTTCGGCAATACCATTGCGGGGTTATTTACAAGAATGGCTCCCAAGGTGGCGCCGTTAGCTAAACAATTATCAATGAAGGCCATTGATATTATTCGTGATAAGGGAATCAGCGCTGTTGGAAATCTTGCCGGAAAGGCATTTTCTGCCGCGAAAGATAAAATAGCATCATTGGTGCGAAAGAAACCAACAGTGCTGCCATCAACTACAGTGATGCCTGCAAAAATCAGCAAAGCAATAAATAGCGCAGTGGAAGAAAAACTAGCGTCGTTGGCTGCTTCGGTGACTTCGTCGCCATTGACGGCTTCACCGGTAACAGATAGCGTTATCATGAACGCGATAGCAGGAAGTGGTTTGAAACGAAAACAAAAACGACGATGATTACAAAGAGTTTCACAATTGAAAACACTAGTATGTTAATAAAATGTTTAAACAACAGGCTGATCCCGCGTTTGATATGGAAGCCCCAGTACCCAAGGACAATTCCGTCCGCGATTATTAATACTATTCCTATCATGCAATACAACCCGACCTACGATCGCGAATTGAACTTCAAGTTCAAGATACCAGTAAATACTTTTTGCCATGTGAAGCATTTATTGAAATTGAGGGAAAACTCGTAACAAATGTTGCAGCTGATATCCCGTATGCAGATAACGCAAATGTCCGAGTTGTTTTTGTTAATAATGGCATAATGGCGTTATTTGAAAGTGCAAGATATCTCATTGATGGAAAAGAAATTGAATCAATAGACCGTGAAGTTGATGTTGCAACAACAATAATCGGGCTAGCAAGATACTCCGATGATTATACAAGATCGGCTGGTCCATCTATGATGTTTGCAAAGAATACCTCTGATAACGCTGACCACCTTCAATACATTAAAGTGTTGACAGCACAAGATAATGCAGAAGCAAATCAACAAGAAGCAGCTAATCCAGAACGTCAAGCTAGACCCGGAGCTGCGTTTGATATTCTCGGAGGTGTTAATGGTAATTTCAATTTAGGATTTGCAACACGAGTAGCAACGTTGCAAAGACCACAACGATATTTTTCATGTGCGATTCCACTCCATCACATATTTGGATTCTGCAGAAATGTCAGAAAAGTCATCTATGGAGCCAAACACACAATCGCATTAGTACGAAAAGGCAATGACAACGAGGCAATTTGGCGCGCTAATGGTGTCGATGATGGTAAAGTTGTTTTAACTAAATTAGCATTGTGGATGCCAGTAATGGCCCCATCAATTACCACAGAAGAGCGACTACTCTCATTTATGGACACAGGCGCTAAATCACTGCTAAGTTGGCTAACAACAACGACTGATGATAAAGAAGATAATGTTAATGGTACATTTACATAGCATTTAGCATCAAAACAAGGCGTTTCAGCTCCACGTCATATATTTATAGCGCTGCAGAATCGGAATCGATTACGCTCCCAAGAACGCAGTCATATGATATTTGATCGATTAGGGGTAAGTGAGGTTTCGCTGAGAATAAACGGACAACAAGAACCATCTGAGGATATACAGGTTAATTACGGAAACAACCAAATAGCACGTGTGTATCATCGGATGCTGTCATATATGGCCCGTGATCAAAATGTTGATACTGGTTTACAAATATCGCAACTTGATTTTAAGAACTTGTATCCAATTTATTACTTTTCGCTTTAGCATTTTGATTTAACAAGGCAATCCGTTGTTGACATACATTTTAGGGCTCGTATAGCTCCTGGTGGTGTTGATTATAGAGAGGTTGCTGTTATTCTCAGCGACAAATCAATGGTCTTAGAAGGGGCTGGCGGACGAATGAGAATCATTGACGCACCAGTGGAAAATATGTAAATGAAACATGAAGAGTTTCTAATTAGATCAATTGAAAGTATAAATATGTTTTACAATAAAATGACATATAGTGTTGTTAGTGTCAAGCTGACTGATGGTCAAGTCAAGAAATTGCGAACAAAATCCGCTAAAGAATGTGGAACAACAATAACGTTAAAACCAGCGCAGATGTCCGGCAGTACACATAAAATATCACTGACGGATTGTCAAATAAAACATTTCAATGATGCGCTAAAGAAACGGCGAGGGATTCAAATTGTATTTTCAAAGGCTGCAGTCGCCAACATGATAAAATCAGGTGGTATATTTCCATTGTTAGCTGCAATACCAGCATTGATTACAGCTGCTGCCCCAGCGGTGGCGAAAGCGGCTGCGTTGGGAGCCGTTGGGACCGCGGCAGGGATGGCGTTGAAAAAGGCAACTGGGAAAGGATATAAAAAAAAGGGAAAGGGTCTAAGACTACCAGGAACCCCGTATTCATGGTACAGCGGAAAGGGTCTAAGAATACCAGGAACGGTTTATTAGTTGAAAGCCCAATTCTCCCTATGTCCAATTTTGATTTAATTGATGCTGCTAAAAAACTAGCGATAAAAAACTTCAGAGGGGTTTTTATGAGAGATCAATTACCAAGAAAACCTAAACGCGTTGAAACCGGTATCATCAATCTTGATAACAGTAACGGATCGGGAACTCACTGGGTTGCATACGCGATTGATCCACGTGGAATTGTCTATTTCGATTCATATGGGCTAGCCCCACCGAACGAGTTTATGCGGTATATAAATTCTTCGATGAAACTCAAAGAATTTCCGATTTTTTATTCCACGCTGCCAACACAACAATTAAATGATCCACCGATATGCGGCCGTGAAGTATTAAATGTCCTCGCGGAGATTTCATCGTCACAGAAACCACCTCATCTGGTTGTAAATAAATACACGAGTGGGAAATTACAAGGTAATTTTAGAGAATCAATAAATTGAAAATACTAGAGTCTTTACAATAATGATTGATATTTGGGGACGATCTCTGTCAATGTTGAAACCCAACACGAAAACATCTGCGGGTTCTATCGAGGATGTAAAAAAAATAATTGAAAATGAAATTGCTGAGACGTTAAATTTAGTAAGTGTTGACCCGAACGAAATAGTTGTATTTCAAGATCTCCATGGTAAATTGAAAACCAGTAATATATCCGTGAATGACATTTTGATACGGCAGCGCGACGCCGCTGAAAACTCTATTGCGCTGTATTCCAACGATGGACAACTTAAACCAGACGCACTTGTGTCTACGATCACCGACGCGATTGCCGCCCACGGCCGTGAGCTGGATGATTATATACGAGGTTATAACAATTTTCGCAAAAATGTCGTACATAAATTCTTTGGAACCCCGCTTGTGGTTGGCATGACTCTCGCTGAAATTGAAAACTTTCTATCTTTATTCTTTTTTAACAAGGAGGCGGGGAGGATGATGAATGAAAATGAAATCAAGGCAAATTATCTCGATATTTACACGGATATTTCTAAACTAATAGAAAATTTTGAAAAGGTACAAAAACCCACCAACGACGTCGTTAGTAAGTTTTTGGGATCCCCACTTGTGGCAGACTCGACTCTCGCTGAAATTAGCTAGTTTATTATCAGGCATACCCACAATGCCTACGTCGCTAATAATTTTTTCGGTGTCCCGGCTACATCTACGATGACTCTCGACGATATTATTAGGTTTATGGTGAGACAAACAGCACTTAATACCATCGTGGATGAATTTTTAGGGAGAACACGCGAATCTGAAACCACATCGTTGACAGGCATGACTCTCGCGGAAATTAAAAGCGCTATTGACGAACAAAAGCTCACCAGCGAAATTGTTAATAGGTTCTTTGAGGGCAGTAGCCTCCAAGATATCACGACGAAACTTTCTAATATCGACCAGCATATTAAAACCCAAGCACGGCTTGGAATCAGCGACCTTCTGATTTCATTCTTTTTTAGCAAGAGGGATGGGAGGATGATGGTTTCTAACGAAGTCAGGGCAAATTATCTCGATATTTACACGGATATTTCTAAACTAAAAGGTCTCGATGAATTTAGATACCTTCTGATTTTGTTCTTTTCTAACAAGGAGGCGGTGAGGACGATAAATGCTAACGAAATCAAGGCAAATTATCTCGATATTTACAATGATATTCTTAAACTAAAAGAAAATTTTGAAAAGGTAAAAATTCCACACCGCGTAAAAACCGTTGATAACATCGTATACACAGTTGCCAGTGGAACCTTTGATTGGATCCAAGGAAATGAAAATAGTTTATATTTTCATAGCAAATATGGTAGTATACCGGGTTGTTATCGATTTACAATAATACATCGCCGTAAATTTGATTTGAGAGTCGGTCCGAGACCATCATATATAACAGGCGTTAACACAGTAACATATATAAACGATATGATACCCGACGCGCCCGACCGAATAAGATACCCTATTAGAATTGATATAACTACATCCGACGGGCCAGCGGCAGGGGTTAGAGAGTCGCTACCCTGGACGCTAGAATTCGTATCCGGCATTCCCCCCACCGACCATGAATCCAAGTACACAATCGAATAATTGAAAACACTAGCGGGTTTAAAATAGTAATGACATCGATGAAATCAATTGAACCGATAATAGTCCCAGAGGTATCACAATCGCATCGATATCGATATGATACCGTGAAAGAGTTTTCCGCGAACTTGAAATCACTTTCTGAGCGTTATCGTGAAAAAATGAAAAAATACCGACGCAGCGTAGCAATCATCGACATCACCGTGTATTCGGTGTCCGGTGTGATGGCCAGCGCCGGGGTTATTTTGTCGACGGTGACGATGATGGCTCCAATTGCAGTTCCAATTGCTATCTCCGCGGCAACAACAATTGCTGCAGTCGCCACTGCGATAACTAAAAAGTTATCATCGTGTTCTCAGAAAAAACTCAGTGATTATACAACTCGGTACCGGGTGGCATTTGACGCATACTCGAAATTATCCGAGTTGATCTCGCTGTCGATAGATAATTCGTTCATATCCGATGTTGAATTTTCCACGATGACCCAGTTGTATAACTCCGCGATGTTGAAATTGGAAATGGAAGACAGCGTTAACAATAATGTCACTCGAACTGCTTCAACGAATCGTGGAGAATACCACTCCGATACGAACAAGCATGATATCAATTACATCAACAAACCCTGAATTTAGTGTGAACTTCCCTTCTTCAATTCCAGTGCGTGAGATCGCGCTGGCAAAATTACGAGTATATCATAGCTGGCCTAATATCAGATCGGTTGCATTTGGCGGTCAGCAACCCAATAACGCACTGGTGTTCTCGTATAAGAATAAACCCGATGGTACTCCAGCGTGGGAAACTGTTTCGTTACCAACTGGATCGTACCAAATTGAGCAAATCGATGCTGAAATTCAGCGTAGAATAAAATCAATCACTGGAAAAGAATCAAAAATAGCTATTAAATTTCATGAACCGACGCTCTCGTCGTCGATCGAAATAAGCACAGAGGGATACGCTGTAGATATCTATAACAGCTCGTTAAGAACAGTGTTAGGATGGCCTGAAAAACCACCGGAAAAATCCGCCACCGACTTAACCACGGACGTACAATCATGTCATGAAATCAATCCCAGTTATCGAGATAATTTATCTGATATAAGAAAAGGAAAAATCGCCGATAGATTTATATTTACCAACAAAGACACATTGCAATGGGATTTTATCATTAAAAGAACAGCCGACTCATCTGTTACTATTTCATTTACGCTAACTGACGTCCGTGGTTATTTTAATGAAATTAAACAATTATATGAAACACAACTAGAACAACTACGGAAAACAAAATCGCAAAAACACGTTGAAATAATAAATCAACTTATATCTGACATGGAATATATCTATGAACTAATTATTCAAACAATAATTAATGACAACAGCGACAATAAACAACGATTCCTAACCGATTACAAGATCACAGAAGACAATCTGCGTAATTTCAAGTTTCCCAAATACAACGCTGATGAACTAGCAAGAATTGTTAGAACCGATATCAAGGCGCTACAAAAACCAGATTCAACTGTCTTCCTCAGGTATAATAATGATCCAGATGGTGGCGGTAGGCATATTGCCCCGCATAATGTGAATATTTCAACGGTGATTGCGCTCAATTTAACATGTGATGCAATTGAAGGAAGCTATCAAATTAATCTAGAGCAATCAAATCAAGCTCAGCAGGGATATATTCTTTATTCGTTTGCACCAACAGCTCCTCCAGGATTCCTAATTATTGAAAACCCAATTAATCCTGTCTACATGCGATGCCATAATAATTCGTTAACGAGAATTAATTTCCGACTCACCGACCAGTCAAATAATTTAATTGATCTACAAGATGAGGTGTTAGCGATTAGTTTGTTTGTGAAATCATAAATGATTTTCGTCCTAAAGACTTGATCAAATATTTGGTTGAAATCATTTATTATTTTTGTTAACTTGTAGCAGCAGAGAGGGTGATGACCACATCGTTGCGACCAAACTTGATTGAAAAATCGTAAAGTCTCCGTTTGCTAAATGGAGACATATTTTTTGGGGGTTAAAATATGAGATTTCGTAGGAAGGCTCTATTTTCCGTTTTGAGGATTCAATCAATTTTTTGTCGGAAAAGGGTGGTCTGTTCACCCTCTCTGCTGCTAAAAGGTATATTACAAAATACAAGAATACAATATGGCTAACACAAGAATACAATGAAAAGGTATAATGCAGAATACAAGAATTGCATTTAAAAGATATATTGGAAAGCAAAAAATACAATTAAAAAGTGTATTACACAATACTCATTCAGATTCAAAAAGGTACAGTATAATGCAAACACGTGATAAAATTCCCAAAAACACAATAGAAATAAACCTTCACAGCGTTGAAAACCTTGATAAGATATTAAGAAACAACACAGTACGACAATTATATATATATATATATATATATATATATATATATATATATATATATATATATATATATATATATATATAGTTATTAAACACACAATTCTACAAAACTACAAACGTACCTCTAAACTAGGCTTATCAGACGATTGTAACACAAAATAATAGCATACAGTTCTTGTTATCTTTATTTTTATTTTTCTGTTTTAGTGTACTCTTCCTTTGTGTCCTTTTTCTGTATTTTTTTTTTCTCTTTTATATGCTATTCGTATAACATCAACAGAACATATTTATGGGTGAATACTTATTATATCGAGAGTTAGGAAACTGACAATTTAATGTTGTACTAGCCTTAATAACCATGATGTATGTTCACTTGCAATCAAACTTGCGTGTATGAATATGTATCGCCTTTGAATTAACCTAAGAACAGTAAGTGAAAATATCATTTAATCGTTTGGTACGGTAAGTCTAGTGCAGCTTTGAAATGTACATGTATTATCAACGTTATCTATGACGTGTGAAAGAGAATGTACTGTCATTATCGTTTCGAACAAATTTGACCACGTAAATGTTATGAAAGAGCTCTTATGTTTTGTCGCTGGATCCATTTTAATTTGCCAAAATGCTGAGTTTAAATCTAATGTACTGAAAAGACATGGTTTAGTTTGTCCAACTGCATCAATTACATTTTCTAATCTTGGAAGAGGGAATGTCATTGGTTGTGTCACCTGATTAAGTTTCCTATAGTCGTATTGTATTCTTTTAGGTCATGTACTTAGAGGTATACCATGGTCAACATGTCTTGCATACACAGATGACATTATTTTCTCCATTTCATTTGACGAAAACTTAGCACATCTTGAACTTATTTTTGATCGATTACGTCAAGCAAACTTGACACTCAAACCATCAAAATGTGTATTCGCAGCATCTGAAGTTATTTATCTTGGTCATAAATTCTCAACAAAAGGAATCAAAGTAGACGAGTCCAAAATAGACACAGTTACACAGTTTTCTGTTCCAAAAACACAGAAATATGTTAGGAGTTTTCTAGGATTGTGCAATTATTACAGAAAATTTGTCCAGGGATATTCTACAACAGCAACACCTTTAAATAAATTATTGACAAAATACAGTTAATTTCTTTGGTCAGACAAGTGTCAAAAAGCATTTGAAACTCTTAAGACAGCTTTGACCACAGCTCCTATCTTGGCTTATCCTGATTTTAATAAACCATTTAGACTCACGTGTGATGCCAGTGGTACAGCTCTAGGGTATATCTTGTATCAGATAGGGACAGACGACAAAGAAAATGTTATTGCTTATGGCGGACGAGCATTAACAAACGCTGAAAGACAATGGTCAGTAACTGAACAGGAATGTCTGGTAGTTTTAGAAGGTATCAGAACATATCATGTTTACCTATCACATCAGAAATTTACTGTCATTACAAATCACAAGGCACTAGTGTGGCTAAAAACAGTTAAACACACTTCAAACAGACTAATTCGTTGGTCACTTCGCTTACAAGAATACGACTTTGATATCGTATACACTCCAGGCCATAAAAACACAAATGCTGATGCACTCTCACGTCAAAATTACGACCAAACAGATAACACTGACAGCAAAATAGAGGAATCTCCAGCATACACTAACACTAAGGCTACTCAGTTAGAACCACCAATACACTCCATTCAAGAAGACATGACAGAAATTACATTCTTTTACGATAAGGCAGAAACTCCTAACCTATTTCCAGTACATACTAATGATAACATACCTAGCGGTAGTTCTTCAGAACTACCGGATCTCGCCCAATATCAGCGCGAGTGCCCTGATTTTAAAGACATGTATGTTTACTTAGAACAAGGAATATTACCAGAAAACACTCGTCGCGCAACAGCTATTCCATGTGAAGCAAGCCAATATGAACTAATCAATGGTGTCTTACATCATTTTTTCCAACCTCGTACAAAACACAAAACTTCTCCAGATCAACTCAGAAAACAAATTGCTTTACCCACAAATTTGAGACTCGATGTCCTTCTATCTTATCACGATTCAAAAGCAGGAGGTTGTCATTTTGGTGTTCAAAGAACATATCAAGCTATAAAACAGAAATACTATTGGCCTAAAATGTATCAAAATGTGTATGACTACATTACATCATGCTCTAAATGTCAGCTCATTAAACGGGACACAAATGCACGAAAAGCTCCATTGCACCCATTGCCCCCAGAAGACGTATTCTCTATGTGGCATATATACATTTTGTGCAGGTTATCAATACATCTTATTGGTGACAGATAGTTTGTCACATTGGTGTGAAGCCTTTCCTTTACGTTCTCAAACAGCAACAGAAATCGCCAGTGTTTTGTACAATGAGATATTCACACGTTATGGTGCACCGCGAACATTTGTCAGTGATCGTGGATGAAATTTTATGTCTCAAATTGTACTCGCACTTTGTGAATTATTTCAAGTAACACGACATCATACTAGTTCATACCACCCTCAACTAACTCTGTATGACAGTGCATTTTAGCCGAAATGGATGCAATTACTAATGTTAGGAGTCACATCAACAGAGATATATCATGGATGTGAAGTGTTATAATACATAATACATAATAGATTTCATGTGTTATGATACTTATTGATATATTTTAAGTATTGTGATACCTATCAATACATTTTAAGTAGTATGATACTTAATGATACATGGTATAGTTCCATCTTTTTCTTGTTATCTTGATTTTTGCACTTGCCATCATGCGTGACCTAGCAGCATGGTGCTATGCGTTCCTCACTGAATTATCATGAAATGTCTCCTGTTTAACATATAGGGAATAACTATTTATTCTAACTGAAACATTCATGCTATTCAATTATCATGGAATGTCCCATGACTGTTAGCTTGAAGTTGTAAATGCAACACATAACATTCACCCTGATATGCTGGTACCTAATCAGCTTGCATAACTAGACCTAGCTTAAACTCATAAATCAAACAAAATAATTTAGATTTAGACTATCTGGTGCATAGAGAACTTGTACATCCAGCTGTATACTGAATAAAATAGACCCAGATTGGTAGATACATAATTAACCACCAGATCTAGATGTAGCTTGAAATCACCAGTACAACAAATAAAATTGTTCAATATTTATTAATTAACATGGAGAAATTGTTAACCGTGCACAAATTTAACATTTGGTTTGGATTACAACAGTATTCCAGCATCATGCTGTTAACGTTTTCTTATTGACTGAGTGTCAGAATTTGTAGCACTAAATCATATAATATGCCGTTTTTAACATGTTTTTCCCTTTTTTTTTAGGTGCAGCATTGTTTGTGAAAGGCATTGGGAAGCATGGCTGATTCAACATAAATAAATCATCAAAATTGTAGACGTTTGGTCTTGTTTAATTTTTGTACTTCAAATTCAATAAAATGTTGCATATTATATTATCTAATATCTATATATATGTAATTGTAATTATTTTGTTATCCCAATATTTGTGCACCTTAATTTCCCCACAGATAACAAGTGCATGATGAAAATGATTGGGAGCTAGCCAACGTTCCCTTTAAGCTAATGGTAGATGTGCGCTCAGTGCACACTGCACTGCACACACATTACGGAGATGAGCAACATTTAACGTTGGATTGAGCAAAAAGTAGCAATTTAGTTGTGCAGGCATGCCTGAGCAGCTGCACGCGTGCAAAGCTTAGAGGGAACGTTGGTGCTAGCTTGCATGTGAACATGGTTTGCCACTAATGTCTCAGGAAAAGATGAAAGTCATTGGGTTTTAGTTTGCATATGATCAGTGCTTTAGGACATATATCAAATTGTATATCAAAGATGACATTATATGGTGAAATCCACTAGGTAGTTTTTCAGAAAACATAAACTTTTCGTTGCATGCTGATGGATTTCTTTCTGTGGATAACACAGGGCTTGGTCAACAAAGATCTTTGTGTAGGAAATATAGGCAATGATCATTCTGTAGGAAACATAGGACCTAATCAACAATGATCTTTCTGTAGAAAACATAGGACCCAATCAACAATGATCTTTCTGTAGAAAACATAGGACCCAATCAACAATGATCTTTCTGTAGAAAACATAGGACCCAATCAACAATGATCTCTATGTAGAAAACATAGGACCCAATCAACAATGATCTTTATGGAGGAAGCATAGGACCTAATCAACAATGATCTTTAAGTAGAAAACATTGGTAACATGCAACTATAACTGCAATGCATGAAATAACATAAGTAAAACCTTTGACAAGTAGTTCATATTAAAAGAGGGGTCTAACTGACATTATACAGGCTTCAGACATAGATTCATCCTTTTTAACAATTATATGTGGAAGAGATTAAGACAGGCTTCAGGCATGGATTGGTCCTTTTTGACAACTAGTTATCAGTGGAAGAGATTAAGACCGGCTTCAGGCATGGAGTCATCCATTTGAAAGGTCTCAGATATACGGCCAAACACTTGTTCACAAGTAGTTACAAAGAATAGAAGATACCCACCTATAAAATTAGATATGTCCTATGTGTAGAGTCATTCAATATTTTACTAGTTGGTTTTTGGGGCATATAAGGTTAGAAAGGCGTCTGACATTGGCCCATCCAGCATTGTCCTGTAGATCTGGTGTACTAATGAAACTGTTGTAGCAATCAAAATATAAAATAAATTTACCAAAGGAAGAAAATTTCAGTGATGAATCATTACTGAATCTACTTGAAACAAGAGAGAAAAAGAATGTATGAAGGAGATGGTACACAAGTCTTTTAAAACATTTTAAAATATTTTAATAGCTTTTGCTTTTATTATGTCTTGCAAAATTCAGAAAGTAATAGTTGGTTTGGTAATCCAAGTTGTACCGTTAGAATGTCTGAAATAGTAATAGTAGGATTGGTAATCATAGTTGTTCCATAAGATTTTTAAGAAGGGACGAAAAAGAAGTAATAGTAGAAGTACCATTAGCAGGGAAGAAATTATAGCAAATGGTTGAGAAGAAATGGAGGAATGCTACTGCTGCACAAGCTGTCAGATACATAGATCCAACAAATGTGTACAACAAATGATGTGTACTGAATATGTATGTTCATCAAGGAATATTTAATATTTAACAAGTGATGATAGGTAAATGATGCAAAAGAAATACGTAGAATAAAATCTTCAAATATTTATTTTCTCATGGAACTAATTGAGCATTATTAATCAAAAAATATATGTCATGCAATAAAGATAAGACAAACAAAAATTTAATTTGAAAATGCAATGTTAATTGCCAAATAGACTTGTAAATTGTACATACAAATTAGGTAGATTTCAAATTCTGAGGTAAATCTAAGTAACAAGTTATGAAATCCCATTGTAACTATTCCCTGTATTATAATCCAATTTTTGTGCAATTCATTTTGTTATTTTCCACCAATCTTCTAATTAATACAAACCTTTTATTAGTTTCATTTTTTTAAATAAGAAAATATTCCTTATTAACCTTATCAGTGCATGAAATAATATTGATTTGGTAATCATTTACAACCATGAATGACCAAACTATTATATATTATATTGTGTTTCAAATTATTATGGTTACAATAATATTCTCAATATCAAGTTTTATGGTTAGAATAATATTCTTCACTTAGGTATGAAGTCCAATGTATAATCTGACAAATAACTGTAACCATTTTCTTTCCTTTATAAAGTTAACTAATATTGCCAGGTAGGAGATAGGCTATAATATATATAAAAGGGGAGAAGTGTCTGTCCATGAACTGAGAGTCAATTATTTGCACCTTCAAAGAAAGGTCAACTATTAATTTATTCAAAAGACATTTATCATATGATCTATGATGACTAGATTTTCAGTTTTTAAGTTTTATTTCAGTTGGTAAATGTGTAGCTTTGTCTTCTCAGAATAGTTTGTAATGATAAAAGTATCCCTAATGTTATCAAAACTGATTGCCCTTGGATACTGTGGCACTCCTGTAGTTATGACCTGTATTATGCATCCTTCTGGTGATATTTGGTGAATGTTATGTGAATCATATCCAACAACATAGATGTTGTCATCCCTGTCCACAGCTACTCCTCTAGGACATTTGAGGTTGTCTGGACTGTAGGTATACTGCTTCTTGCCTTCCATACTGAAACACAGAAGGGAATCCGTACCAGGCACAGTAACATAGACTTGTGTTTTAGAGTTATTCAGTGCAATGTGGTTGTATCCATGTGAGTCATACTGATCAGAATAATTGACCTCTCTCCCATCTCTGATCAGACTCCAGCAATACGTGTTATTACCACAGTCTCCAACCACAACCATATCTCCATTCCCAGCTGCTGCAATTCCATAGCACTTATATTTAGTTGTTATTGTTCTGACTGGATTGATGACATCATCCCTGACTGATAGAATCTGAATTTTCTTTTGATCACACACAGATACAGCCACTTCCTCATCATCCATCACACAAATATCAAAAGGATATTCTGTGAGTTTGTATGTTGTATCTACTTGATGTGAATCGTTAAGAAGAATGCACTGACTATTGTTATTATCAACAAGCATCACCCTGTGTCTAGGGAGAATAGTAATGCCAGTATAATATGGTGTATTACCAGTAATATTAACATCAACTGTTTCAACTTTCTTAACCTGGCATTCCTTTGTTGGTTTCCCCAAACCAGGTATAGAAAGAGTTGAGCCATTCATGGTCACAAGTTTTCCAATATCCGATGATGAGAGTGACAGAATAGATTCTAACAGTGGAGTAAATTTCACCTGCACTGTCAGTGTATCTGTACTCTCATACTTTTCTCTGACCTGAGAGTAATATAAAGGTAGTTGTGACTTTATTTTTTCTGCAGTCAGAAATTTTTGTATATCAATTCCATATTTGTGGACTGTTTCACATAGAAGTTGAGAATTTCTTATGGCATGAATCAGTGACAAACATTGATGGTTTTCTTCTTGTGTCCTAATAGCAACTTCTTTGTGAATTCTCCTTCCCTCCATCTTCACTTTCATCTCTAATTCATCCAAAGCTGTGTTGATTTTCGTTCTCACTTCTCTGATTTGATCAGTCAGTCCATTAACTTGGGACTCTAGATCCTTAATATTCGACTCCTTTACATCGATAACCGATTTTAAGTGGGTTTCTAGTTTCTTCAACTCTTCAATGATTTCACTTGTTTTGGTTTCACGTAACAGAGCTGGGAGTTCCTCCTTCAACTTTCTCACCTTAGAACAAGTGGTGTGCCTATCAAAATAACAAATTCCACAACAGGCAATTTTGTGATCATTGCAGTAAAAGTTTAGATTTTCATCTTCGTGATCAAGACATGTAAAACCATCAGCAAACTTCATCATATTTTGTGGATTGTTCAATAACTCTTCCATTGTAAGAATAGAGTGAGCTTTGGACATTTTCTGTTTTCTATGGAACTTAACACAATCATCACACATTGCTTCCTCGCATACTACACAGAAACCTGTGGCTGTGACAGAGGAGCCTTCAGCGGTACAAGCATCACATACACGATCTACTTTCGATTTCTTCGGTATGATGCATTGTATCGCAGTGTCTACTGGAAAGATAGATGCCCATTCACTAGTTGGTTTGTTCTGTGTAAAATGACCTGCTGTTTTTCTACATACCGGACACTCGATGCATCTCTTGTTCTCATGTTCTATAGCCTTGCTTGTGATGTATGACTGTAGACAACTCTGACAGAATGTGTGGGCACACGGCAGCTGTCTTGGTACGTTGAATAAGCCCATACAAATGGGACAAGTTGGTTCGTCTTCAGTATGTGTTATAGCAGCCGCCATTATGAAGTATCTCCTTTTATTTTCCTTTTTAATATTGACGTACAACTTTGTAATATTGCAAGCCTTAAACTGATCACGGTGGTATTTCTTCCTGGTCATGTGTGGGCATGTTTAAAGCTTGACTGGTACACGAACTTGTTTGACAGAATTTAATACTATATTCTCAATCTGCCGGATATGAATAGCTCAAAAATTATCATTGTGTATGTACGTTTCCATTAAAATACATTAAGGCAGAATAAAATCGACTAGGAGTTTTCAATTTTTAATAGCAATTACAAAATTTTCTTCTCTATTTATATTTAAACAAAACAATGTGGAATTTGTATAGAACCTAAGCACAAGTAGCTCGAAGCGCTTTACAACACGAGATAACACCTGTAACATAAAAAAAAAACTTATACTGATATGATTACATCAAGCATCATGAAATTGGAAAACATAAAACATGCTTAAAATGTTTAAGGTATGAAACGTTTGGTATTTATTATTATTATTAGTGTATTATTAGTTTGTTATTGCATTCGAAATAGGCGAGTTTTAAAAGCACCCTTGAATGGGATCACTGACTTTGTGTCTTAAGTTCAAATTCGTTCCATGTTGCTGGGCCCAGGTATGCTATAAAACGTTGTCCATATCACTTCGTATTCAGAGTGGGAATAATAAGTGTACGATTATCAAAAGAAGAGCGTAAGTATATTGTTTGTGTGTGCACGCGTGTGGCCGAGTAGTCTGAAGCTCTCTCCGTTACGGATCACTTCCATCTCACCTCTGTCTGCGTGAGTTCGAGTCTCAGATTCGGCTAATGTAGTTATGTGAGAAGGCTTGCCAGTAGCTTCTCGTGGGTCAGTGGTTCTTTCCAGGGGTTTTCCCGGGTTCTTCCTCCACCAATAATACCGGCCGCCATGTATAGCCTACCTATGATATATATATATATATATATATATATATATATATATATATATATATATATATATATATATATATACATACATACACACACACTGTTAAGTATATCTTTTTAATGTTTTTTTTTTAATCAATTTAGTGTATGCGCATTTAATAGCGCCCCGTTTTAAGCAATTCTTAGATTTGTGTGATTATTGTGATTCGGCGCCATGGAAGTATTCCTAGCCTGAAATAATTAGCCAATTACTAGGAGCAAACGTCACGGAGTAGAGTGTTAGGAATTTGATCCATGCCATGGTTCGCTAGTAGTGAATTTAAGTCCAAACCCAATGACTGTCCATCTTAAAATCTAGTGGTGTACAATAGTGTTGTGGCTGGATTGGCAGTATTTACGGTATATAACCGGTAAATTACACAATGGTATCAATAAGTAGGGACTTGGTAGATACCGTTTATGTGTCCATAGTGGAAAATAGGTGCATATTAGCGTCATACTCCGGTAAAAGCGTATATTGACTGGCCTAGGGTGGCGCAGTTAAATAGTTCCCAGTGAGAAAGGGGATACTAGTGTATTTTCTATAACATAACCGGCCGGCGGTACGGAAATCTGCTGAAGGTGAAGAAAAACTATGCAAATATGCGGTTCATAGACTTTTGGCAAGTTGTTTTATCTTTGGTCTCGAATTGAGTAGAGAAAAATTTAGTTAATAAAAGCAGACACTTGTTGCTTTCAAATTTACAACCCAAATGGTGTGGAAGTCTTTGGAAATTCGGGGAAAACATATGACAACCAGTGGAATTCGCGCTAGGGTTTGGCACCGCTCGGTCAAGTGATGCCCATGTGCTTGTAACAGTGTATTTAATTTAATTTATATTTGATTTAATGTAAATTGTTTGTAAGTTTGTATTTTTGTTATTCCATTCCTTGCTATTGTAATGTAACTTTATTTACAAGAATATAGTTCAGTTCTGACTTTTTTATTTTTGAAGTAAACAATTTGATAGAGACATTGTATCTAATGCTGATCTAGTTCCTGACCTTGATTCAGATATCAGTGAGCGTTGTAGTAAGCTGATCTAGTTCCTGGCCTTGATTCAGAAATCAGTGAGAGTTTTAGTAAACGTTTTTATTTTCATGTTTAATTCTTTCTCAGAGTAAAATTCATAAAGTGGAATCGAGGCCATAATTGGAATACGTGACAAATAACATGTATCAATTAGGTTTTTCCAGAGGATTGATCCACATCCGGGCATCTGTTTTGCGTTGTAGCTAGATTTATTATTGATGTTTTGATAAAGAATAATCATTAGTGCCTTAACACTTGAAAAGTTAAAGTGTTTTTTGTTGTGACTAGTTTTTGGGTTAATTATATTGTTTACTTTAATTTATTTGGATTACAAGTTTGTTTTCCCTGGAAATACTAGTGTTCTAAATTAATTCTTGGACAAGGACAGGTATCGAAATTTACAGAATTCAAGCACTGGAATACTATTTTCTATGATTCAACAAAGAACTGTTGACACATCAGTACGATGCTGACCACAGAATACGTCATCACCTTTGATTTTCAAAGACATTTGCCAAATATGTGGATGTATGACTTATTTGAGTCTGAAAAATTCGTAATTTCTGCATAGCTTTTAGAAAATGCCAATAGAACAACACAAACCTTAATAATATCTCCTTGTTTTTACCTACTTTATCGTGTTTTTTTCTTCTTCTTCAAATTGTACCTCCAATAATGTTGCACTTTCATTTCTTCTTCACTCTCAACTGCTTTACTCGTTTAATTCACCATTAATATGCTAAAATGCCTAACCCCTTAAATATCTCGAGAGGGGATACGACATTTATACATAGATCATACAATTTTCTAAAACAGATCATTTACTTCACATGGCTACTCGTCCATTGAATAGGTTCTTAATGCACACAACTGATGTAGGAGGGCCACAGGATGCAACCTTTTGTCTATCCGACTGTATGTATGTCTCAACTTGGCTAAATTTTTGGCACTGTGAATGGATATTAGTGATCCATGAAAACGCTGATGGTATTTGTGCTATGCGAATAGTACATGGATGTATAAATAAATAAACCATTAACAAAATTACTGCACTTATATATGTGTTTGATTACAGGAAGACATTGACGAGCATGTAACAGTATGGAATACTCACTGCATACGTCTGAGCAAAAACCAGAATGTACCCAGTGGCAGACCGTGTGTGCTGTATACAATGCCCTTGCTGTATGGAACACAAGATTACTCAACAGATGTGGATCGGGACACCATCATTGTATGCAACGACGAATGTTGGTTTAACCAAAATAAGCCATCAGACTCAGAACTGCATGAACTCTTCCATATTCTAATGGAAGAAAATAACCTGGAAATTATGAGGAGCCCTGAAGACGCCCTTAACACTTACAAAACACTGCGTAGACTAGTATTGCAGGCTCTGTACGCATAAACAGTGCAGATGAACTTTATCGTTTCTTTTTTTGAAATTTATTAATAATGCAATGAAATTCTAATGCAACCTATATAGGTAAACCATGCCAGTCTCAACGCTTTG
Source organism: Unio pictorum (assembly GCA_030141615.1). Taxonomy (NCBI): domain Eukaryota; kingdom Metazoa; phylum Mollusca; class Bivalvia; order Unionida; family Unionidae; genus Unio; species Unio pictorum. The sequence goes on along the minus strand of JARLTB010000275.1, from coordinate 3,698,773 downwards.
TATAATTTATTGCTGCATTTATAACAGTATCGATGAGGACATCTTCCCTCACCTTCATTCCCGTACAGTGGGCAGAAATATGGGGTTTATGGCCTGAAATTATATATATATATATATATATATATATATATATATATATATATATATATATAGACACACACACACACACACGTAGACACAAACCTTGATAGGAATATATTCTGCAGAAACTCCAGAAAGAAAGATTGTATCAAAGTACATGTAGTATGCTATACGCCTTTGAGGGATTGAATTCATTTCTGTAATAGAGCCTCGAGTAAGCCTTGGCATGTCTTAGTTAACCAGCAAGTCTCCATAAAGGTTAAGGACGCTTCACAATAACTGCATCATATAGACTACGGGATGTTGAATAGTATCACAGGTGTCTGGAATTTTGTTAATACAGTAATATATAAGAGTTAGAAAGAAAGTGATATAGAGAAACCATCCTTTGTAATTAATGTCTTTTTTAACTTTAAATAACTTACCCTTTTAAAATTTTAATGGGTTTCATTCTGTTATATTGGAACAAATTTTGCATCTACTGGTACCACATTTGGTTACTCAGGCCTTTCTTTAAATGACATAAAATTTAGTTCTGGTAAGAATTTGTTCAAAATTTTTGGATTGTCTCTAACTATTAATAATTTTCCAAGTTTCCAAGACATTTTTCATTTTATGACTACGTTTGAGTAATTGTTCACATGTGCGATATTTGTATTCCGTGGAATTTAGGTTGTTATTATTTCCCTTGATTGGTCCATTTCTTTTCGCTTCGAGTATTCCTTGATCGATACTTTTGTTTGGGTAATTTTGGTTCTTAAGATATTGCCGTAACTCTACCAGTTTTTTGTGTATGTTTGTTCTCTACAGTTGGTTTCACACTTGAGTCAAGGTTAAAAGGAATGTTCACTTTTATATGTTTTGCATGACAGAATTTTAAATTGAGATAATTATGTGTTTCAGATGGTTTACTATAAATTTCAGTAGTATTATGTATTCCAGATAGTTTGACGAGAATGTACAGGAAAGGAATGCTTATTTCACTAATTCTTTATGAAGTTTATAGCTGGATGCAGGTTATTAAGTTCCTGGAAGAGTTCTTCTATTGGTATATGTTAATTCCATATGAAGAAGCATTCGTCTGAAAGTCATTTTATATACTTGTGGTAGATCTTATAGGACTATTTGGAATTTATTGGACAATACTGTAAGTTCTTTTCAAACTTTCTAATTGTATTCAAGGGAAATAAACTACTTGTTAAATTTTGCAAAGCCTGTTGGTTTTCACTCTTTTATGTTAATTAGTTTAATACCAAAGAGTTGTAACTATATAACTATATATAACCATAGGGAAGGGTGCCAAAATGCTACCCCTTCTTGGATCCATAATAATGGCAAATGGACAAGAGATTTAGCACCCTTATGGAAGATACAGGCATATTATCAGTGTTCTCCTCATACCATTAAAATTAAGGTGGGCACTTACAGTTCCATGTTGGTTCCACTATTCTTCTGACACACTTTTCAGATTACTACACATTAATTGATGAAGCAAAGTATAACATTTTTCAAAGGTTATCATTTTGCAATTCCAAGCAGTAAAGTGGGAATTAAGCTAGCAGTCATCCTGTTGAGCTTTACTATATTTGATATGAAATTGGACAAATTTTATAGAGTTGCATAAACACTTTTCCATATTTCTGAAAGCATGTAAAAGGTTTTGATGTACAAAACTAGCAAACTTTAATCTTTGTCAATAACAAACCAAACTACTTCTTTGTACACAACACTATCAAAATATTTTGGGTATAAATCTCTACTCAAGGCCTCATAACAGAGTTAGAACTGAAGTATAATGTATGTATTATGGATCCAAGACAATAAAGGAAAAACAAATGCATACAATGCACTAACAGTTACTTGTTGTTGCTACAGTGGTGCACTGTCTCTCTGGATGAATGCATATTTTCAAGTAATATGACAGCTCAGGCATGGAGAAAACGTATGGGATTACATAAGTGAGAATGTTTCATCAAAAATGCTCCTCTTCTTCCTTGCTTGTTCAGGAAATAAGCAAGAGCTTAGAATATATGGACCAATCTGCAAAAATCTTAACAATTATTAATGATAATTGTGACATTGAAGTTAATTCCAATAGTATTAAAAAAGATCTCTTTTTTTAGAAATCACCTAACAATGTATTAATCTAGCAAAAGATACAAAATCTAAATAAAACATGAACTTCAAGACCAGGTGAAGTCTTATTTTATATCTTTATAGTAATTGCCATTAACACAAAAGAAGAATCACAACTTACACGCCATAAGCGTCACTCAAGATGAACTCTCTCTTTTCATATAAATAGTTTAATATTTTTAAAATTAATTTTCTTCCCTTAAGATTGGATTTGCCTCAACATCAAAAATGCAAACAGAAGGTTAAAAGTAACAATGAAACTGCACAAGTAAAACTTCCTTAAACATCAACAAAACTATCATATTTCTTACATATAGGCAAAGATGGGTTACAAACATGTAAATAAAAAATGATATGAAACTGCACATTTTGGATCACTTTGAAACAAACTGAAATAAATGTAAGTTTACACTGAACTGACATGTGTCTCATTGTCAAACATTCCAAAAAAGTAAAAGTATAAATAAACTGTAATAAAACTTCTAAACCACGAACAAAACTGTATCCAATTTCTTACCTATAGACAAAGAATGGTTATAAATGTGTAAATAAAAAAAAGAGATGAACCTGCACCTTCTGGATAACTATGAAACAAACCGAAAAAAATATAAGTTTACATACAATTGACATCATAATGAAGGTGAAGTTAACAGTATACCAAAACAAAGTAGCAAAAAGAGGTGCATATATATTAATTCAGAAACAGTACAGACCCCGATATGCTGGTACTTAATGCAACATATCTGAGTATACACTGCCAACATCTGGGTGCATATCAGTTTATGGTTATTACTTTCAATTTGTTAATGCTGTGGATTTTAATTTTACCTCAATCAATGAATATGTTGCAAAATGTAGTATATAAAAATATGACACATTATATAAAGTTATTCATGGAGTAAAGAAACAAGAACCAGCAATAGACTTAAAACATATCACTAAAGTTTTCACTTAACTAATCCGACATATGATGGAGTTAGATAAATCCCCATTTGTTCATGTTTTATGCATAATGTATTAATGCTACTATTATATGGATATGCACTGATAATATTAATATTTGTACAATCACTTATAATGTATTGCCACTATCATATTGTGATGCATACAAGTGAATAAAGTTCTTTGACTTGTATACTAACTGATTTTAGTTCTTAAATGATGTAAAGCAACTGCAATGGCTTGCCTTCACAAATCCCTATTAATTGCACAGTATACTTCAAGACAACAACCAACACCCATGCTCATTACTCAACAGTACCCTGGGGTCATATGTATTATGCGTCACACATATGAGTGTGTTCGTACTGTGAATACATATATGAAGTTTATTTAGAAAATATATGAAAATGTATTATTGTAATTTCTTATATTTGACATCTGACCTGATCCCCCACCTCCCACCAAAACAAACTGGACCTTGGACCCTTTGAACAGGAATCAAGAATGACGGCCCTCCTATTAGAGACAAAGGGCCCCACAATATCCATAACATCTTATAAAGATGAATGGGAATAGTAAAGCATCGATTATTTATTCAAATTATGTCATACAGTTACTAGTGTTGGCATTAATTTAGACTATACATGCATGGATAACAAGACCAAGTATTAAGATACTAATAAATTGGAATGACAAAGTCATGTCCATCATAAGCTGCTTTGTGTTGGTCATGACATTGTCAGTACCATACAAGGACAGCTGTATCATTTTGTGTGTGTGTGCCTGTCTGTGTTTTAACATTAGTACCTTATAAGGACATCTGTATCATTACGCATGTGTATGTCTCTGTGTGTTTTAACATTAGGGGTGATATACATAATTATGTCATTAACTGTGATATTTTCCACTAGATTCATCAGTTTAAGTAAGTAAATATTTTGAAAAGTTCACTCAAACAATACAAGAATGAAACCAGTGTATAATGGAAATCAGATATTAAAAAAAATATTCTATCTAATCTTCTAACTAACTGTATCCAGTCATTTTTCCAGGAAAAATCATTATTTATGTTTAATTCCAATGATTTTCCAGTTACAAACTTCGTGCAAGAAGCAGTCTTTTCCCATATGTTATGCCTCTTTGTCTTGTACGATTAACTTATTTATAATGGTTCCATACCAGCTGAGGCCCACATCTTGCATGAATGATGAGGAAAAAAAAAACACTAGTATGTGAAAAAGCAAAACAAACTAATGAAGATACATATAACAAATATTAAATATGTGTCCTGAATAGCTGAGATGAACACTTTGTTAAAAATTATAAAATATATATATAAAAAAACACAACTAAGATATCAAACAATTCAAAGTTTTATTTTTTCAGAATTGTAAAGTCCTTCCTTACACTTATTGGGTCTTACACAAAAAATGAAAAAAAAATTAAAAGAAAAATAAAACACAACTTGTACCAAAATGTGGCGCACATAATAAATACAATGGGCTCCTGACAAATTACAGGGACACAAGTGTCAGCTAATCAGATCTGTAAACTCTTTTTATATCTCTAATACTAATTATCATATCCAATCTGTATCCCCTTCCCCGATTTCTTAAGCCACTTAGTCCATACTTTACTGTCAAAAGAAACCATTATTTTTACATCTGACAAAAAAGATGAGTCAAACTTTGTTTCTTGTGGTTTACAGATTATGTTCTAATCAGTCAAGAAATAAACTCTATCTTTAATCCATTTTCATCTAAATAATGTCCATTCTTAACATCTTGCTGTCTAAAATATTATCAAAGTGCTCACGAAGAAGAAGAAAGTTGTCATAGCTAGTGGATAGCTCTAGTACACAGCCACATGTATGGGCAATTGGTCTCAGGGTAAACACATACATTTTGATGGTGTAAATCTAACTTGAATTTGTTTGCCAACGATCAGATCACTCCAGTACAAAAACGCAAAAATGCTGTTAGTTTGTCCTTACTACAGCTTTTGATGTATTGCCTCAAAGCATCAAGTGTAAGCTTTTCTGCTTTTGAAATATCATCTGGCAATTGAAGCAAGTTTAAAACCTTTTTGTTTGTCACATGCAAATCTCTGTACACTTCCTCAAGTCCTGTGTTGGGTAGCAATGATCTCAAATAACAGTGACGTAATGGTGACCAGCACATGTTGGCGAAACTTGCAAGTTGAAGTGCACGACTGGGGGTGCTAAGGGTCTCAACAGATTCAAATATTGACTCAGCAACTGGCTGTGACTGACTGGGTGTGACTTTCAGCACTGACTCAAATGAAAACTCTTCTTCTGACTGAAGATATATTGGTACTGCTATATCCAAAGGACATTGTAATCAGAATACTTTCAACTTCTTCACAGTTTGATTCTTTAGCATTTCTATTCAGAAACGTTACATGTGGTTTGTGATACTACTCTAAGCCATCATGTAATGTTTCTGGTACACTTATAGTGTTCTCTTCAGTGAGTGGCTCAGAAAGTATCGTTATTTGATCTTGAACAGTGACACTTTCTGTACTGAGTGAATCTTTTTCTCTGTGACCATATAAAGTCTCATCAAACTTACCTTTGAGGATTCATATAATTCTTCAATTGTTTCATTTTGGATTTCTCTGTTTTAAAAATCTGTTAATTTAAATATAAATCCAGAATACTACCAAGTGGGGCATGATTGGTTGGGAAAAAAGTGTTTTAGCTTTATCCAAGACTTCTTCTTTCCTGCTATTTCTTGGCAATTCAATTGTGCGAGTTCCTCCTCCTTTTGCTGTCCTTACTTGCTTTCTATTATGTATCCATCCCAATTCTACTTTCCTGTTTTCTTGAAAAGCATTTATGTTACAATGTCTTGCCATAGTTCTTTTTCTCCACTTCAAGGAAGACTCTGAAATACATTTATCCTGGAATTCTGCTGGAGCTGTATCATGACAATGTCTAGTTTTCACAATGCCCAACTTGGCACAAAAACTTTGAATTAGGTTGTTTTTTCTTTCTTTCCCTTGATATCGCGATTCCTGTTTCTTCTTAATTTCTTCATCTACAAATAACTTCAGTGCTGTTCTATCACCAAGCTTTGGCAAAATCTGCACCAAGTCATCCACACTCATATAGCTTATAACTGTAAGATCCAACTGAAAAAAAAAGGGAATGGCAAAATGAAGAAAATTAGTAAGAACGGGAGATTTTCTGGTACAGAGAATCAGGATCAAACAGGCAAAGGAAGGATTCTGGATATGTAGACATACTCGGACACAGAACAATTTCCCCTCTTCTACAATCATTTTCCATTGAATGGTGCAAGTATAAATCTCTGACAGAATGCAAGCATGTATATAGCAAGCATGTATATATATATATATATATATATATATATATATATATATATATATATATATATATATATATATATATATATATATATATATATATATATATATATATATATATATATATATATATCTTTGAGGAACACAACTTAAGATAAGACTTGGTTGGGATATATATATATATATATATATATATATATATATATATATATATATATATGAATGTATATAGTTAATTAGAATGAGAGAGAGAGAGAGAGAGAGAGAGAGAGAGAGAGAGAGAGAGGCTGACAGACATACTATTATTCATGTTCAAAAGAAATATTCCTATGGGCCAAATTTAGGCTTGATCCCAATCACCTATCATTAAATAAACTGTAACCTTTTCTATATATATTTCCTGTAAAGATGGTTACTCTTGCATCTTTGATTTTAAAAACCACCTAATATTAACAAAGATCAACATTAAAGTACAGTCTCATAGAAAAACCCGAGTTTGATACGAAGAGAAGTTGTGTGTATTACGTAGGTGATTCATCTGCCCCATTTTCTTCAATCAGCAATAAGCTACCATGAACATGGCAATATTTCTCCCATGACCCTGTCAAATGGCTGAATGTTAACTTGTCAAATCTCAATGTTTAAGTTATCAAAGTCAATCATTGTGAATAATGATATAAAACCTAGTCAACATTATTCTTACAATCATAACCAACAGCTTCCAAGTCCTAGCTAATATGAAGCTTCATGGAAAATGTACATTTTAATTTATATATAAAAAATGGGCACCAATACACAGACAGATGCTCACTGTCTGGCCTAAACAGCATAATGAAACTGAATGCTTTGATCCTTTTCTTTTATGTAATGGCATTGTTGTATAATTATGCTTATTTGAACATGAGCAATAATTCAATGTAAGTATTTTAAAGATTCTGCATGTATACATATGTATATATTGATAGGTTTTAATGATACATATGTATACATTGATAGGGTTTAATGATATGTATACATTGATAGGGTTTAATGATACATATGTATACATTGATAGGGTTTAATGAAACATCAACACAATCCTAGTTATACAGCACTGGGCAAAATTATTACCAATGGTAAAGTGTTTTTGAATAATTGCAAACATGTTCAAAAAAGATACCAGTAACATATACAAGGTAGAGATGTAAAAGTCTTTAAACTTGGGTATGTGAAACAAACTAAAATGTTAAAGCAGAGTAAAATCCTTAAAATATGGAGAAATATTTTCAAGAATAATTTTGTAGTTGTATCAATAAGGGTTCATAGTTCTGCAATACTTAATGTCTCTTTAGACTGGAATGAAGGATTATGTAATTAATACAGTGCCAGAAGAATAATGAATACCCAAGATATCATATCTGATGTGCTAATGAATATAAAAACATAACTTTGGTGTGTTTTTTTAATTGCAAATTAAGTCAGCATTACAAGAGAGAGGTACCTGGTTATAATCTCATGATATGTTGCTTAATTAACCTGTATTAAAGGGAAATTGCCTTATGGATGTGTTTGAGGTTGAGCAATTCATTATAAGATGCTGAAACCTAAGCCACGTTCAATATTGGTAGAAGGGCAACCATTGCTACTATATACATTATCTGAAAATGCATCTATATCAGTCAACAAAATGGAAACAAAACATATATATTTCACTGGAATATCTATAAAAGATCTTACAGACAGGAATTATACCATTTTAAATTCTACTATTATCCTTAAAGTTCCACTTCTTTACTCTGCAATACTGCACATTAAAATTTTTTATATTTGTAATGTTTTGCTCTAGACTTGTAAGATCTTAGATGGCTTGTTTAGCCACCTTGCATTTGTAATATTAAAAACGCTTAGAATTTGTATGATACTAGAGCTTCAATACAATGACATTATCTGCTTGAATACGTTTTGTTAAATGCATAATTTTCACCATGCATAAGAGCATGTTTAATAAAGCAGACGACATCGTTTGGTTAGCCTAGCAAAACTGCAGTAAATAATACTTGCCGATTAAAAATTGTGCTTTGGGTTTCATGCGTCACATTTGTACGGTTTTTGCATTATAACCGATTCTAGTAACCAAATTACCAAACAATTTGCATAAATATTCCACATTTCATATTCATATTAATTAGCATTATAGTTTATAAAGATGCTTTTGCTCAGAAAACGGTCATGCAATTGAAAGCAAAAGCGTTTTGATGGATCTAGGCTAATATTGGGTTATAGGAATAATGTCGCAATGTCTCTTTTGTTGCAGTTTGTACTGAAATACCTTTTCCTCCTCCATTTTTTGAATTGCGTCTTGGCATTTCTATGCCTCTCAAAAAATCTCTTAGTTCTTCCACCATCTTCTTGCTGAAATTAAATAGAACCGGAAACCTAGTTAAGCTAGAGCACATGTGCAAAGACAAAACCCTGGGTTACAGAAGAGATTCTAAATCTGTGTGATGCCCGAAGAGACCTAAAAAAAACACCAGACACACAACAGGGGCAGTGGAATATCGAGAAATAAACAAGAATGTCAGAAAAAAAATTGAAGAAAGCAAAAGAAGATTAGATTGGACAAAAGTGCTCAGAAATAGATAACAGTCTGATAAAGAATAACAGCTAAAAGGCATTCCAAATTGTGAAAGACCTCACCAGAAAGAAGCAACCAAGAGTCAGTACCATTCAAGTTGAAAATGGAAAATGCCTCACAGAAGCAAGTGACATTGCAGAAAGATGGACTGAGTATTGTAAAAAAACTCTACAACCATCCGTCCGCAGGAGACCCAGAGGTGCTTGAAGTTCCAAACTCCACAAATAATGATGATTTCCCCATTCTCAAAGAAGAGGTGTAGTCAGCAATAAGAGCACTGAAGAATGGAAAGACAGCTGGAGCAGACAACATCCCAGCTGACCTTATCAAGAATGGTGGGGAATCAGTGATAGAACTACTAACAAAAATCTGCAACAAGATCTGGCAGACAGGCGAATGGCCAACACAGTGGACCCAGTCACTAATTATAACACTCCCCCAAAAAGGCAATCTCCAGCTGTGCCAAAATTACAGAACTATCAGTCTGATCAGCCATGCTAGTAAGGTGATGTCGAAGATCATCTTGAACAGACTGAACCCACAAGGAGAAGAAATAGTCGCTGAAGAACAGGCAGGGTTCCGTAGTGGAAGAAGCACAACAGAACAAATTTTCAATCTTTGGGTTCTGTGTAAAAAGTACTCACAACATCAACAAGACACCTATCATGTGTTCATAGATTTCAAAAAGGCTTTTGATAAAGTGCGGCATGAGGCATTGTGGGCTACAATGAAGTAGTACAACATGGGTCAAAAGTTGACCAATACCATCAAGCAGCTCTTCGCCAAGGCTACCAGTGCAGTAATTGCTCAAGGTTCTGTGGGGGACTGGTTCAAGACAACAGATGGAGTACGGCAAGGCTGTTTCCTGTCACCCACGCTTTTCTACATCTACTTAGAGCGGATCATGAGCGAAGCCCTGGAAAACCACTGTGGGACAGTCAGCATTGGAGGGCATAACATCATCAACCTCCGCTTTGCAGATGACATTGATGGGTTGGCAGGCAGTGAAGATGAGCTTGCCACCTTAGTAAAGAACCTGGATAAAACATCTTCCAGACTTGACATGGAGATAAGTGCCGAGAAGACAAAGCTGATGACAAACAGTGGCAAACAAATCTCAACCAAGATTAAAGTCAGAGGACAGGAACTGGAAACAGTGGGCCAATTCAAATATCTTGGTTCCATAATCACGGAAGAGGAATCAAGAGTAGAAATTTTGTCACGAGCAGCACGATCAACGGCAGCTATGTCAAAGCTAAGACCCATCTGGAGAGACAAGAACATCTGTCTGAAAACTAAAATCAGACTATTGACAGCACTAGTCATCTCAATCTTTCTGTATTCATGTGAGGCCTAGACCCTGACAGCAGAATTACAACGAAAAATTCAGGCACTTGAAATGAGATGCTACAGAACCATCCTTGGCATCTCTTACATGGACCAAACCAGAAATGAAGAAGTGCGCAACACCATCAGGCACAAAGTAGACCATTATGAAGACCTCCTCACCATTGTCAAAAAGAGAAAGCTGAAATGGTATGGCCATGTCACTAGAGCCAACAGTCTATTCACAACAGTACTGCAGGGTAGTGTCCAAGGTGGTAGAAGGAGAGGTAGACAGAGAAAGAAGTGGAGTGACAACATCACAGAATGGACTGTTAAAAACAAGCTGGCATTTAAGAAAGCCTTTGATGAAAATCCCATATTGATTCAAAGGATTGATCATAAGATGTAGAAGATAGCCATTTTGACCTTTTTGGATTAGTGATTATTTTTATTTATATATCATAAAAATTCATATAATGAAAACTCCATTTTGATGTGGCATACAGATTAGAAGTACATGTTAAAAAAATGTCAGGCCATGTAATCCACTTTCCATTCCAGATATCCTGCACATTATTTCATTGACACATCAACATATCATGGTTGAATAATCCCATATATTACAGTGGATTTGGACTGTATTGAATTCAATAGCACATTAGCACCTTCTATGCTAAAGAACCTAATGTAAACTATCTATTATATGTACTTGTAAATAAAATATACATATTTGGTTGACAGTCAGTCTCAGATACATCAATACATTCTATATAATATAACATGGTGTAAACCAATAAGTTTGGTATGTCTTCTCTGCAAAAACCATCTATAAATCACATGTTGTAACACTGGGCATTAGTAGATTAAGAAGAGTATGAAAATTATAACTATCACCATTGGATATATCATGCATGAAGTGTGATCAACTGATCTTCGTACAAAATTCAATGTTATTTGTTGTACACTATTTTGTCCATTTTCAATCAACTTTGTATCCTCATATGGGATATTAACCAGCATAGCTCATGAATAATTTCTTAATGTTATTAACATTCCACTTTTGTTGTCATCTTTTTTTTCCACTGATTTTGCTTGGTATAATGCCATGATAGTATATAGAACAAGCATAAATGAATTCAGATGCAATTAGAAGTACATCATGTTTGCAGCCAATTGCAAGGGTTTATCTTTAAAAAATCTTTTGCAATCAAGGATTGTTATAATAATTAATATGTAATTGTAAGTCTGATTTTGTTTGGTGTCGTATGATCATTAGTGTGCTGTGGAATGGAATACATCACCATCCAATACATTTGTTTATATTTAACAGCGCATGATAAGTGCACCACATATAACTTAAAATTGATGTTTCTACTGAATTTATATACTTTATATTGCAAATAAAGTTGTCTCAATCATCTCAAGTCTTTTTCTCATTTTCTTCAGATGCTTCTGAATCCTTTTCCTAAACTCTCCCATTTGATTAAATGTTGATAGAGAATGAATATTATGGAATGCTGAGTTAAATCTTCCTGAGATAAACTCACAGCATTTGTTGTCTAAGATGATTTTCACAAGGTCCTCAGTATCAGCATTCCTCTTCACTACACCTTTTGTTCGCTTGAAATCGCCACAGTTAAGTATCTTGTGATCAAAAACATACTAAAGTGTTAAATTTTATCCCCACCATTTGGCTGTGTCTACATATGGTGTCATCAGTCAGATTTCCTCTTTGTATTCTCTGTTACAAAAATCCATTTGTAAGTCCATTTCAATATTGTGTCCCACTTTCCCTGCAATATTAACTGTTAATATTCCATTGAAGTTGGTGTGACAGACGAAAGGACAATCCACCATTTAGTGCACTTAAAAGATTATAGCCACATACAAAGTACTTGGGGGTGGTGTTCATATCATGCCTGCAGTGGCTGATTATTCTATCTCCATTTCCTTCCTTGACAGCATCATGACGGACCATTTCTCCTAGACCTCTCCATAAAAGAGCCTTGGAGTATTCAAATATGTGATCCTGTTTTGACTTGTAGTCCTTGGTACACAGTAAAATGATTACTGTATTGTAAAGGTTTAAGTAATTGCAGAAGTCTAATGTAATTGATGTATATATTAGACAATGCTCACATTAATTTGCGAGGTTGAACTGCACTAATGTTATTATCACTTTTGATAATGAATTTAGTACAAGTTGACATGAATAAGCATATTATGTTGCTAGCAATATATTGCATATTGTTATTTATGTTCATGAGATACGCATCATAATTTATTTGCAATCTGTGCTGTATCCATTACAGATAACAATTATCTATTAAAGAACGAAATGAAAATATCTAATTTGAATTACAGTATTAATTAAATATATTGTATGACATATTTTTTTAAATTATTTACAAATAGTTATTTCAAAATATCATGGTTCAAATCTGCTTTCTTTATTTATTGATCTATATATAAATATTAAAATATCACAAAAATGTGTTGATAGTTTTTGTTAAGGTACACATGTATCAGAAATTTACTGTCGAAGGTTACAGAGAGATGTTTATGATATGGAATCTGCATAGGCATTATGATTTAGGGTCAACATTGTTTAATGAGATTTTCCTAATGTTGGGTGTCATACTGATTATTAAATGAATATTTAATTATTTAATTAATTTCACTACTTTAGAATAAATAAAGAAAAGTGGCACCACCTTTTGTAAACAAGTGCTGTAATTTTTTTATTCTTGTTTTGAACCTCTAAACTTGAATTTGTTTCCACAATTATTGGGGACCTTATAACTTGGAAGTTGCCATTTCACCTTGCTAATCACAATATAACAAGCATAACATATATATGCACTTCTGTCTCTGGTAAATGTTAGCCCCAAAATATCATGTAGCACATCTTGAGCTGTTTCTGTCTGTTTCTTTATATATATGCACTTCAGCCTGGGGTAAATGTTAGCCCCAAATGATCATGTAGCACATATTGAGCTGTTTCTGTCTGTCTCTTCAGTTTTCCATGTAATTTAACTTTGTTGGATCGATTTTCGCCCAGGATAACACCACAAAGCTAGCATATTTGTTTGCATTCATTTCGTTTTAATCACGCGTTAATTTAACTGTACGAGAATGGTACTATAGCGGATGTTTCTTACCTGCCTTATTCGGAGTCTGCTTGAATCACGTGATAGTCACATTCACGCAGCTACAGCCGAGTCACATGACCAAGCGTACCGAGTGTTTCAAATGAACGAGTGGAAGTCGCATTTAGATATCAGTGATTCCATCATCAGTGACGTAACGAATGCAATTGTTCTTTGAGCTTCACTTGTATTTTAACCAGCTCTAGATAAATGGGTTCTCTCAACTCCAGAGAGAAACCACGCAAAGTTCTCTTTTTAAGTATCCATGCTCATGTTAGTTAGTCAGTATTTATGCACATGTAGGTTCGTTTCTTATTGTCCTTATTTTATTTAAAAATTTATCCTAGAGCAAAATTAATGGACATAGTGAAAATTTCTGACCACTGCCATTCACGTTAACTGTCAAGAATGGTAATAAAATCTTTTAATGCAAACTGTCTAAATCGGAACAATCAAATGAAAGCATACTTGATCCAGAAAATGTGACCGTTTTTTTTTATAACTTTTCACAATTTCCTCTTGCGAGTTTCTCGACATTAAAGTTCCTCAGTCACCAATTGAGAATTTGCTCTGGCGAGTCCCTGCTAAACTTCTTTGCATGTCTTGTCTTGCAATTCAATTAGTAATCTTTGAATATTACTTTTTATATGAGTTTTAAATACTTTTCTAGATGTTGTCCAACGTTTGATTCCTTGCCACGCTGGTTTCTTAAACGGCATGGTTTTCCACTTTGATGAATATGTTCCCCCTCGAGGTAGGTAGTGACAATGTGGAGACCATCGAGCGCGCTCCAGGTAAGCCGTGCCAACTTAAATGAAGCACATGACTTTACCCCCTTCGCCCAAGTAGATAAATCCAGCTCTGGCTATTTCTTCGGGATTAGGTTCTTCCATATATTTAGGCCATTTTCCTTGGATGGTTTGTAATCGACTTTCCAAGTTGCAGTATTCGGGCAAACACACAAAGAACGAATATTCGACTTTCACAGTCTCATTTCGATGAGGGTATTTTGAAATCCGCATGAGTTTGCTCATTTGTTAATGACATCGATAATGTGGTAGATGTATCGTTTCACGTGGAGGATGATATTATCAATGAAAACCAGTAAAGTGATAAAGTGTTCTGTAAAGAGTTACATCGCTTTTGCATCCGTCAAGTTTGATACGAACATCATCAATTGCTATGGTAGGTGTAGTGGTAGTATTCATAGCAAAATTCTCTCTGTCCTGATGAAGTAGTCATAGCAAAGTTCCCATGATGTGAAACTGAATTGCGGAGGTCACAGCGTACCTATCAGTTTCATCGCAAGGCGCTGCATCACACTTCACTTGAGAATCCCCGGACGTGAATGATGTCTGTATAAAAGTATTCATCTTTCTCGCTTGTCAATGGTAGTGAGAATGAACTAAGTGGTCTTGGACGTTTTACCTTTCTATATACTGACGAATATCGATGTGTCCATACGGCAAAGTGATGTGGTTAGGAATCCGCACTCACTTCTGGTACACGATTTGATACACTTTCTCCAAAGGTCGACCGCTCCGATGGTCTAGTGGTTAGAGAGTCATCGGTGGATGTGGCAAGTCGTGGGTTCGATCCCCAGCCGATTCATACCAAAGACTTACGAAAATGGTACTACAAGCTTCCTTCCTTGGCGCTTGAAAATTATGAGATTAGTGTTAGGACTGGTCGGCCTTGTGTAATGATAATTTGACCGGGTGGAACATCATGCTACATGACAGCAGCGTGATGTCCAAGTGCTAGACATCACTATATGCCTCGACAAGATATTTATTCTTTTTGCCATATATGTGTATCTTTGTTTGTTTGTGTTTACCCGCCTAGCCAAGCGTTGTTTATTCGTATAGTTTATGAACTAGCTGAACATACCCGCTACCCGCTTTTACTGTTTGCTGTTTGGCTTAATTGAGGTCAGCCAATATCTAGTATCGTGACGTCACCTCACCTGTTCCATTCCAATTTTCCCTATACAGTCGCAAAACATTGTTGTCCCTCGATTGTTCCACCTTTGTAAAAAGAATTCCTCATGTTCTTTAACATTCCAATGGCGATTTAAAATGTCTTGTCCCTGAACTATCCAATGCGGTCTGTAATGTTTTCCCATTGTCCCTAGTGCATCTCACTATCCTACTTGTAACCCCGAAAATCAGATTTACTTTGCATCTTTTAGAATTATACAAATAATTACATTTTTTAAAGATGGAAATGTTTGCCTTAAAGAAAATGATGCATCGTAATCCAAGTTTGCAAGTTGTCTCACACATAATAAATCGTCTGCTAACCAACGTGTCATCTTGCTTATGAACAGGATTCTTAAGAATTCTCCGGCGTATAGTCTGTTTATGAGTTCTTTAGAAAGTTTCTCCATACTAAAGACGTTGTAAACACACTACATCCAATTCATTGTTGTTTCTCTTCCACATAATAGCTTCTTTGTTTCAATAAAATGTTCAACTTTACCTTTTTCAAACATTACAAGATTGTTTTAGTTTGCTTATTATATCTTGCCATTTATTGGCATTTTTAGACTACATTTGATAAAAATAGCTGTACATCTGACCAAATTACTCCACTGGCAGAAACAGTCCAAAGCAATGTATTTCATTTCTGTAGCCGATTACATCTTTTCAAAGCTGTGAACAGAATAAATAGGTCGACATTTCGCGAGTCATGAAAACACAATAATGGAATCCCTTGCGTCCAAAAATCAATATATTTTTAACAGATTATTCTAGTGACAATTGCCACGTTTGAATTGGTAAGAATTGCAGCAATTAATTTTCGTCATTCGGTCCAATTCGGTGTGCGTTTTGCTTCAGTATTGGAAACGGAATCTTTATGTGCGCAGAAATGCCCGACATCATTGTAAACTATATCGAAAGTCAAATTACTTTTGTTTTTTAAGGGTTTAAGTTTTCTTTTAAAGTCTTAATCGAGTTTTATACCACCCCTAGGAAAACCAGACGCGTGAAGATTGTGATTAAATGTTTGTCTAGAGTGGTCAGCTAGACCTAGATGTAGGGTGACCACATTTCTTCTCAGCCATTCCAGGACTCCTTATAACTCTACGTTTAACTTAGTAAACAGCAGTTAGGCGCTGGGTTCATCGGGATTCGCGCTATACATACACTGTGTACGATACACAAAGCAATGCCTCAACTATAATACATTATGATTATAGTAAGATTTTAGAACATAATAAAGCATCTTTTGTGTATTTCGTTTAATTAGAAAGAATGAGAGCCAAAATTATCACAAATCAAACTCAAGATTAAAATTGCCTAAATATTTTATTCATATGCAAAGCTAGATAATAAAGACTTGATAACTTGACTTGTTATGGTCTCAACGTTATACCATGTATATAATTTCATAAAATTATTACTGTTTCTTCGCTATGTAGTCATGATTTACTACAAATTATATACATAACAATAATTTTAATACTCTTTATTTTTATTCACAACTTGTGAATAATTATACAACGTAAAATAATTATATACGAAAAACGAAATGTTCAACAGACTTTACTGTAAGATTAGACTAACATCACCGAGTGATAGGCAAAAATGTAAAAAATGTAAAGTGCCTGATCAAGCAATATAGACTAGTGTCGAACTCTAAATGTATATATCGTTAGTCACTTCCCGCACAATGAAACAACCCTTTCTTGCCTTTAACAAGCTTATGAAAAGCTTGGCAATCCATATTGCAGTTCATCTTTACCTGACGTTCTGCTTTGATAAGCTCAAGTGAGCATCTGTTTCTTGTATTGGACCAGCATGATTCGATCAAACTAAAAACTCTCTTAACGGCAGCTTTTGAAGCAGGTATGCTCATGATGAATGCAACTATTTTCAAAAGATTTGGAAAGTTGTCATTTCCTACTTTTTGGAATAAAACCGCCCACTTGGCGTCACAGCTAACAACATCGTCTGTGACTTTGCTGGATTGTAGAAGGTGTTGGGTGATAGCTGAATACAGTCCATCAATTGACACAGAATCCTGCAATTTGACATTTTATAGAACAGAAACAAGATCTTCAAACGCCATACGCTGTTTTAAATTCAAGCTCCGGATTTTGCAAAGGTAATTGTTATCCGAAAAATCCAACCACTGTTCCAAGTAGATTACTGCCTTCTTGTGAAAACCAAGAAATTGTAATTGAAGCTTTTCGTTTTGCTCGTCTGGAAGTTTCTTCATAGCTTTTCCAACAGCTAAACTAACAAAAAAACAAACTTGTCAGCCTGTTTTTTAAACAGCTTCTCTCTGACTGTGGATAGAATTTCAAATACTTCTACTGCAACTATATTAGTGCGTTTTAGTGCCAGAATAGCTATTTGAAAGACTGGTAAACAGTTTTGAAGGATATACAGCTACAGAACAGTAAGTGATGGTGTAGATTCATCTTCTGCTTCGCCTTTTTCATCTCCAGTAAAATGCCAAATAATTGGAGGTGGGTTTTTTTTCCAATAGTCTGGAAATAAGCCTTTACAGCAGGCCAGTTCTTTAAAAGTCAATCGATTGCTGGGAACAGCGACAACCATCTTGTTGGAACATTTCGAAGAAGTTGAACTCATTCAATATCTACGAAATCAAACATTTCATTTAGCTGTGCA
The DNA here is from genome assembly GCA_030141615.1 of Unio pictorum. Lineage (NCBI taxonomy): Eukaryota > Metazoa > Mollusca > Bivalvia > Unionida > Unionidae > Unio > Unio pictorum. The sequence goes on along the minus strand of JARLTB010000275.1, from coordinate 3,680,537 downwards.
ACTCTTTTTGCAGATATCGCGAAATGATTGTAAGCCTTTAAAATCAGACTTTCTACATCATAATCCATGGCATCGCAAGCTTTTTAGCAGTGTTATGTAGTATATGAGCTGGGCAGTCAGCAGGTAAAATGGGTTCATTAGATGCACATAGCTTCTTGTGCACACCATTATTTTCCAAAATGTATGCTCACATTATCAGCAGAATAAGCAGAAACCATATGAATATTCAAGTTGTTTTTCTGCACCACATCCATTATTTTTCTGACATTGCAGTAGCCGTTTCATCGTTCTCTTCGTACAAGCTAACAAACGTGTCATCACACCAACATTCGGTTGAAAGTAAAGCAGAACTAGAAAGAGTTTTGTGTTTTCTTTATTTGAGGCATCTGACGAAATACGAAAGTATGCATAATTTTTGCCTAAGACATTTCCTTGACTGTACGGTGCAAATACATTTATTATAATAGCTTCTGATTTTTTTCGACCGCGCGACATTTTTGAAGCTTTGCTAGAATCATTAAAAAATATTGGTCTGAAAGATAGCTGTGACACTGTACTGGGAGAGAAATTTCCGCTGACTCAACAGATAAGAAACTTGATGCTCTAGCACAGAAATTTCTAATCGCAATAGCTTACATACCGCGACTAGTTGCGCTCTTAATAGCGCAGATTTTTGCGACTACAGGGTAACTACCTGCGCTACTACGAGCGCTTACACAATAATAATAATAATAATAATAATAATAATAATAATAATAATAATAATAATAATAATGAGGACTTTGTAAAGCACCTATTCTTTAGAATCTATAATCGCTTTACAACATCGATCATTATATGACAACAAACACACACACACCCCACATGAACTTAGATACATAAATGATGCTGAAATTATTTAAGGAAGGAAACATTATTTCGTCTTTAAGTTTGTTCTTGCAGACGAAAAAGGTGAGTTTTAAGAGCTCTTGAAAGGGATCACCGTATCTTTGTGTCTAACTTCAATGGGCATTTCATTTTGTTGCTGGGCCTTGGTATGAAACGAAGTAGTGGAAAAAATGAGTAAAATGAGTATACGATTGTCAGAAGAGGAGCGTAATAATCTTGCTGGTGTGTACACATGGGTGAGGCCAAATAGGTATGTTGGACTGAAGTCCGTGAGCGGTTCGTAGCAAAGAGAATAAATTTTGTTTGATACTGGATCGGATGGATAGTCAGTGTAGGGTACAGAGAAGTGGGGAGCCTATTTAGTTATTACTTGATAATAGTACAACGCACACAACAGTGTGCATACTGAGGTATTAGAAATTCATTTCCATGTATATTAATACCATTTATATCTTTTATTCTTTTTTTATCAAATCATTTTAAATGTTCCTAACTATACCATCTGCTCTCATGAATAAATTAAGCGCATTGCAGCTTTCAATTTCATTTAGAACAGACTGAACCATTTTTAATGAGTTTTACATTGTATAAAATATACAACGTAATCACTTGGCAACTTCAACCTGTACATGAACAGAGAGTTAAACAGTTTATGACTAAAGTATGCTCATTAAAGTCACTTTGAGAAAGGTTCATCCTACAATTCGCATGAGCAGTTTCACAGTTTTATACATTTATAAATTAAGGAACACTTTGATTTTACATAGAGTTTATGTATACATTTGATCTGGAAATTGTTTATAAATAGTTATTCTAGAATAAGGCATATTTTAAATCAGTAGATATATTTTTATTATTACAACATTAAAAAACATAAAGTTTCAGATGTGGAATAGATATAACCCAAATATACAGAATGTATAAAGAATTGTGTCATTATTTAGGCACAAGGAGAGAAAAAGTGAAATTAATTAAATATAATTTATTTATATAAAATATAAATATATTTAAATCACACCATTACAAATAAAATTCACATCTGGAATGTAAATTAAATAGGTGGTAAGGTTGAGAAAAAACAAAGTTATAAATAATTATAGACTATGGATCAGTAAAGATTACCACAGTTTATACCTACACAATCTCAGAGAAAGAATAGTCTATGGGAAACTGACAGACCCAAATGCTAATATTATCAATAGAAATATGATGAAAGTTCTAACAACATTGATAATTGATAAGGTGTACACATATGAAGAGAATAGAATGTATAATGAAGGTGAAAAAAATTAAAAATCATAACGACATGCCTTTTTTGGAGAGAGAGAGAGAGAGAGAGAGACAGAGAGAGACAGAGATAATTAGATAGATTAGATAGATAGATATATTCGATATTTTAGATGGATTAGATATATAGATAGTGAATGGGAGACTATGTAATAAGAAATAAATTAATACCATAATTATTGTTGCTGTTGTTGTTATTATGATTATTAAAATAGTTTATTTTTTGTTGAAATTTGATGTTATATTGAATATATTAAACTGTTTCATAATATATATATATATATATATATATATATATATATATATATATATATATATATATATATATATATTAAATTTTATTTATGTACAACATTCTTAAAATGTTTTGATTTAGTCTTATCCAGCAACACAAAATCAAACTCATTGCAATAAATATAAATAAATAATATTAGTTGTTAGGTAAATAAATAAATAAATAAATAAATAAATAAATAAGAAGAAAAAAATCAAAATTTAAATATATTGTTTATTAAATGTCTATATTTCATGCACACATATTTGAAAAAAATGTATTTCAAATACAAACATTTTTTGAAAGATATTTCAAGTACATTTTTTTGAAAATTGCTATGAAAAAGAAAATCAGGTTAAATAATACAAAGATTTGAATAAATATGTCAATATTCGAAAACTGCTGATTTTTTTTTTTAATTCCTATTAGTTGTTTGCGCGCAATATCTGGATAAATGATTATTCGAAGCTAGAACCATTGACCATGTAAATTCTCGAGAAAGAGCGAATCAATTTTTTTTATTCCAAGTTGCTGCTCTCATTTTCTCGAGAAATGGTCTAATCCAGTTTGGATCCCAATAGGCCAGAGTAGAAATCTGTATTATTACATTATGGAACACGTTGAAGAGAAACCTTTTCAGTTTGAAATATGGAATAAAATATTTATTCAGATTGGAACTATGAATGAACATATGATGACACATACAGGAGAAAAACCATTCAAGTGTGAAGTATCTAATATAACGTTTAATGCGAGTGAAAATCTAACGGTGCACCTGAGGGCTCATACGATAGAAAAAAACCATTTAAATGTGAAGTGTGTGATAAAAGATTTAGTAACTGTGGAGCTATGAATATACACATGAGGATACATACTGGAGAAAAACCATTTAAGTGTGAAATATCTGATAAGCGGTTTAGTAGAAGTGGAATTCTTAATGAGCACATACGAACACATACTGGAGAAAAACCGTTTAAGTGTGAAGTGTGTAATAAAGGGTTTAGTATCAGTAGAAATCTGAAAAAGCACATGAGGACACATACTGGAGAAAACCATTTCAGTGTGAACAGTGTAATAAAACTTATAGGCAGAGTGGACAATTATCAGTTCACATGAGAATACATACTGGAGAAAAACCATTTCAGTGTGAAGTATGTGAGGAAAGGCTTAGTACAGGTGGGGATCTGAAAAAGCACATGAGGACACACACTGGGTTAAACCCATTTAAATGTGGAATATGTAATAAAAAGTTTAGTAAAAGTGGAATTCTAACAGTGCATATGAGGATACATACTGGAGAGAAACCATTTAGATGTGAAATATGCGGCCGCACGATTCACCCAAAACTACCCAAAACCTGCCCAAAACCACCCAAAACCTGCCCAAAACCACAAAAAAACCTGCCCAAAACCACAAAAAACATGATGTAAATCAAATGAAATATACTCAAAGCCACAAGAAAACATTGGAAATATTACTATCTTGTTGAAACCGACGACTAATTATGCCGCATTTATTATTTTCATCGTATGGAAATTACAAAAGGGAGACTACCCAAAACCACTCAAAACCTGACCAAATCCACAAAAAAAAAACCATGATAGGGGGGAGGCTACCCAAAACCTGACCAAATCCACAAAAAACATGATGTAAATAAAATGAAATATACAAACGGCCTCATTGTGAATCAACGAGAATGACAACAGTAATATATGCACGATATTGTACAAGTTTACATGTATTTGTTATTGTCTTTATTAACATTATGTTGTCGCTAAGGGCTATAGCAGTCTATTATGTTTCTTCTTGACATCTTAATTAAAAATAAAATTTTGAAATCATAATACATGGTATTGATTTTTTATTTTTAACTTGAAGAGAAACTAAGTGCCTATTCATTATTTTCTAATGATAGAGCAGTCTTTTCTTCGCATGTAATTCATTGGTATGAGACATGTGAAGATCTATAAATACGGCTTATAGACAATTCGGACCAAAGACAATTCGGACCAACTTGGACCGAAAATAAGACAATTCGGCGCAACTCGAAAGACAATTCGGCCCATCCAAAGACAATTCGGCCCAGTTTTAAACTACAACTGACAAGTATTTATTTGTAACATATATTTTGACAATTCTTATATAATATGTTTTATAATAAAATTTGGAACAATAAATTTATACAGATAAAATGGTTGAAAACTGCATAATTAGTTATTTTGCGATAATTTGACAAATTTAATTCAGAACATTATTCTTGTTTTACTGTTATATGTTACGAAAAAGACAGATAAATGTGCACAATGAAAGATGCATCTTTACCAAAATATCTTGCATTTTAAACTTTATTTAATTTGATAATGAATATTCAAAACACCACAAACATTTTAAGTTGTCAAATTAATACCATTCTAATTATAACAGTTTCCGAATCAAAATATTAGCGCGAACGTTTACAACGTGTATGCCTTTTTGTTCAATCCAAACATATAATGTATGTATCAGATACATACGACAAGAGACTGTTCATTAAATATGTAATCGCTTTCAATCAGTTTTCCCGTTTGATCATGAAAATATGGCATGAAATTATTGCATATCTGCATGTATGTACGTACGTATGTATGTGTTTGTGCGTGCGTGCGTGTGTGTAGATATATATCTGCATTCAAGCTGGTGAGTCTTATGTATACGGGCTGATGTATTTTGCTTTGTTTCACTTTCACTTTCAGGCAATTATATTATTTTATTTTTCATTTGAGAGAGAGAGAGAGAGAGAGAGAGAGAGAGAGAGAGAGCATATTAAAGACAACATTCGGCACTCTTTACATAAGCATGGATGTGACGATCTTGTCACAAAATCTATATTTCGTATGCTCTTCAATGAAGACAGTGGTCTAATATTTAGTCAAGATGACACTGAGTTTGCTAAACGAGAAGAAGATTTGACAATATATTTAAAACAATATCCAAATGTTGCACAGTACTTCAAAAAGTTCATATGTCAAAAAATTAAAATGTTTGTCTATAAACCACTAAAAAACAAAACTATCACGAGTCTTTGGACAAACAACAACTCAGAATCTATCAATAATAAACTTAAACAGGTTGCTGATTGGAAACAACACAAGATTCCCGAATTAATTAACAGGTTATATAGTGTAACTCAAGGTCAGTTGATAGATTTGCGTCGCGCACTATATGGTTCTGGCAATTATAAATTATGTGGTCCTTCTTGTTCATATATTATTGATGAAACGATTTGGCGCACAAAATCATCAGCAGAAAAGACAAGAATATTTACACAATTTTTACAAAAGCAACTAAATTACAATACTTCTAATTATATACATTCATCCAATGGAAAATTTAAATGCATCCGGCCGAAAATAGATGCGGGAAAAAAACCTGGGCAAAGAAAGCGAGCAAAGTCGGAACGAACAGCGCAAAAGAAATGGCAATAAAATTTGGTCTAATGTCGAGACAAAGCTACACATTTCCATTGTTACACTTTTTTAAAACTAATTTCATGTCAAATTCTTTGCAATGTTTATATATTTTTTTTCATTTGTTGCATACATTAATGTATTATTTTGATTTTATTAATGCTTTGCTTTAAAATATGCAAAATACAATCGAGTTGAACTCCATTTGTTTATTGTTGATACACTTTTTATTTCATGTTTCAAACTGTGTTTGATTCGACATGGAAAAATAATCTTAGTACATATTTATACATTTTTAATCGCCAGTGAGACATTCCATGTATAATAGAAATGGAAAATCTATTATAAAGAAATAATGTGGTACTTTCAGTTGTTCGTTGTATTGTAATGTTGTATTAATCGCATTTGACAGTTATGGCACTGATCGGCAATTATTTACTTCAAATGATTCAAAATAGGAGAATTAAAAAATGCAACGAAATACATTTTTTTTTTCTATTCCATTACATGCTACTTTGTTTATTGTATTTGATTTTGTCCAGAATTTATATAGTTCAGTTCTGACTGGTGATGAATATAGATAGTAACATTTGTCTCCCTTGTTTCAATGTTTACTTCCCAAAAAAATAAAGGCAGTCGAACGTGTCACCTGTTTCAATAAATTAATACTGTATCCAACGTTTTCTTGTGATTATGAGTTTGATTAGCATCATATTTTTTGTGGATTTGGGCAGGTTTTGGGTGGTTTTGGGCAGGTTTTGGGTGGTTTTGGGCAGGTTTTGGGTGAATCGTGCGGCCCTGAAATATGTAATAAAAGATTTAGTGAAGCTGGAAATCTGAATATTCACATGAGGATACATACTGGAGAAAAACCATTTAAGTGTGAAGTATGCAACAGAATGTTTAGTCAAGATGGAAACCTAATTTTGCACACGAGGATTCATACAGGAGATAAACCATATACCGGTATGTGTGAAGTATGTGATAACATGTTTCTTAAAAGTGGAAATCTTATATTGCATTTGAGGATACATACTGGAGAAAAGCCATTTAAGTGTGAAGTATGTGATAAAATGTTCACGCAAAGTGAAGATCTAATTATTCACATGAGGACACATACTGGAGCAAAACTGTTTGTGTGAAGTTTGTTGTAAAATGTTTAATGGAAAAGGAAAACTGTAAAAGCACATGAAGATATATACTTTAGGCCACGTAAGTGTGAAGTAATATAACAAATATTTGATTCAAATGGACATCTTGTGATACACGGGAATGAATATTTTATTTACAAAGCTACTATTTCCATTCTGACTCTTACCTGACCTGTGACACAACATAATGCCCTGTGTCCATATTCATGAAACTTCACAAAGATGAGTGAGAAACTATACTCAAAATACCCAAATTTGTCCCTCATGTGAGTGTCCACTTAATTTATGATTCACAAAAAATGATCTCAAATTTGAATGAACTAATTTAAGGGGGACATAAAGCTCAACTTGTTAAGTATGTAAGTCGTTGGTTACGGTGATCGCCATTTATGATAGTGTACACTCTGCTTTCTGCTAAGAGGTTGCTCGCACATTTCCGTAAACAATCGTGTTGTCTGTATCAGATTTTGAATAATATATGCCATGTTGTGTGTAGTATAAAATATGAATTGTAGGAAAGTATAGAAAAAACAATGTGCTTACTGGACTGAAAAAGGAGAAAATTGTGTTACTGGGGAGTCTGCTGAAAAGAGAGGGTATATTGTTTGGAAAGTTTCAAGGCTGTGGAGGAGAAAAGGGAGCGAGCACAAAAGACAAAGAGAATGCACGGGAAGAGGTGTTGGATGCCGTTAATGTGTAAATATCTACTATCTAATAAAATAATAATGAGGACTTTGTATAGCGCCTAATCTTTAGAAGCTCCAAGTACTTTACAACATCTATAATGATATGACTACAACAACAAAATAATACTGAAAATATTTAAGGTAGGGAATATTAATTAGGTCTTTAAGCTTGTTCTTGCAGTCAAAAAATGTGAGTTTGAAGAGCACTCTTGAAAGGGATCACTGTGTCTATGAAGTATTTTTCATTTAATACATGTATATTTTTTTATGAAAATTAAGTTTATTGCTCAAATTTAGCATTTTCTGCTTAACCTACAGTCCTTATTTGTAACTGGTGTATATTTGTCATTTTTATGCAGATATCTAAATTAGTACTGTAAATATTAAATGAACAAATAAAGTTAATAACTTTGGACTCTTTCTGACAGTCAAAATTGAATTTTTTCAACCAAAAATATCACGTGAACCAGTGTTTACAGAAATTACATATTGTTGTGCAGAATTACCAGACATGCCGAATAGGCTGACACTGTTTTACATGTCAGTGTTATGCATGGAAATTAAACTCAGTGACAACCAACAGTTCTTCTAATCTGCAGAGTTCAACATTGTCTTGGATCGGACTGCAACTTTTGCTTGTGGGATTCCTACTTTTACCAAAATGGGAATGTTGGACTCCTAGTTTTAAAATCCTAGCGAGACCTCTGACACAAGAGTTGAATGTAAATCAAATATGTGACCACCTACAAATGTTGGACCTGTCTGTTTAGGTTAGATAACGATGGTGACAATATATTTATTTTTCCAAACATAATAAACCTTCATCTAATTTCTAATACCTTGTGTTCCATTAATAACATATCCAGGATATGTATATATGCTAGATGTATGGTAACACTGTATATCACTGTATCCAAGTCATATTTAATACACATTTCATTCCAGAAAAATGAAAGTAAATGTTGTTTACATGATCAAGTCTCAAAAATTTATTTGATATTTTATTGTAAGAAATAAATTTCATCATCTTAAATTTAAAAATAATAATGACATACAAACAGAGTACATAAATTTGAATGTTGGTTGCATTAAATTAAAATTTTGAGCTTTAAATTTTGATTTTTCAGATCAATATGTTGAATGTTGTTGCGAGCCATAATATGTTAGTAAATACGGTACTTGTTTATGAGGCTGAAAGATATTTTAAGACTATTTTGTATTGTTATTGTTTAATATTTAGTCATTCTACAAATGTATTATGTTTTAAAATTATGTATTAATAAATTAATTATACACATCATAACATTTTCAATAGTATGGCATAGATGATTGTCTTAGAATGCAAACATGAGTTTATCCTGGCTACTTAGCAACACAGTTTGTAATTTTAAGTTTCACACACCATCTGAAATGAAATTAAATTGAATTCCTTCATATATGTAAAGAGGTTATAGGAACAGATATTTATAATCGACCACTAGGCCTTGATACATATTTAAATTTTTCTCACATGTTTAATGACCATAACATTGATTTGGATTATTTTATTAATTAATAAAAATGATCAAATTATATATATATATATATGTTTCAGACTTGGAACGTATTAATTTTCCAGATAATTTCAACGTGTTGATTACTGACTGCTACTTTTATGTGTACGATCATTGATTTATTTATAAGACTCCTATGATAGTCTGCCTTGGTGGGTCCTTGGTGTCTCATTTATGAATAAGACTATGGTAGTCTGCCTTAGTTGATCCTTGGTGTCTCATTTATGTACATGACTCCTATGGTTGGCTGCCTTAGTGGGTAATTGGTGTCTCATTTATGAATAAGACTATGGTAGTCTGCCTTAGTTGATCCTTGGTGTCTGATTTATGTACATGACTCCTATGGTTGGCTTCCTTAATGGATTTTATAGAAAGGTTCATAGTTCCATTGTTGGTGGTATGATATTACCAAAATAAAATGTGAAAAGTGTCACAGACACTAAATGACAACTCAGTTATTTGGGTCCTCTAAATATCAAATATTCAATCTGGATACCAATCATTCAATCAGAATATCAATTATTGAATCTGAATATCAATTATTCAATCTATGTATCATTTATGTACAAGACTCACAGGGTTGTCTGCTTTAGTGGGTAATTGGTGTCTCATTTATGTACATGACTCCTATGGTCGGCTTCCTTAATGGATTTTATAGAAAGGTACATAGTTCCATTGTTGGTGGTATGATATTACCAAATAAAATGTGAAAAGTGTCACAGACACTAAATGACAACTCAGTTATTTGGGTCCTCTAAATATCAAATATTCAATCTGGATACCAATCATTCAATCAGAATATCAATTATTGAATCTGAATATCGATTATTGAATATGAATATCAATTATTTCATCTATGTATCAATTATTCAATCTGGATATCAATTATTCAATCTGGATATAAATTATTCAATCTAAATATCAATTATGAATCTGACCGATTTAGTGATTAGCAAGGACAAATACTAACAGTTGTTAAAATATTTTGACTAACTGAAACATGACCTTGAACATCAGAATGGACAACATTGCCACCAGGATGAATGTTTGCATTATGTTTTATGGATGGTTAGTGTAAACAACCAAGAATACAGAAATGACACAAACATCATGACTATTGCCAAATATGCAAGAATTACATTGCCCCTAAAATATCTAGAAAATACCTTCTGCCAATTAAAATCAATGATTCATATGGGACTAGCCAATAGCATTGTTCCTACAGGAACAGGTTGGCAATTTTTTGCAATGCAATAAAACATTTTTATGACAGAGATGTTGGAACAACAAAATACCCTCTCTGAGCTTGGGGATATAGAAGTGGCTTGAGTAATGGAGTCAATAGCCTTGGCGACTCATTGGTTAGTATGCCATACTCACTCTATGCTTCTGTGATTCATGACCCTCTTTTGGATTGGGGATGTAGAATATTATGGCTAATGGCAGCTGTCATGATGTGTTCTTGGGCAGGACATGTTACACTAATTGCCTTGGGTCTAAATAACCTAATTGTGTTTCTACAACTCCTGATATCCTTTTTATTTATGTTGGAGTCTCCACAGCTCCTTATTTCCCTATTCTTGATTTTGATATCTCCACCACAGAATATATATATCTCTATTACTGTAATCCTGTCCTAATGAGAAATTGTTAATGATAATGTCCATTAAATGAAACCATTACCATGTGTGCAAGAATGGCATTGACCATAAAATATATAGAAAATATATCAAACCAATTCAGTCAATGGTTTACTGCGGACTGTGGGATCATTCTTAATTTTTAAAAATTTCTACCATTAAGGCAAATACCATGATATGCTTAAATCATTCATGTATGGTATGGGAGCCCTGAGTGGCTGAGTGGTCTAAAGCGCTGTACATTACAGATCACTGCCATCTCACCTCTGTCTGCATGGGTTCGAGTCTAGGATTCGGCCAGTGTGTATGTGAGAAAGCTTGCCAGTAGCTTCTCATGGGATGGTGGTTCTTTCCGGGTTTTACCTTCGCCATGTATAGCCTATCTTGTGCTGAAAAAAATGACGTAAAACCATAAAAACAAACAAACAAACATGTATGGGATGGAGTTATTGCACCAGTCTTTGTGGTGTGTCATTTGACAAGGCAAATTATTCCAGTTGTTTAGGTGTCATAGCTTATTTTGTGTCTATTTGCTGTCAAACATAACACACAAAGTCACTCAATGGAAAATATATGGGGTTTTTTTCATTACAGGTATTCTTATAGATGGAGGCACTGTCAGATTTCCCAAGCTGATGGGACTGTCTTATACCTTGGACCTAATCCTGACTGTCAGGCCATTTGTTGCTAAAGAAGTACTTGAAATGGTTACTAGCCAGCAGAGTTGGTTGTACAGGAACAGGTTGGCATATATTTGCAATGCAATGCAACAAGACACTTCTGTAATAAAGTTGTTGGGAAAAGAAATGACCCTCTGTGGACTTGGGAATGTAGACGGGTCAAATCTAATGGAGTCCGGAGCCATGACAACTCATTGGTATGTGTACCAGACTTGCTATATGGTTCATTGATTCTTGATTCTTTATTGGTACTTCTCTAATTATATGCTTCATTGATTCATGATTATCTATTGGTACTAATCTAATTATATGCTTTATTGATTCATGATTATCTATTGGTACTAATCTAATTATATGCTTCATTGATTCATGATTATCTATTGGTACTAATCTAATTATATGCTTCATTGATTCATGATTTCCTCATGGTGACAGTCGCATTATATGCTTCGGTGACTTTTGGCCTTCTGTTAGTTTTGGATGTAGGATTGCCGTGGCTAATGGCAGCTGTCATGATGTCTTTGGGTATGGCACTTTATACTAATTGCCTTGAGGCTAAATACCCTACAGGTGTTACTATGCTTTAAGACGATAAACCACACAACATTTATTTTGGCATCTACACAACTCCTTACATCACTATTATTTATGTTGATGTCTCCACATGTCCTTATATCCCTTTTTGTTTATGTTGGAGTGTTCACAGCTTCTGTGTCTTGCTCCTATTCTTGATTTTGGTGTCTCCACAACTCCTTATATCCCTAGTAAATCCTGTCCCAACAATAACCCATTCTCATCAGTCATATGTTCACAATGGCCTTTCTAATTTCCAGCAAGGCAATTTCCTACATAAAGATCTTGTATTTAACAGTCATCTGCCTTGTGTGTTGAGTAGCAAGGTGTTTAGTGGTCAATAAAGTGTATCTACATTCAACATTCATTCTACATAAACTTAATCATATGACTAATGCAGAAAATGTTTTTCTAGCATTGGAATTAGGAAATTAATTATAGTTTGAACTTCATCATTAAAAGTTTATTAGTATTTTGGATTGTATTGTTTTCTCATATAACATAACTTTGATACAAGATGTGTGCAAAAATAGGTCTTGTGAATCTATGTTTGTAGTCTTTGAAATTTTGGGAAAAGTCTTTGAATTTATCATTCAGTATTCTGTATATACATAATGGTTGCAGTGGTTTAGTGGTTAGCATGACACGAGTATCACTGAAGGGTTTGGGTTCATATTCAAATCATACCATCAGATGACCTTAAATAACCAAACCTAAATCAAAAGGATGAAATTCAGACCTGCTGTATGTATACTATCAGATGACCTTAAATAACCAAACCTAAATGAAAAGGATGAAATTCAGACCAGCTGTATGTATACTAATGAATTATGACTTAATTTCAAACTTAACATTAAAAAAGAATATGGAAGGAGATAAGAATTCATTTTTTTAAGGATCCTACCAATTTGTGGTGGGGTGGGGAAGGGCAGTAGAGAGTCATTCTGTAATGTGGGACTCTTTGCTTTAAAAGTTTGGGATCTTCTGCCTCAATTTATTGAGTTAATTTGATGTAGTAATCCTCTGCAGAATTCAAAACAATGCTTGACCACAATATCTTTCTACATGAGGATGCTACATGACATGTCATGCAGTTCTGCCTGTATCATTTATTGGTTTGCAATCAGCAAATACCTCATGTCTACTTCATGAATATTTGTGCATTTTTATATGTTCACTAGCAGCTTGAAAAAAATATGGATATAATTGCATTAAAATGTCATAGGTCAAGTTATAGGCAATAATTGCATAATACAGTAGACTGAATTTTCATTTCTTGTGTGTGTGTGCATGTGTGTGTGTGTGTGTGTGTGTGTGTGTACAGTATATAATGAAATGAATTTACTATCAATTTCTATTACAAAATCCCAAAACATTACAGGTAGCCATTATCTGATTTTATTTAAGGTTCCTTCTAGACTTCTGATATCGATGCCAATCATTGCAGCTGTGTATGGTTATGCAGTGGCTGGAGGCATGGAACAGGCATTGATGTTTGACCTCAAGGTCATGTAGGAGTTGGCCATAATGGGCATTTTCTGCAGGAAATTTGGTATGAACAGTTATCCAGATCATGGTTATCATAGGCTAATGTTCAGGTGTAGATTGTGATGTGCGGTGTATGTGTATGGGCATTTAACATTATATGCCACGGTTTTAGAATTTCATGTGACAATGTATGTGATGGGCATTTAACATTATATGCCACGGTTTTAGAATGTCATGTGACAATGTATGTGCATGGGCATTTAATAATATATGTCAGTTTTAGAATGTCATTTGGCAATGTTTGTGTATGGCATTTAACATTATATGCCAGTTTTAGACTGTCATGTGACAATGTATGTGATGGGCATTTAACATTATGTCAGTTTTAGAATGTCATGTGACAATGTATGTGATGGGCATTTAACATTATATGTCACGGTTTTAAAATGTCTTGTGGCAATGTTTGTGTGTGGCATTTAACATTATATGCCAGTTTTAGAATTTCATTTGGCAATGTATGTGTATGGCATTTAACATTATATGCCAGTTTTAGAATGTCCTGTGGCAATGTTTGTGTATGTCATTTAACATTATATGTCAGTTTTAGAATTTCATTTGGCAATGTCTGTGTATGAGCATTTAGCATGTGCCACAGTTTTAGAAGGTCATGTGACAATGAGTGTATGGGAAGAGGCATTCAATATTATTTGCCACATGGTCAAGCTAGTCTTATTTGTCATTTATCAAATAAATGTATGGAATGATTAGTAAGGAACTTGCTGGAAGACGTGCTTGCATTTAAAGAAGGGAAGGTTTTCTGCTGACTTTGTATCATCAAGTATATGGTAAAAAACAAACTGTGCATCCTATGTATCTGCATCTTAGACCCAAGATTCATTTTAGATGATATTTATATCATTTTCATATGGTGACAATTCAATTTTTAACGGCTTGAAGACAAGAAATGTTGCCATTCAAAGGACTGTCACAGGACTCACCTCCAAATTTTAGCTTCTGATTGGTTGGTGTTTAGCCAATCAAATTATGTGATTTGATATCAAGTATTTAGCTAATGACATCTGGATTTTCAGGGTTTTCATAACAATACATTAATTTTGATTTCATTTAATCTCCAACAATCCTTTTCCTGACCATAAATATTCATGACACTCGGTAGGTATGTGTATCATGGCAAGTGTTTTGTCCCATGACACTCGGTAGGTAGTTGTATCATGGCAAGTGTTTTGTCCCATGACACTCGGTAGGTAGTTGTATCATGGCAAGTGTTTTGTCCCATGACACTTGGTAGGTAGTTGTATCATGGCAAGTGTTTCTTCTCATGACGCTCGGTAGGTAGTTGTATCATGGCAAGTGTTTTGTACCATGACACTCGGTAGGTAGTTTTTTCATGGCAAGTGTTTTGTCCCATGACACTCGGTAGGTAGTTGTATCATGGCAAGTGTTTTGTCCCATGACACTCGGTTGGTAGTTGTATCATGGCAAATGTTTTCTCCCATGACACTTGGTAGGTAGTTGTATCATGGCAAGTGTTTTCTCCCATGACACTTGGTAGGTAGTTGTATCATGGCAAGTGTTTTGTCCCATGACACTCGGTAGGTAGTTTTATCATGGCAAGTGCTTGTGCCCCAACTTGGTATACAATTATACCATGACAAGTCTTGGTATGTAGTTTTATTATCACAAGCATTTGTGTCACAGGAAATGTATCATGACATGTACCTTTACAAGTCTTTCCATCTCGCATAACATTCAGTTTTGTCAGATATGATATGGTGCAGTAATGCTTACTGGCTAATAAAATTACATATATTGAAAGATTATTTATGATGATTTATTCACTGATTATTTATTATTAATTGAGAATATAGATTATATATATATGTATTAGTATTTATTGTGCATATATTAAGACTCCTGTTTTTTTATATTTAAAGAATATAGAATCTTGCATATCCATCTACAAATGCAACTCAGCTGTTGCTCATAAAAAATCTCTTAGTATTAGCATCAAGAAAATGATTTGATACTATTACAATTGAGGTCACACACACACACTATGTACAAGTTGGCAACTATTTTTCTTGATTGAATAGGTTTACAAACTAGAGATTTGTCATTTTTCAATGCCATTTAAAATAAGATTTAATAATCATACTCATCCATGAAAGCATGACTATGAGGATACTAGTTCCAAGGTCATCCATTCACCTTGGTAGCATGTACTTACTCAAAGGATGCTTGTTCCAAAGTATTCTAGAAAATATAATCATTGAAATAACACAATGACATCCACTATGACTTCATTTACCTTTTGTAAGATGAAGAATATATTATCAATATTTATATATGAAATGTATATAAATCATTTTCCGATATTGTTGAGGGGCCCCGAGTGGCCGAGTGGTCTAAAGCGCTGTCCATTACGGATCACTGCCATCTCACCTCTGTTTGCGTGAATTTGAGTCTACGATTTAGCTAATGTAGTTATGTGAGAAAGGTTGCCAGTAGCTTATCCTGGGTCGGTGGTTCTTTCCAGGGTTTTTCTGGGTTCTTCCTCCACCATTAATACTGGCCGCCATGTACAGCCTATATTGTGCTGAAAAATGGCGTTAAACCATAAAAAGCAAGAAACAAACCAATATTGTTGTGTATGAGGAACAAGTCAGGGTTTTGTGGATGTTTTATCACGAATTTTGATTTTGAAGATCAGGACCTAATGATGGAAGTATGAAAATGGATTTTGTGTATATTTTGTACATATATTAACATTGTGTAAATTAGATATTGTAAGAATTGCCTATCCATTTATTACAATGTATAATTTGTACACAGACATTTATTTTAATTAATATCCATTTGACTGAGACCCTGGTGGACAAAAATAATTTAGTATTTAAATTTTGGACTATTCAATTACAACTTCCATAATGATGAAGCAATCTGAAGAATGGTCACTTTGATGAAAGTTGGCTGTCTTACTGGGTCCATGGTGTGACATTTATGTGCATGAATTCAGTTGTTGGCTGTCTTAGTGGGTCCATGGTGTGACATTTATGTGCATGAATTCTGTAGTTGGCTGAAATAGTGGGTCCATGGTGTGACATTTATGTGCATGAATTCTGTAGTTGGCTGTCTTAGTGGGTCCATGGTGTGACATTTATGTGCATGAATTATGTAGTTGGCTGTCTTAGTGGGTCCATGGTGTGACATTTATGTGCATGAATTCTGTAGTTGGCTGTCTTAGTGGGTCCATGGTGTGACATTTATGTGCATGAATTATGTAGTTGGCTGTCTTAGTGGGTCCATGGTGTGACATTTATGTGCATGAATTATGTAGTTGGCTGTCTTAGTGGGTCCATGGTGTGACATTTATGTGCATGAATTCTGTAGTTGGCTGTCTTAGTGGGTCCATGGTGTGACATTTATGTGCATGAATTATGTAGTTGGCTGTCTTAGTGGGTCCATGGTGTGACATTTATGTGCATGAATTCTGTAGTTGGCTGTCTTAGTGGGTCCATGGTGTGACATTTATGTGCATGAATTTTGTAGTTGGCTGCCTTAGTGGGTCCATGGTGTGACATTTATGTGCATGAATTCTGTAGTTGGCCGACTTAGTGGGTCCATGGTGTGACATTTATGTCCATCAATTATGTAGTTGGCTGCCTTAGTGGGTCCATGGTGTGACATTTATGTGCATGAATTCTGTAGTTGGCTGTCTTAGTGGGTCCATGGTGTGACATTTATGTGCATGAATTCTGTAGCTGGCTGTCTTAGTGGGTCCATGGTGTGACATTTATGTGCATGAATTCTGTAGTTGGCTGTCTTAGTGGGTCCATGGTGTGACATTTATGTGCATGAATTCTGTAGATGGCTGTCTTAGTGGGTCCATGGTGTGACATTTATGTGCATGAATTCTGTAGTTGGCTGTCTTAGTGGGTCCATGGTGTGACATTTATGTGCATGAATTATGTAGTTGGCTGCATTAGTGGGTCCATGGTGTGACATTTATGTGCATGAATTATGTAGTTGGCTGTCTTAGTGGGTCCATGGTGTGACATTTATGTGCATGAATTCTGTAGTTGGCTGTCTTAGTGGGTCCATGGTGTGACATTTATGTGCATGAATTCTGTAGTTGGCTGCCTTAGTGGGTCCATGGTGTGACATTTATGTGCATGAATTTTGTAGTTGGCTGCCTTAGTGGGTCCATGGTGTGACATTTATGCGCATGAATTCTGTAGTTGGCTGCCTTAGTGGGTCCATGGTGTGACATTTATGTGCATGAATTCTGTAGTTGGCTGTCTTAGTGGGTCCATGGTGTGACATTTATTTGCATGAATTCTGTAGTTGGCTGTCTTAGTGGGTCCATGGTGTGACATTTATGTGCATGAATTCTGTAGTTGGCTGCATTAGTGGGTCCATGGTGTGACATTTATGTGCATGAATTATGTAGTTGGCTGCCTTAGTGGGTCCATGGTGTGACATTTATGTGCATGAATTCTGTAGTTGGCTGTCTTAGTGGGTCCATGGTGTGACATTTATGTGCATGAATTCTGTAGTTGGCTGTCTTAGTGGGTCCATGGTGTGACATTTATGTGCATGAATTCTGTAGTTGGCTGCCTTAGTGGGTCCATGGTGCGACATTTATGTGCATGAATTCTGTAGTTGGCTGTCTTAGTGGGTCCATGGTGTGACATTTATGTGCATGAATTCTGTAGTTGGCTGTCTTAGTGGGTCCATGGTGTGACATTTATGTGCATGAATTCTGTAGTTGGCTGCATTAGTGGGTCCATGGTGTGACATTTATGTGCATGAATTATGTAGTTGGCTGCCTTAGTGGGTCCATGGTGTGACATTTATGTGCATGAATTCTGTAGTTGACTGTCTTAGTGGGTCCATGGTGTGACATTTATGTGCATGAATTCTGTAGTTGGCTGTTTTAGTGGGTCCATGGTGTGACATTTATGTGCATGAATTCTGTAGTTGGCTGTCTTAGTGGGTCCATGGTGCGACATTTATGTGCATCAATTATGTAGTTGGCTGCCTTAGTGGGTCCATGGTGTGACATTTATGTGCATGAATTCTGTAGTTGGCTGTCTTAGTGGGTCCATGGTGTGACATTTATATGCATGAATTCTGTAGTTGGCTGTCTTAGTGGGTCCATGGTGTGACATTTATGTGCATGAATTCTGTAGTTGGCTGTCTTAGTGGGTCCATGGTGTGACATTTATGTGCATGAATTATGTAGTTGACTGTCTTAGTGGGTCCATGGTGCGACATTTATATGCATGAATTCTGTAGTTGGCTGCCATAGTGGGTCCATGGTGTGACATTTATGTGCATGAATTCTGTAGTTGGCTGTCTTAGTGGGTCCATGATGATTATGTGCTTTACATATGTGGCTTGCTGCCAGATAATGATGTGAAAAATGTAACAATAGATTTTGAGCCTTAAGATTAAGATTATTATTAGGACTCCTGCCTAAATGATTTTCGGCATCATAGATAAAAATTGGCATCCAAATAATTGCGATTAAACATTTCCGAGACCTCTGATAATGTTAACAAATCATTCAATCTTTTCTAAAGCCTCTACAGAAAAGTTGTCAATGTAAACAAGCAAGTAAGCAACGTGACCACTTCCAAGTATGCAAAAATTAAATTGTCCATAAAAGATATAAAAAATATCTCAAGCCAATTAAAATTAATGGTTCATTGCTTACGTTACGCGAATGATAATTCTTAATTGTTTTACATTGCTAACACTACCACTAAGACTGATACCATGATGTGCTTAACAGATTCCTGATCAAAAGGGTGTAGGATTGAATTATATCATTTCATCAGCCTGTGTGGTGTGTCCTTTGGAAGGGGACTATATTCCAGTTGCCTTGGCATACAAAGTGTATTGTGTCATGATTATTGTCATTACATGTATTCAGTTTGCAATAGTAACTTATGCATCCTTCTGATCCGGTGACATGAACGAGATTTGACTGCTCTGGTGGCCTAGTGGTTAGAGTGTCTGTCGCGGAAGTGAGAGGTCTTTGGTTCGATCCCCATCAGAGTCATACCAAAGACTTAAAAAAATGGTACTTACAGCTGCCTCACCTGATGCTCAGCATTAATAGGTTAGTGTTAGGGCTGGTTGGCCTGGTGTCAGGATAATGTGACTGGGTGGGACATAATGCGCTAGACATCACTATAAATTGCCTCTCTACAGATCATAGCGATATGGCTCAAAAATTGTTAAAGCTACGTTAAAAATCCTAGTCAAACAAAGAACTATAAAACAAAACACCAAGCCAATGAATGGAAAATATATTTATTTCTTTGTTACAGGTGTGCTCCTTTTTGATGAAGTCACTGTCAGAAATCCAAAGCTTATAGGACTGTGTCATGCCCTTGATGTAATCCTTACTGACAGACCAGTTGGGGCAAAAGAAGCACTTGAAATGAGACTAGCCAGTACAGGCCTGGAACAGGTTGGCATATATTTACAATGCAATAAAACACTTTCATAGTAAAGTTGTTGGGACATCAAAATACTCTGTGGGATTGGCGATATAGAAGTGGCTTCCAGTAATGTATTCCAGAGTCATGCAGCTCATTGGTTAGGGTATCGTATTCGTTATACGCCAATGATTCATGACCCACCTCCCCCAATGGTGTAAGACTCACTATACGATTCAGTGATTCATGACCCCCTTATTGTTTGGGGGACGCAGAATAGATGTGACTGGCAACAGTCATGGTGTGTTTTACACCAATTGCCTTTGGTTTAAATAACTAGTGTTGCTGTCCTGTATGACATCAAATGCCTCTAAAAAAAAAATTTGCCATCGCCACAGCTCCTTATGTCTCTATTGTTTATTTTGATGTCTCCACAACTCTTTGTATCCCTTTTGTTTTTCACCACATCTATTTATATCTCAATTAGTTATGTTGGTGTCTCCACTGCTACTTATAGCCCTATTCTTTATGTTGGTGTCTCGACAAATCCTTAAATCCCTATTACATATTGTAAAACCTGTCCTAGTGGTCACCCATACCCAACAATAACATGTTCACAATGGCCATTCTAATTTTCAGCAAGTCAAATTTCCTGCATAAATGTCCTGTAATTAACAGTCATCTGCCTTACATGGTGAGTAGCAAGGCATTTCCTAATCAACAATGGTTTCTCCCTGTCTCCTTTGATGGTCTGTAAGAGTGTATCTACATTCACTATTTGTTCTACACAAACTTATTTTACAATTAAAATTAATTTTTATTGTAAAATACGTACTAACAGTTCTTATCCCTCTTATGGTCATAACTCTAGTCATGTTGACACTAACTTAAGAGCATCAATATGTGAATTTCTAAAACAACAATTTTTCCAACTTTCGAATGCAGATATTGTCTGCATTGGGTGAAACAAGCTAAGATGGGCGTATATCTTTAAATTTGTGTGATTTCATTTCTAGCATGGATTAAAATGAGCAAGGTGAAATAGTCATGTGCAGAATAAATAAATCTGAGAGAGAACAGTATATACCTGTAATTATGATTTTGTTTGATGGCACAAATAGATAAATATTGATAACAAAATAGTAGTAATGACTGATATTTGATGTGTGGTATTTGTTTTAACTGTCAAACTGTATACAGAAATCACCTATGTGCAACAGCTAGTTCTACAGTTTCCAGTGATTGCTATCTTTATGTCCCAATATATCTATATATCTTGCTGGCAAATGTTTTTCCCTTATGACATTAATTTAGAATGAAGCTTATAACCTTCTGTCAGCTGTCTTTAACACATTTACAATGATAGCAACTTTAAATACCAGACTATATCTGGTCATTTCTGAGTTTATTCAAACTATGGAAATTCTATGAATGAATTTGCATACATATAAATATGGCTTTTTTGTGTGTACAGCTTTGTGAGTGTATACATGATGTTCCAGTTTTCAATACAAAACAACCTAGTTGTTTGAGTTTCCAGAAAGTTTACTCATGTATGTGTTCATATTAGATGTAGCCATAATACCCATTGGATACTAATTTTCCCATATGATTACTAAACTCTATGCAATATTCAGATATTTGGTTAGTGCTATTTTATTTTCACTGTCCCTTTTTAATCACAGCTCTAGGACAGTCCCTTAAGTTGGCAAAAGAGATAGATAAATTTCCACGGCAGTGTATGAATGTAGACAGGAGGTCAGCCTACTATTCAACCTTAGATGCAGAGTCATGGGATTGAGCTCTGCAATATGAATTGAAACTATAAATCTTCAATAAAAATAATGTTTTTTAATATTTTAATTTTGAAATTAAAAAAATGATTGATACAAAAATAAGTTACAAACAGTACAGTACATATTAATTGCTTGTATAATGTTTCCACCAAGATTAGGGTATCAATTACCACAATCGGAGGGGCCCCGCATGGCCAAAAGCACTTTCTGTTACAGTTCACTACCGTCTCACTTCTGTTTGCATGGGTTTGAATCTAACATTTGGCTAATCTAGTTAAGTGAGAAAGCTTGCCAGTAGCTTCTCGTGGGTCGGTGGTTCTTTCAGGGGTTTTTCCCTGGTTCTTCCTCCACCAATAGTACTGGCCACCATGTATAGCCTATCGTGTGCTGAAAAATGGCACTAAACCCTAAACAACAACAACAACAACCAAAATCTGACAGTGCATTTTAGCCCAAATGGATGCAATTACTAATGTTAGGAGTCACATCATAGATCTAGTGTACTAATGAAACTGTTGTAGCAATAAAAATATAAAATAAATTTACCAAAGGAAGAAAATTTCAGTGATGAATCATTACTGAATCTACTTGAAACAAGAGAAAATAATGTATGAAAGAGATGGTACACAAGTCTTTTAAAACATTTTAAAATATTTTAATAGTTTTTGCTTTTATTATGTTTTGGAAAATTCAGAAAGTAATAGTTGGTTTGGTAATCCATGTTGTACCATTAGAATGGATGAAATAGTAATAGTAGGATTGGTAATCCTAGTTGTACCATAAGATTTTTAACAAGGGATGAAAAAGTAATAGTAGATGTACCATTAGCAGGGAAGAAATTATAGCAAATGGTTGAGAAGAAATGGAGGAATGCTACTGCTGCACAGCCTGTCAAATACATAGATCCAACAATGTGTACAACAAATAATGTGTACTGAATATGTATGTTCATCAAGGAATATTTAATATTTAACAAGTGATTAAAATCTTCAAATATTTATTTTCTCATAGAATTAATTGAGCATTATTAATTAAACAATATATGTCATGCAATAAAGATAAGACAATGGTTTAATTTGAAAATTCATTGTTAATTGCCAAAAAGACTTGTAAATTGTACATACAAATTAGGTAGATTTCAATTCTGAGGTAAATCTTAACAAATTATGAAATCCCATTGTAACTATTCCCTGTATTATAAACCAATTTTTGTGCAATTCATTTTATTTGTTATTTTCCACCAATCTTCTAAACAATAAAAACCTTTTATTTGTTTCATTTTTTAATAAGAAAATATTCCTTATTTACCTGATCAGTGCATGAAATAATATTGATTTGGTAATCATTTACCACCATGAATGACCAAACTATTATATATCTTATATTATATTGTGTTTCAATTTTTATGGTTACAATAATATTCTCAACTTAGGTATGAAGTCCAATGTATAATCTAAAAAAATAACTGGAACCATTCTCTTTCCTTTATAAAGTTAATTAATATTGCCAGTTAGGAGAAAGGCTATAATATATATAAAAGGGGAGAAGTGTCTGTCCATGAACTGAGAGTCAATTATTTGCACCTTCAAAGAAAGGTCAACTTTCTATTTCTTCAAAAGACATTTATCATATGATCTATGATGACTAGATTTCCACTTTTTAAGTTTTTTTGTCAGTTGGTAAATGTGTAGCTTTGTCTTCTCAGAATAGTTTGTAATGATAAAAGTATCCCTAATGTTATCAAAACTGATTGCCCTTGGATACTGTGGCACTCCTGTAGTTATGACCTGTATTATGCATCCTTCTGGTGATATTTGGTGAATGTTATGTGAATCATATCCAACAACATAGATGTTGTCATCCCTGTCCACAGCTACTCCTCTAGCATCTTTGAGGTTATCTGGACTGTAGGTATACTGCTTCTTGCCTTCCATATTGAAACACAGAAGGGAATTAGGCACAGCAACATAAACTTGTGTTTTGGAGTTATTCAGTGCTATGTAGTTGCATCCAGATGTTGATTCATACTGATCAGAATAATTGACCTCTCTCCCAACTCTAATTAGACTCCAGCAATACTTGTTTTTACCACAGTCTCCAACCACAACCACCTCTCCATTCCCAGCTGCTGCAATTCCCCAGCACTTATATTTAGTTGTTATTGTTCTGACTGGACTGATGACATCATCCCTGACTGATAGAATCTGAATTTTATTTTGATTCCAGAAAGACACAGCCACTTCATCATAACCCACCACACAAATGTCATAAGGCTTTTCTGTGAGTTTGTATGTCGTAACTACTTGATGTGATTCATTAAGAAGAATACACTGACTATTGCTAAAATCAACAAGCATCACCCTGTGTCTAGGGAGAATAGTAATGCCAGTATAATTTGGTGTATTACCAGTAATATTAACATCAACTGTTTCAACTTTCTTAACCTGGCATTCCTTTGTTGGTTTTCCCAAACCAGGTATAGAAAGACTTGAGCCATTCATGGTCACAAGTTTTCCAATATCCAATGATGAGAGTGACAGAATAGATTCTAACAGTGGAGTAAATTTCACCTGCATTGTCAGTGTATCTGTCCTCTCATACTTTTCTCTGACCTGAGAGTAATATAAAGGTAGTTGTGACTTTATTTTTTCTGCAGTCAGAAATTTTTGTATATCAATTCCATATTTGTGGACTGTTTCACATAGAAGTTGAGAATTTCTTATGGCATGAATCAGTGACAAACATTGATGATTTTCTTCTTGTGTCCTAATAGCAACTTCTTTGTGAATTCTCCTTCCCTCCATCTTCACTTTCGTCTCTAATTCGTCCAAAGCTGTGTTGATTTTCGTTCTCACTTCTCTGATTTGATCAGTCAGTCCATTAACTTGGGACTCTAGATCCTTAATATTAGACTCCTTTACATCGATAACCGATTTTAAGTAAGTTTCTAGTTTCTTCAACTCTTCAATGATTTCACTTGTTTTGGTTTCACGTAACAGAGCTGAGAGTTCCTCCTTCAACTTTCTTACCTTAGAACAAGTGGTGTGGCTATCAAAATAACAAATTCCACAACAGGCAATTTTGTGATCATTGCAGTAAAATTTTAGATCTTCATCTTCATGATCAAGACATGTAAAACCTTCAGCAAATTTCATCATATTTTGTGGATTGTTCAATAACTCTTCCATTGTAAGAATTGAGTGAGATTTTAACGTTTTCTGTTTCCTGTGGAACTTAGCACAATCATCACACATTGCTTCTTCGCATACTACACAGAAGCCTGTGGCTGTGACAGAAGAGCCTTCAGCGGTACAAGCATCACATACACGATCTACTTTCGATTTCGGCGGTATGATGCATTGTATCGCAGTGTCGACTGGAAAGATGGATGCCCATTCACTAGTTGGTTTATTCTGTGTAAAATGACCCGCTGTTTTTCTACATACCGGACACTCGATGCATCTCTTGCTCTCATGTTCTATAGCCTTGCTTGTGATGTATGACTGTAGACAACTCTGACAAAACGTGTGGGCACACGGCAGCTGTCTTGGTACGTTGAATAAGCCCATACAAATGGGACAAGTTGGTTCGTCTTCAGTATGTGTTATAGCAGTAGCCATTATGAAGTATCTCCTTTTATTTTCCTTTTTAATATTGACGTACAACTTTGTATGTACTATTGCAAGCCTTAAACTGATCACGGCGGTATTTCTTCCTGGTCATGTGTGGGCACGTTTAAAGCTTGACTGGTACACGAACTTGTTTGACAGAATTTAATACCATTTCCTCAATCTCTGCTGGATATAAATAGCTCAATAATTATCATTGTGTATTTGTACGTTTCCATTAAAATGCATTAAGCCAGAATAGAATAGACTAAGAGTTTTCAATTTTTAATAGAAATTGCTAAATTTTCTTCTCTATTTATATGTAGAATGAGGAATTTGTAAAGAACCTAATCACTAGTAGCTCTGTGAGCTTTACAACATGCGATAACACATGTAACATAAAAAACAAAACAACTTATACTGATATGATTACAACAAAAACCATGAAATTGGAAAACATAAAACATGCTTAAAATGTTTAAGCTGATTCGTCTCAGCTCAAGATTTACATCATTGCATATATTCAAGACATGTTCGTGCAATGTGAGCGTACTGTCCAGAGTAATCCTAGGTTTCGTATTGACTGAATTTAATGTTGGTGATGTTTATTGAGGTAAAGGATATGAATGAGAAAGTCCTTGTGTTGTGATGAGAACGGCGTTTTTTTTTTTTTTATTATTCATCTGCAGCTTGTGCCAATTTTAACAAGATAGACCTGAACGGATGCTTGAATCAAATGACGACACAAGGGGACATCCACTAATCATGTCAACAATTTTTCGGAAATTTCTCATTATGGACTTTATGAATTGGATAATGAAAAAATTATATTTTCTACGGATACCGTGATTATTTCACGCTGTAAAACATACGTCTCATTCAATTAATCTTTCCAAAAATTCACAAATAGGAAAACAAAAAAACGGTTCATATATAATGTATGACCGTAATATTCATATAATCTCACGTAACGAGAACTAGATTCAAATAATCTCATGTAATTTCGTACAATGAAAGCGAGATTCAGATAACTTCATGGAATTTAATTTTTAAAAGCAATCTTCTGTATTCAAAATAAGATTCAGACTTGTAACTGCCGCTCACACTCTTCAATGATTCACCATACCCACAAGTTTCAAATTAGCGGTTTCGTCTTTGTATGGTTTTAATGGTTCAATCTTCTTCAATATCCATATAGACGACCAGAAAGATAGTCCGTTATACCCGCAGACATACATAGACATCACTATTCTCCTGAATTTGCTTATTACACTTGTATTGGCCAAGCCCATGAAACTACCATGAGCACAGACATACGTATAGTCATAGGTACATACCACTACAAATAGTTGCAGACAGCTACAATGAAAACACACTGGTCGTAATGAAAGGTACGGACTTAAAATCTATAAATATATGCTGATAAAGTAAACAGTTTATAGCAACTTGTAACAAAACGTTCACAACCTTTCAAAATCTACATAGTAGTAAAGGCATCATTTCACGATACGAAATTAAAAAAGAATATGCTTCACACATAAAATAAAATACAAACATAACACTTACCAATATTGCTGGAGAACATAAATGGAGAACGTTCGCTCCTTCACAAGACCCAAAGACCAGTGTGTAATTTAAACAAGAAACTTGCGAGTGAGTATTAGTCAGGGTGAAATACCCGTGTACACCGTGCTTTTAGTGTATAACGCCGCTTGTGATCTACGACAAGATACACGCTAATTCAGTTGCTTAAGAAAAAACAATTATTCACCCTAGGAAACAATGTACGCATATACATAGAGAAATGTTTAAAGGAGTAACCGAGTTATTTCTTGTCTTTTTGTAATAATACCCCCTCCACAAGAAGAGGAAAATGTACACGTTTTCTAAAGTACACAGAATAAAAGTAAATAATTACTGATGCTGCTTTATAATATTTACACTGGTTATAAAATAATCCGGATTGTCTATTTAAATCCTGTTCAAATAATCCTCACCTACGTTTTCGACCCCTCTGATTGACTCAACTCGAAAACGATAGGGTTGAAGTGTTAGCACCCAACGCATCAACCGAGCGTTGGCGACCTTAGCTTTGTTTAAGTACAACAATTGTCGATGGTCTGTTTCGAGAACAAAATTTCTCCAAAAAAGATAGTCTTTAAACTTACCAATCTCTTCTACTGCAGCTAAGCATTGTTTCTCACTCAAAGAGTATTTTTGTTCCATAGACAGTAAGTTCTTACTGGCATAGGTTATATTCATTTAATCCTGTCTTCTTCCTGCAACAAAATTGCAAGCTGTCAAACCATTATCGGAATCCCTAGTTCTGGTAATAAACGGTGTACTGATATCATCATCATCATCATCATCATCATCATCATCATCATCATCATCATCATCATCATCATCATCATCATCATCTTGACCTAGTGTGGTCGTTGAGGCACTGTGCTGCTGAACATCTGACCAGTTCCCTCCTCTTGTCTCGATCATGTGCCAATGCCTGTGTCTCCGCAAATCTTTTCCTGGTCCATTCTGTGATGTTGTCTCTCCACTTTCTTCTCTGTCTATCTCTTCTTCTACCTCCTTGGACACAACGCTGCAGTACTGTTGTGGATAGACTGTTGGCTCTAGTAACATGGCCATACCATTTCAGCTTTCTCTTTGTGACAGTGGTGAGGAGGTCTTCATAATGGCCTACTTTGTGCCTGATGTTGTTATCCATCTCTTCATTTCTGATTTGGTTCATGTAAGAGTTGCCTAGGATGGCTCTGTAGCATCTCAGTTTAAGTGTCTGGATCTTCGTTGTAATTCTGCTGTGAGGGTCCAGGCATCACATGAATACAGAAAGATTCAGATGATTAGTGCTCTCAATAGTCTGATTTTAGTTTTCAGAGAGATATTCTTGTCTCTCCAAATGGGTCTTAGCTTTGACATAGCTGCCATTGTTTGTGCTGCTCGTGACAAAAGCTCTAATATTGATCCTTCTTCCGTGATTATGGAACCAATATGTTTGAATTGGCCCACTGTTTCCAATTCCTGTCCTCTGACTTTAATCTTGGTTGAGATTTGTTTGCCACTATTTGTCATCAGCTTTGTCTTCTCGGCACTTATCTCCATGTCAAATCTGGAAGATGTTTAATCCAGTTTCTTCATTAAGGTGGCAAGTTCATTTTCACTTCCTACCAGTCCATTAATGTCGTCTGCAAAGCGGAGGTTGGTGATGTTGCGCCCTCCAATGCTGACTGTCCCACAGTGGTTTTCCAGGGATTCATTCATGATCTGCTCTAAGTAGATGTTGAAATATGTGGATGACAGGAGACACCATTGTCGTACTCCAACTGTTGTCTTGAACCAGTCCCCCACAGAACCTTGAGGAGTTACTGCACTTTTAGACTTGGCATACAGCTGCTTGATGGTGTGTGTAAACTTTTAACCCATGTTTTACTTCATTTTGGCCCATAATGCATCATGCCACACTTTGTCAAAAGCCTTTCTGAAATCTGTGAACACATGATAGATGTATTGCTGATGTTGTGAGCACTTTTCACACAGCACCCTAAGATTGAATATTTGTTCTGTTGTGCTTCTTCCACTCCGGAACCCTGCCTTTCCTTCAGCGATTATTTCGTCTGCTTGTGGGTTCAATCTGTTCAAGATGATCTTCAGCATCACCTTACCAGCACGGCTGATCAAACTGATAGTTCTATAATTTTGGCACAGATGGAGATTGCCTTTTTGAGGAGTGTTATAATCAATGACTGGATCCACTGTGTTGGCCATTCGCCTGTCTGCCAGATATTGTTACAGATTTTTGTTAGTAGCTGTATCGCTGATTCCCTACCATTCTTGATAAGTTCAGCTGAGATGTTATTCCAGCTGCCTTCCCATTCTTCAGTGATCTTAATGCAGACGCCACCTCTTCTTTGAGAATGTGGAAATCATCATCATTTGTTGAGTTTGGAACTTGAAACACATGGATGGATGGTTGTAAAGTTCTTTACAATACTCAGTCCATCTTTCTGCAATGTCACTTGCATCTGTGAGGCATTTTCCATTTTCATCTTGAATGGTACTGACTCTTAGTTGCTTCTGTCTGGTGAGGTCTTTCACAATTTGGAATGTCTTTTTGTTGTTATTCTTTATCAGACTGCTCTATATTTCTGTGCACTTTTGTCTAAACCAATCTTCTTTTG
The DNA here is from genome assembly GCA_030141615.1 of Unio pictorum. Lineage (NCBI taxonomy): Eukaryota > Metazoa > Mollusca > Bivalvia > Unionida > Unionidae > Unio > Unio pictorum. Next base: position 3,650,801 of record JARLTB010000275.1, on the reverse strand, counting down.
CAAGTTTTTTTTTCTGATATTCTTGGGGTTTTTTTCTCGATACTCCAAAGCTCCATTAACAAATGAGAATTGTACAAATAAACAGCATGTACAAAATGTAATTTTTTTCCCCTGATTATTAAGTGTTTGGAACATGCTGAGTCGAATCCCGTAAAGCAACTGGACGAAACAGTTTCTGAAATAAATATTAGGGATTACTTTTTGTTTTAAATCAATTTAAAAGGAAACTGTAAAAATACAAAATATTGCTTAAAGTTCCATTAAAACCTATGAAGCCAATTTAATAGACTCAACAATTTTAATAAATAGACAAATAAAATTAACTCCGATATGAAGTGTAGCAACAAAAGAGTACCCAAAAGGTACAATTTAATTGTCAATTTAAGTGTTTGGAAACTTTTGAGTAGAATCCCGTCAAGCCACCCGCATTATCTTATATTCCTCAAATAAAGCCCCTTTATCACGATGTTGTTTAGAAAATTCCAACAAGCACAATCTGAAATGACGGCATGAAATTTAACGAAGTTGCACAAAAACTGCTGTAATAAATTCAAAGTCAACATTTTTTCTACATTTTGTAATCATTGCGATTTTTCTCATCTGGTATAAAAAATATTTTTCTTTAATTGCTGCAGATACCGTGTCTACTGACGTTTGTTAAGAGCAAAAGTTCGAAGCACATATTAGGTCATGCACCGTTAGAACGTCAACGAAGCAGACTTCCGTCATAGTTCATGAGAAGTAATTCAGCGTGATTTCAGAGCGAAATCATGACAATAGGTAAATAATTCGATTTAAACAAAATGACACACCAAATGAAAACAGGATGATATGTGGACATTGATTAGATATCAGACAGTTTGAAATTATTAAGGATGCTATATCTTAAGCACGATTACAGCCGACTTTGATACTCACCAGTTTTCGAGGAATGGTGCTCAAGTCATACACACCCATTTTGTCATTGAAAATAACAAAAGCTGCTCTGTAGAATTTTATAGAAAGTATTGTGCATCATGCTCTTTCATATTTGTCAAATTGATGTCATAGAACACTTTTATACGACTTGTAACACCAGAATAATCCGAGTTAGCTCTGACCCTTCCCAGTTCATATTTATTTTGAAGGATAGGATAGAGCCTAGAACCTCTGGTATCGTATGCCAAAAATGAAACTCTAGAACACGACTTTAATAAATAAATAAAATGGGTTTATACAATTCCGTGACATTGGTTTTATTATTTGGTTTTCAAGTTAGTTATTTGATGATGATTGTCATTTGCATGAAAATAAAAATTAATAGATTCTTCTGATTGTGTTTTGCTTTTGCCTCTTTCTAGTCTTTGGGAATTGTCACATTTTGGAAAACAAATTTTTAGATTAAGAATTTAACCCAAAAATTGACCCATGAGAATCCCAGGCTTAAAGTATATACCATCAGATTAATGACTCTGAATTTTCAGGCATATTTTGCATCATAAACATTTGTTGACAGTGTAAAAACTTTGCTTAGCCAAAAATGATATCTGAAACTTTGGCAAACAATTTTAAGTTTGGAAAGATTTCAACATTAGAAGCCATAGGTATGCAGTCTAATGTCTGTTACCAAAAGGTGTTTGTGCTTTTATTCAGGCACTGTTTCTGTTTTGGCCTTGTAATAACTAGTCAGGATATCTAGGGTGACATAACTCATTATAATTCTGAGAGGAAATAATATGTTAGAGTAATCTCATATCCTGGATATATTTTGACAGTCACTTTCTTCAAAATGTCAGAATCATTTCATTAATAAATGTTCATGAAAGATAATTGTGTAGATATTTCTCTCTGAAATATTTTATACATTTTTGAAAGAGTTCCCTGTAATTAGAGATAAAGGATTTAGGGTAATACATTACTCTATGACTGAATTTTAAGTTATTTTTGTCTGGATATAATAAAATAAATTGACTCAATTTCCAACATCTTAATTCCACAGCATGAAGTAAAAGTAACCATTCTTTTACTTTAGATTCTTCTTGACTGCTGACTTATAAGTCAATCATTACAGATTTGAAAGGCAATGTAGTGGTTGGAGACATAACTTTAATGTGTGACCTCAGGGTCATGGAGGAGTCAGCCCTAATGTGCATCTTCTACCAGAGGTTTGGTTAGGAACAACAACATTTATCCAAATTTTAGTTTTCATGGGTGTATAGCCTTTTTTAAGAAGGTGGTTTGGAAATGAATTGAGAACTTCACCCTGAATTTTATCATAAGGTGAGATTTCCCTCCATTTCACAAAATTGATGGGGAGTTGAACAAAAGTTAGTCAGAAGTGGGAAACGGCTATAGTTCAATATTTACATAACACATATTTATCTGTCTTTCTTCCTGCTCCACTGTAAAACCCTTATTGAAGTTAAAATCTTCAAAAGATAATTTCCTCATGTTCTATAAGCCTTAATCTTAATTGCTTCAGAACTTAATCTGTTTTTGTATGAATATTGTTCTCTACTGACAAGCACATTTCACCGAGTCAGTCATGGAGAGAAACGCGCAAGCAAGTAAGCACTCCACGTTCAACGCTTATGAAGTCCAACTGACGTTTATATTTTACTGTACAGTAGCGTACACAGCAGCACATCATACAACTACAGGCTTCTATTTCTAATATAGCTAACTTCCTCATCAGACTCATCTATGAGAAAAAGTTAGCACAAAATTCAGTGATTGCCTCTCCATGATCGCTCTGTTTCCTGAATTTACATAACAGTTATTACAAGATGGATCATTTTCAATGTTTCCCTTTATCATTGATAAGAACAGGCTTTCATCCAAGTGTAATCAGACCTTGGTACTGAAATCATTGCCTGCTTTCAACACTGCTATCCGTATTGAGAAATAACTCAGATAAATTTGTTAACACATTAACCCCATGAAATATGAGGAGGAAAAACATTTCAGGGACTATTTCTGAATGCATCATAATACATCGAATTCCAAGCAATTTTCCACTAGTCTGATGGATAGTTATGTTAAAATATTGTTTTCCCTTGGTTATTTTGCCCGTGCATGAGCAGAAGGGGAAAGTTGGAGTTCTCTTTTTTTGTGCATAAAGTACCCATCAGTTTTGTATGAAGATCACTCATTATTCCAAATGCCCACCTGATTCTACTTTTTGCACAGGTTCACCTGTCTGGGTGAAGTTCAGACTGGTCTGCCTTAAATCTGAAGCCAAAAAGCCTAAAATCTGGACCCAAAAATGGATTCCGACCACAGGCAAATTTTGGGTGAAAAAAACCCAGATCCCAATTAATTAGTTTTCCTTCTCTATTTTGTAGTGCAACTAAAATGTCCAGACTATTTGGTATCATTGTAGAGCTAAATATGTCTACCTTTCTATAATACCACCCACTTTAGTGTATCATACATGACCTTGACGCTACGGAGCTTGGCAGTAGGCTACAATCTCCTGCCCCATGAATGCAGCACCAGGGTATAATGTGTGAAGTATTTTCGCTCACAAGGTTAGAGTAGTTGCTAGAAGCATTGCCGTTGACCGGAACTGTTCTCTGATATTAGCCATGCGATGAGTTTGCATACCCCCCTTATTATCTCAAGAGACCTTTCATCCCAAACAGCTCAACTCAGTCTGATGGGATCATACTCCATGACACAACAGGTAACTTTTCCAGGTCATAATGCATGGCTTCACATTCTGCCGAATTATAGTAGGGATTTCATTTAAGGTTTTCGCCTTAACACTAAAGCAAAAAAAGAAATTTAATTTTATATTGGCCAGGTTACAAGCAACTTAATAATTCCCCAGTTCACAAAAATGATTTGGTCCATAATACAAGCAATTTAACCATTACCAAACATGCAAAAATGACATGGTCCTGATACAAGCAAATTAACAATTACCAACTATACTGACAATGATGACATGGTCCATGATACAAGCAAATTAACCATTACCAAATATACAGACAATGATGACATTGTTCATGGTACAAACAATTTGACCATTACCAAGTGTACAAACAGTGACATAATCCATAAAAGATAAAAAAAAAATATTTTGAGACAATTAAAATCAATGATTCATTGTTCATGTTGCAAGAGTTATCTTTCTTAACTTTTCATTTTGTTTCTAATACTACTACTAAGGCAGGTGCCATGGATGCTTCAAAGATTCATGACTCTAAAGGTGTGTGTTTTAATAGCATTGGATAAACCATGGATGCTTTAAAGATTCATGACTCTAAGGGTGTGAGTTTTAATAGCATTGAATAAGCCATGGATGCTTTAAAGATTCATGACTCTAAGGGTGTGTGTTTTAATAGCATTGAATAAGCCATGGATGCTTTAAAGATTCATAACTCTAAGGGTGTGGGTTTTAATAGCATTAGATAAGCCATGGATGCTTTAAAGATTCATGACTCTAAGGGTGTGGGTTTTAATAACATTGGATAAGCCATGAATGCTTCAAAGATTCATGACTCTAAGGGTGTAGGTTTTAATAGCATTGAATAAACCATGGATGCTCTAAAGATTCATGACTCTAAGGGTGTGGATTTTAATAGCATTGGATAAACCATGGATGCTTTAAAGATTCATGACTCTAAGGGTGTGGGTTTTAAAAGCATTGGATAAACCATGGATGCTCTAAAGATTCATGACTCTTAGGGTGTGGATTTTAATAGCATTGGATAAACCATGGATGCTCTAAAGATTCATGACTCTAAGGGTGTGGGTTTTAATAGCATTGGATAAACCTTGGATGCTTCAAAGATTCATGACTCTAAGGTTGTAGGTTTTAATAGCATTGAATAAACCATGCATGCTTTAAAGATTCATGACTCTAAGGGTGTAGGTTTTAATAGCATTGAATAAACAAACCATGCATGCTTTAAAGATTCATGACTCTAAGGGTGTGGGTTAAATAGCATTGGATAAGGCTGTGTGGTATGTCCAGGACACTAATTTATTCCAGTTGCCAATACATAAAATAGCTTACATGTGATGCTGCACTATAAATTTAGGAAACAGTCAATGGAAAATATATAATTGTTCATTTTTGTTACAGGTGTCCCCTTCATAGATGTTGACACTGACACATGTTTGAAGCTGTCTCGTTCCCAGGACCTAATCCTGGCTGGCAGGCTAGATGGGAAAAAAGAAGTACTTGAAATGTGACTACCCAATGGAATTGCTCTTACAACAACAATTGTTCTTAAAACAGCACTAGAGTATATCATTCATGACCAAAAGAGTACAGGTTCAGATCCTACCATTGAAGTGAATTCAGTGGTGAACTAGGTCAGTTATCATGATGTGATCTTGTGCACAGCACTTTTCACCAATTGCCATGGGACTAAATAAGCTACTTTTGTTGATGTGCTTTACGGTATCAGTCCACACCAAAATCATTTTGGTATGTCCTTATATCCCAATTATTTAGCATGGTTCTACACACCTTGAATATGATATCATTGGATTTTCTAATACCTTTTCATGTCCTTGAGTTTTGAAAATGAAAACAGGATTTTTTTTACTAAATAAAGTTGTTTACTGCACGTTACTGGCAGACAGATGATTTTGAAATGGACAGAAAACAAAACACATTAACTGATCAATCATGACCTTTCACTATAAACTTGGTTCTTGCTGCTTTAAGGAATTATGGCTTGAAAGGAATGAATGTGGAGATTTACTTCAAAATGTTGACAAAAGTCGCTAAAAAAATATACGGCTTTCCATGAAAGAAGTTTCTCCCCCATCTGCTTGTTTTTCATCCTTTAATAAATTGATGCAGTGTTTAGTTGTTTTTTCTGTGATGCTAGTGTTATGCATCATGTCATTTGGATTATGGCCTTTGTTATTTTTTATGACTTGTAGTTAATATGAATTAATGGCAGATCCAGCTTTCTTTGATGTACATTTATTTTGTTTTATTCTTTGACCTTACCTATTTTAAACTCATTGTAGCTTATATCTTGATTCTGTGGTACTTGACAATCTGGGTTCTGTCCTAGAATTCTCACTTCACATAAACCTGTATGATCCCTGTTTTGGTGTCTCAGACCACAACACCTTGTATCCCTGTTATTTATCTTGGGGTCTTGATAACTACTAATATCCCTATTATTTTAAGTTGTTTCTTCCACAACTTGTTATATCCCTTGGTTACAGTAAAACTGTTCTAACAGTACCTTTACTCAGCGGCCACCAGTTCACATTATCCCTTGTGATTCCCTTTCCAATGTCCTATATAAATGGTTTGTATGTATTGGCTGCCTGCCTTCATTGATCAGTAGCTAAGTGTATCCTGACTGGACAATGGTTTCTCCCTGCCATAAGTCCACACTAGAGTATATCTACACAAACTGATTATTTGCTTGGGGAGAAAGGCATTGTATAGAAAAAGGATTATTAGGTAAAGCAGGCATTGTATAGAAAAAGGATTATTAGGTAAATCAGGCATTGTATAGGAAAAGGATTATTAGGTAAATCAGGCATTGTATAGGAAAAGGATTATTAGGTAAATCAGGCATTGTATCGGAAAAGGATTATTAGGTAAATCAGGCATTGTATTGGAAAAGGATTATTAGGTAAATCAGGCATTGTTTAGAAAAAGGATTATTAGGTAAATCAGGCATTGTATTGGAAAAGGATTATTAGGTAAAGCAGGCATTGTATAGAAAAAGGATTATTAGGTAAATCAGGCATTGTATAGGAAAAGGATTATTGGGTAAATCAGGCATTGTATCGGAAAAGGATTATTAGGTAAATCAGGCATTGTATTGGAAAAGGATTATTAGGTAAATCAGGCATTGTTTAGAAAAAGGATTATTAGGTAAATCAGGCATTGTTTAGAAAAAAGATTATTAGGTAAATCAATGTGGAAACATTTCTTATTTTGCTTAAACTCATAATTTCAGTCATGTTGACAACAGAATACAAAGGTGGCAAGATGTGATTTTTTAAAGCAAGGCAGCATTTATCATGAAGAGTAGAAAGTCAAAACAATTTGATGGATGGTGGGAAAAAAGTTGTGTTCTTTCAGCAGAAATAGAAGTCATCTTTTCTACCAAAAATATCTCTAAAGAAACAACATGTTCATCTTTGATAACAGATACAAGTTACATTTTACATTTACATCCATTTGCATGGGGGTCAAGGTCATTACATTTTTAAATCTGTCTGAAATCATCATCATGTGAGTCAGTGTTGAAACATTTCTTATATTGTGTATACTCCTAACTCCAGTCATGTCGATACTGTACCTCAAAGGTACCAATATTTTAACTTCAGCAGCAAGGTAGTTTTTATCATTGGGTAGAGGGTTGCTGGTGGGAGAAAGTAATTGTGTTATAACAGCAGAAATGGACCTTTTGTGACAGGTATGGTTAAATATCTTCATTTCATACATGCAAATTAAAGCTATCTCTAGAGATGATACATGTCATTGGAAAGATATACAAGTTAAATTCCATTTTATTAGGTTCAGCAGCCATTCAGTATTTGATTTTGTGATCATCACAGGCTTCTCACATAAACTAACTGCATTGTAATTGGCATGAGCTGAGCAACTGACTCTGTAGCTGATTTTTTTTTATTACACACTAAGATGATTGTTTTTATTTAAAGTTGGTGTGATTTAATTTCTAACCTGGGTTGGTGTGATTTAATTTCTAGCCTGGGTTGGTGTGATTTAATTTCTAGCCTGGGTTGGTGTGATTTAATTTCTGGCCTGGGTTAAAGTGTACAGAATAAACATGGTTAGAAGAGGACATCAAAATCCTTGAAAATTCTAATATTTCATTTTGACCTTAGAAACCTAAAAAGAGTCTTAAAAATCAGAAGGAAACTAAATTAATGAAATCCTAAAAAAAAATAATAAATATTGATTTGCTCTGCCATAACCCTACAAAAGTGCACATGGTATTTTGTTCGGTTAGCCTAGAAGTCTGGAACATGCATTAACAAAACAAATTAAAGATATCTGGTCATTTTAGTTATTTTTGAATTTTTGATTTATCTTTATTTACATTATATTTAGGAACAGACTTAAAGTATACTTTAGATTTGTGATAAATGGTATGCTCACCATGGCGACAACTTGTAACTAATGTATCTTAAACCTCAGAAATATATTGAAACTTTCAGAAATCCTAAATATATTACCTAAAATTTTAAAACTTTTATTGGAAATTAAAAGATTCTAATGCTATATTTCAGAGTTGTCTCCCTTGGCCTAACTATTTCAGTTAAATTTCAGTCTTGTTTACTTGTACAATTGTACTGCCCCTATAGCTTTCTAGAAAATCTTTGTTCCTTATGACTGTACTAAGAAATGAGGTTTATTTCTAAGCTTCATCAAATTTTGGAAGTTATATTTAAAGTTAGCCATACATTCATGTATGCACAACTCACTAGATTGTGACACTTTAAAAACTGTTCCATTGTTTCAATTTATCTTCAAAACTCTTGTTAATACAGTTAAAAAGGAATCAATGCTGACTTCCCTATATTGGCCAACTTTGTAAAGAAAGAAAGAAAAAAGAAAGAAATCGGCACACTTAAAAGAACCCAACGAAACCAAATTTATCTTTCTTATATCAGCTGACTTCATTAAAATAAAAAGTCAGCTCACTTAAGACAATCCAATGTCAGTTTTTGGGGTTGGCTTGCTTTGTAATAAAATAACCTTTGCATTTGATATCCTGTCACTAACTTTAAGAAAAGAGTTTATTGCTCTCTGGCAGTTGTGTTTATTTATCATCTTGGCTTCTATTTGTTTGCCATATGTACTCATAATTGATACATACAGGCATTGATATGTGCACGGTAAATAGTAAACACAGGAATAATTTGCTTTAATAATTCTTTTGTTACCTGTGCTGGCAAAAAGATTATCATTTGCATTCACAATGAATGTATTTTCAAATGATTTTTATTTGCGAAATACTGTTATATACCGTATTTTGGTGTGTATAACGCGCACCGATGTATAACGCGCACCCCGATTTTCGACCCAAAATAAGTGGAAAAAACGTAGTTCTGCCATATAACGCGCATGTGATATAATGCATTTTAAAATTTTGACTACCGCCATTTCGCTCCGTTTTCATAGTGCAACAACAGTTGGTCATTTTAGATAGTGAATGTAAAAGTGGCAATATTGATATTGTATCTTTCCGATTTTATTGTTGGCCCTTAAAAGGGCCCTTTAAATGTTCGTCTAGTTGACGCAGTCTATTGCATCAAATCCCTCAAATTCCACTTTGTCTTTCGATCACTTTCGAAAAGTCGCTGTATGTCCTGAATCAATTAAATATTGCTCACCGAGACAAAGCATTGTAACTATGTTGAGCACATCAAAGCTTACCAGGTGCCGATTACCGTGAAAAGACCACACCGAGTCGATGAAGCATTGAAGCCATTGATCACTGTATAATCGCAAAGATATCTCAAATACTATGATTTAAGATGAGAAATAAAACTAAGTAACAAGCTTATTTTCCAAAGAGGAAAAAAATGTTTCCCGACTTCATACATTGATTATTTTGTTCCACAATGTATCAGTGTTCCCGTAAGAAAGAACCCGTAGTCGCAAAAATATATGTCCCCAACAGATGCTCTGATGAGAACATTAACACTAGTTGAATTCTACACATATTATATTTCAATTCGACCAATAATAAATGAAGAAAAATTCGATTAGATCAACAGTTATGGAATACGGTACTGAACATTTACGGAACAAGTACGGTAATCCACACAGTGGTATTTGTTCCGCTCCAATGCGGCACTTTGCACAGCTTTGGAACAAATTGCCAGTCGTTATGTACATGTATTTCCGGCCGTGGCACAGATCAAAACTTGACACAGTGACGTGAAATGAAACCAGTTTATTAACAGAAGCAATCAAAGAACGAGACTATTTGTAAGCATTATTTATTTCTTTAATACGGCTAATACCGGTAAACATTTTAGTTACAATGCAATGTACAATGGATTTAATATTTCACAAGTAGTGAGTGCCTTCATCCTCTTCAGATAGACCTGGAAAAAATCTTTTTTTTTAGTTCTTGTATACAACGCGCACCCCCGACTTAAGATAAGAAAATTAGGTAAAAAAAGTGCGCGTTATACACAACAAAATACGGTAATTAACCTGGATACAATTACATTATTGTTCATTTGCACTTTATAACATGTGTGAATGGCAGGTGCCTTCTAGCAATTGGGTGATGTACAGAGTTGTGGATATATATTTTTTATAAATTTCACATGAAAAAAAGAATGAATAAATGAGAACAGTGCAAGGTTAGTTTCTTTCCTTTAATTTTCAAATAAGTGTGTTTGAAGATCTATGATCTTGTAATGTGTAATGGGGGAGGGCACAAATTAAAAACAAAAACATTTCATTTCTTAAGTCTTTTGACATATAACTTGATGAAAAATGTTTCACCAAAAATTCTGGCTCAGGAAGAAAATAATTTTATTTAGTCCTGATATATATATATATATATATATATATATATATATATATATATAGTGTGGCAGATGCATACAATATAACATTGCTTTCTTTCATTTTTGATCTTATTTTTTCCCTTTTTTTCAGGTGTAGCATCATTTGTGAAAGGCAATGGAAAACATGGCTCATTCAACATAAATAAACCATCCAAATTGTAATAGTTTTATCTTGTAAATAATAGTTTTGTATTTGAATAAAATTTAACTTATATTACCAATTTCTCTTTATTTTTAATTGTTGTGTTATCCTAAAAAATTTACATCTTTATTTCCACAAAGGTTAGCTAGTATGAATATCATCTCATATTTCTGTACCCCAAGAGTTATTGGTGGCAAGAAAGTATAATTTGGGTGTGTGATGAGTGTAATCTCTGTACATGTACTGCATGCTTGAATTACAGCATGTATGAGCAAGGTATAATGTTACTAATAACTATCTTCTGCAGCTAGTCAGAATTTTTGTCAGATAGGGCAAAATGCCTATGGACTAGGACCAGAATACAAGCACAAAATATACTGAAAAATATTGATATTCAACTCTTACTAACTAATCTATATTTACAATTTTTGCTGAATGATCTTGAACTGGTTTCAGTGGAAACTGCATTGAGATCAGGTGCTCAGTGCTTAGCTAATTTATCAATAATATGAATCTATGAAGCAAAGTAAACATTGGGAAAAAACCCATTAGTTTTCTTGGAAATTGGTCATATACAGTTGCTATAAATAGCAAATAAGAAAAGTCCTTTTAAGCTATTGCTATGCAGCAGTCACCATTTTAAGAATATTCTCAAGTTTATACGAGTGGATTTAAGGAAATGATCATAGAAATGACAAACAAGATTGTATTGCATTTAATTCTTCAAGTGCCAAAAACAAGAAAAGACATAATTCACATGCAGTTTGGAGCAATGTGTAATTTGCTGGGAGCAAAAACTTAAATGGTTGGCATATATGCAATGATTTTTCTGTGGGATCCATATAAGAGTCAGAGCGGCTTCAGGCACAGAGTCATCCAGTTTGAGAAGTAGTTATTAGCAGAAGAGATGTAGACAGGTATTGCTCATATGCCTATCCAAGTTTCAGAAGCAATTCTCAGAAGAGGTTACATACTTCATGCCTTCCAGTTGTCAGGGAGAGTGATCCAATACAAGATGTAGACAGGCCTCAGACACAAGGCCATACAGTTTTGACATGTATTGTTCTTTAGACAAAAGGTCCATACAAGATTCAGACAGGGCTCTTTCATAGGGCCATCAAGCTTTGACAAATAGTTCTCAGAAGAAGAGGAACCCATTAAGACTTTGAAAGACCTTGGGTATATGTCCAGCCAGATTTGGCAAGTAGTTCTCTGTGGAATATGGAAGAATGACAGATTTATTCAGGCTTCCGGCATAGGGCCATATAATTCTAACAAGATCATAGGAAGAGTGGGCCACATATAAAAATTAGGTCTTAGGCATAGGGCCATCCAGTTTGTACTAGTAGTTCTATGCAGTCAGTTAGATTTGACAAGTAGTTCACAGTGGAATAATGCTATTTTAGAAGATTTATTCAGGCCTTTGGCCACATTGACCTGACAAGTTCAGAGGAAGAGGTGGCCACATACAAATTAGGTCTTAGGCACAGGGCCATCCAGATTTTACTAGTAGTTTTATGGGGCATATAAGGTTAGACAGGTCTCGGACATAGGCCCATCCAATGCTAACAAGTAGATCTCAGCCAGAGAGTTTGCTAATGGAAGGTTTAAACAGGCCACATATATATGGTTCTTGAGCACAGGTGTTCTCGACAACAGTCTGTTTTAAGTTCACATACTGTTGTAGCAGTCAAAATTTAACATTTGCCAAGGAAGAATATTTCAAAGATGAATCACATGTAAATCTACTTAAATAGAGAGAATTGAAACAATATGTATTGGTAAATGTATTGACTTTATCAACTGTTTTAAAATAATGTTTTGATACATTTATTGTCTTCTAGCTTAGAATGTACAACACTTTAAATTTAGATTTTGCTTTTATAATATTGTGCAAATTTTGCTAAATTGAGTAAATCACATGCATACAAGCTTTCATGTTTTGTAGTGCATAAATTAGCTACTGTGATACTATTAAAGCTGAGACAGCCTTAATTATATTCAGAACCAAGTTTTCATGGTTGATAAAGGTGTGTAATAAAAACATATCGGTAAGTAATATCTGCATATGCTATAACTTTGTGATGCCTTGAGAATTTTCTTGCCACTTGCTGATGTTCGATAATACACACATTTATCATGATCACATATTTTAACCTATATTCACAATAAATTCTCCATTTATTTATTCCTTTATTCATCATCATGATTAATCTTCATATTGAATGACTATATAGAAATAGTACGAGTGGTAATCCTAGTGGTTCTATTAGAAGGGAAGAAATAGTGGGAGTGGTAATCCTAGTGGTTCTATTAGAAGGGAAGAAATAGTAGGAGTGGTAATCCTTGTGGTTCTATTAGAAGGGAAGACATAGTAGGAGTGGTAATCCTAGTGGTTCTATTAGAAGGGAAGATGGAGTAGTAGTGGTAATCCTAGTGGTTCTTTTAGAAGGGAAGAAATAGTAGGAGTGGTAATCCTAGTGGTTCTATTAGAAGGGAAGAAATAGTAGGAGTGGTAATCCGAGTGGTTCTATTAGAAGGGAAGAAATAGTAGGAGTGGTAATCCTAGTGGTTCTATTAGAAGGGAAGAGGAGTGGTAATCCTAGTGGTTCTAGTACAAGGGAAGTAATAGTAGGAGTGGTAATCCTGTTGGTTCTATTAGAAGGGAATACATAGTAGGAGTGGTAATCCGAGTGGTTCTATTAGAAGGGAAGAAGTAGTAGGAGTGGTAATCCTAGTGGTTCTATTAGAAGGAAAGAAATAGTAGGAGTGGTAATCCTAGTTGTAGTATTAGAAGGGAAGTTATAGTAGCAGTAGTAATCCTAGTTGTAGTATTAGAAGGGAAGTAATAGTAGCAGTCGTAATCCTAGTTGTAGTATTAGAAGGAAGAAATTGTAGTAGCAATGTTGGAGGAAGAGAATGTAGGTGCGTGGAAAAAAACAAATCTAATTAAGGGTTGAATCTGAAAAGTGCTCTGCTATATACATGTATAGTTATCTAATATTGCTGACAAGGACAAGGATATTATAATAATAATGTATAACAATGGACAAGTTTCATAGCAATCATGAATACTGACAGAAATTGTTCACAAGTTATCCTCTTCTAGTGTCATCATTAACAAAAAGAACATCATCATGTCTACAAGACTGACACATAAAAATAGCTAAATATTATCATATGATGTAAGTGACATTATTCGTCTTAATCCAGTTAAGAAGCATCTTAATGCAATAATATTAATATGATGTAAGTGACAATCAGCATGCAATAATGCACAGCTAAAGATTCAATTATTTGCAACTTGAATGAAACTTCTTCTATTTCTGTATATGATGTATGATTATTCAATTTCTAGTTTTTAAGTTCTATTTCAGTTGGTAAATGTGTAGAATTTAACTTTTAGAACAGTTTTTAATACCTACAAATTTGAAATATAGGTATATTTCAAAGTCTGAGGTAAATCCAAGTAACAAATTATGAAAACCTATTGCAACTATTACCTGTATTATAATCCACTTTCTGTGCAAATCATTTTTTGTTTGTTTTTCCACCAATCTATTTGGTTACCATATGTGCTCCATCACAGTTTGTCATCTTCTAAATAACAAAAACTTTTTATTTGTTTCATTAGTGTTTTTGTGGAGTAAGAAAAAATTCCTTATTTACCATAAAGGTTTATGAAATTAAAGGATCTTTTAATATTAATTTGGTCATCATTCACCACCATGAATGACATTTTATATGGCAACAATAATGTTCTCAATAAGTATGATATTCAGAGCAGAATCTGAAAAATACCATTCTCCTCTTTCCTTTATATAGTTATCTAATATTGCCAGTAAGGAAAATGATATAATAAAAAAAATATACAAAAGAGGGAGAAGTTTTAGAGTAACCAAGAATACCAACGATGTTATCTTCTGATCTTTCACAAAAATAACATGAGGTACATGCATAAAACTACCCAAAAGAACATTGTATTTAATAATTGATTAAATCATCTCACAATATAACAACTTAAAATGTATATACTTGCACCTTCAAAGAAACCTCAACTATCAATTTGTGCTAGAAACATTGTTATCATATGATCTATGATGACTAGATTTCCAGTTTTTAAGTTTTATTTCAGTTGGTAAATGTGTAGCTTTGTAATTTCAGAATGGTTTGTAATGATAAAAGTATCCCTGATGTTATTAAAACTGATTGCCCTTGGATACTGTGGCACTCCTGTAGTTATGACCTGTATTATGCATCCTTCTGGTGATATTTGGTGAATGTTATGAGAATAAAATCCAACGACATAGATGTTGTCATCCCTGTCCACAGCTACTCCTGAAGAATGTTCGAGGTTGTCATGACTGTAGGTATACTGCTTCTTGCCTTCCATATTGAAACACAGAAGGGAATTTTTATCAAGCACAGTAACATAGACTTGTGTTTTAGAGTTATTCACTGCTATGTAGTGGTTTCCAGATGTTGATTCATACTGATCAGAATAATTCACCTCTGTCCCATCTCTGATCAGACTCCAGCAATACATGTTATTACCACAGCCTCCATCCACAACCATCTCTCCCTTCCCAGCTGCTGCAATTCCATAGCACTTATATTTAGTTGTTATTGTTCTGACTGGACTGATGACATCATCCCTGACTGATAGAATCTGAATTTTATTTTGATCCCACACAGATACAGCCACTTCCTCATCACCCATCACACAAATGTCATAAGGATTTTCTGTGAGTTTGTATGTTGTATCTACTTGATGTGAATCGTTAAGAAGAATACACTGACTATTCTTACAATCAACAAGCATCACCCTGTTTCTAGGGAGAATAGTAATGCCAGTATAATTTGGTGTATTACCAGTAATATTAACATCAACTGTTTCAACTTTCTTAACCTGGCATTCCTTTGTTGGTTTCCCCAAACCAGGTATAGAAAGAGTTGAGCCATTCATGGTCACAAGTTTTCCAATATCTGATGATGAGAGTGACAGAATAGATTCTAACAGTGGAGTAAATTTCACCTGCACTGTCAGTGTATCTATCCTCTGATACTTTTCTCTGACTTGAGAGTAATATAAAGGTAGTTGTGACTTTATTTTTTCTGCATTCAGAAATTTTTGTATATCAATTCCATATTTGTGGACTGTTTCACATAAAAGTTGAGAATTTCTTATGGCATGAATCAGTGACAAACATTGATGGTTTTCTTCTTGTGTCCTAATAGCAACTTCTTTGTGAATTCTCCTTCCCTCCATCTTCACTTTCGTCTCTAATTCGTCCAAAGCTGTGTTGATTTTCGTTCTCACTTCTCTGATTTGATCAGTCAGTCCATTAACTTGGGACGCTAGATCCATAATATTCGACTCCTTTACATCGATAAACGATTTTAAGTGATTTTCTAGTTTCTTCAACTCTTCAATGATTTCACTTGTTTTGGTTTCACGTAACAGAGCTGGGAGTTCCTCCTTCAATTTTCTCACCTTAGAACAAGTGTTGTGGCTTTCAAAATAACAAATTCCACAACAGGCAATTTTGTGATCATTGCAGTAAAAGTTTAGATTTTCATCTTCGTGATCAAGACATGTAAAACCTTCAGCAAATTTCATCATATTGTGTGGATTGTTCAATAACTCCTCCATTTTAAGAATAGAGTGAGATTTTGATTCTTTCTGTTTCCTATGGAACTTAACACAATCATTACACATTGCCTCCTCGCATACTACACAGAAGCCTGTGGCTGTGACAGAAGAGCCTTCAGCGGTACAAGCATCACATACACGATCTACTTTCGATTTCGGCGGTATGATGCATTGTATCGCAGTGTCGACTGGAAAGATAGATGCCCATTCACTAGTTGGTTTATTCTGTGTAAAATGACCTGCTGTTTTTCTACATACCGGACACTCGATGCATCTCTTGTTCTCATGTTCTATAGCCTTGCTTGTGATGTATGACTGTAGACAACTCTGACAGAACGTGTGGGCACACGGCAGCTGTCTTGGTACGTTGAATAAGCCCATACAAATGGGACAAGTTGGTTCGTCTTCAGTATGTGTTGTAGCAGTAGCCATTATGAACTATCTCCTTTTATTTTCCTTTTTAATATTGATGTACAACTTTGTATATACTATTGCAAGCCTTAAACTGATCACGGTGGTATTTACTCCTGGTCATGTGTGGGCATGTTTAAAGCTTGACTGGTACACGAATTTGTTTGACAGAATTTAATATTATATTCTCAATCTCTGGCGGATATAAATAGCTCAATAATTATCATTGTGCGTGTTTGTTTCCATTAAAATACATTAAGCCAGAATAGCCGACTAGGAGTTTTCAATTTTTAATAGAAATTACTAAATTTTCTTCTCCATTCATATGTAAAAAAAATAATGAGGAATATGTATAGAACCTAATCACTAGTAGCTCTAAGCGCTTTACAACATGAGATAACACCTGTAACATAAAAAAAAAAACTTACACTGATATGATTACAAAAAGCACCATGAAATTGGAAAACATAAAACATGCTTAAAATGTTTAAGGTATGAAACGTTTGGTATTTATTATTATTAGTTTGTCATTGCATTCGAAATAGGCTAGTTTTAAGAGCACTCTTGAATGGGATCACTGACTTTGCGTCTTATGTTCAAATTCGTTCCATGTTGCTGGGCCCAGGTATGCTATAAAACGTTGTCCATATCACTTCGTATTCAGAGTGGGAATAATAAGTGTACGATTATACTTATCAGAAGAGTAGCGTAAGTATATTGTTTCTGTGTAGACGCGGGCAAGGTCGGATATGTATGTTGGGCTGAAGTCCGTTACTGAAACGTAGCACATAACAAATTTTGTGCTTCATTCTGGATCGAAAGGATAGCCAGTACAAAGCAGCGGGGAAGTGCTCTGGTATTCTCAGGATGATCATATCAGATGTGTTTTTGAACATTTTCTGGAGTAGATATTGAGACGAACGAGACAGAAATGAGTTACAATAATCCAGTCTTGAAAGTACTAATGAACACACAAGTGTTGTAATGGCATCAGCTAAAAAATATTTGCGAATGAATGGGGCTGATGCGTCTCGGCTCAAGATTTACATCATTGCATATATTCATGACATGTTATTGCAATGTGAGCGTACTGTCCAGAGTAATACTGCGTTTCGTATTGACTGAATTTAATGTTGGTGATCTTTATTGAGGTAATGAATATGAATGAGAAAGTCTTTGTGTTGTGATGAGAATGCCCGGTTTTTTTAAATTTTATTATTCATCTGCAGCTTGTGTCACTTTCAACAAGATAGACCTGCATGGATGCTTGATTCAAATGACGACACAAGGGGACATCCACTAATCATGTCAACAATTTTTAGGAATTTTTTATGATGGACTTTTATGAATTGGATTAAGAAAAAATTATATTTTCTATGGATACAGTAATCATTTCACGCTCTAAAACATACGTCTCATTCAATTAATCTATCCAAAGATTAACTAATAGGAAAACCAAAAGAACGGTTCATCTATAATGTATGACCGTCATATTCATATAATCTCACGTAACGAGAGCTAGATTCAAATAGTCTCGTGGTTGGCCTGATTTATTATTTGGTAAACAAGTAAAGTTGATCTAGATTCTGACCTTGACTCAAGCTTAGTGGAAACGACGTGAACAGGTTTTATATTTGTTAAATGATTGTTGATGTCAAGGGCACAATGGCACGTTTGAATTAAGAAGTAAACAATATTTTATTGTTGAAGCAAAATGATTGGTTCATGTCGGGTTCATTTTAGGAGTACCTGATATAAACGATAACGTGACTCCTTCTCTACCCCCTCCCTTTCTTTATTTTGCAACTAGGGGATTGTTTCGTAACTGCGTATTAGAATACGAAAAAAAATCTTTATTTTAGTGGCATGTAGTTAGTTTGGGGCTTTTGAATCTGACATTAAGCCCTTTTCTTTTGTTATAGCCAGTATTTGAATTCATGTTCACATTTCTTCAGTTCACTTTGATTTTAAAGGATTAATTAGTATCTCTGGAAATATTTTATGTGCTCATGCATAATGTTTGGACAAAAATAGTTTATCAAAATGTTATCCGGCTTTCAAACACAGGTAACTTTTGCATACATCATTGTCTTAAATCTTGGAATTTCCAACTGGTCTAGAATTTGAATATACTGGAACATTTTTTTACTAGGACGTTTTTAATTTATATAGTGAATTATGATTGGATTATTGTTTTGGGATTTGATGCTGAATACTTTAGGTTCCTTTTCCATTTGTACAATCTTTATCCAGGGAAATAAATTATTTCTTAAATTTGCAAAGCTTGTTGTATTCACTCTTTCTTCGTTACCGTTTATTAGAGCCTAAACTCGTAACAATATCTATTCAAGATTGTGGGACTTTTGTAGCTCATTCGTATATTTTATATAGATAGGTGTATGGGACATTTATATAGATAGGTGTATGGGACATTCAATTTGTGCATAAAACCTGTCCATTGCACCCTAACCATGTGTATATTATGTCCATGTTCAAGAATTACACCCTAAAATAGTGCAGCATGATTACAAATTGATAACACAAATATTCGTAAAATTCATATCAATACAAATTATGAACATTAATTTACATACAGATAAAAGGAATAAACCCAAGTGTGATTCGTAAAAGTGAGATCACAATTTTGACACCAATTTTTAAACAGAGGACAGTGTGTATACATCGACCCCACATCGTATGTATACAAGATTATATTAACGAAATATATATAAACAATGAGATATGTATATGGTGCGGGAGCGGAGTAGATATTTACGACGTGCACAACATTGTCCTAAACTCTAAATATTTGTAGCACAAGTCTTTTGCATTCCATTCGAAACTTCCTATCCATGACACCATAAATTAATGGGTTTACCATGACGTTTATCGAAAATGTTCGCCAGATCACAGTAATTGATCTTTCTTAACCTAGCTAGTCGGTGTTGGATGTTGAATATGTATACCAAGAAATAGGTTAAAGGCAGGTATGCATACACTATTAAAACTTCTTCCAGTTGAACGGCACCCAACTGTGAGTCAGCTTTATTTAATATTCTCAGGAATGATCTGTATGCCTGTAGACGAATTTACGTGGATCAATACTAGAGCAAACGCGATCATGGATATTTTAAGCCAACGTTCACCAAACGCCCCAGAAGTGATTAATGTTCCATGCGAGTGGTTGTAAACATACCGCTGTGTGTGCTCGTGGACGGTAAGCTTCCATTGGAGTAAATGCGATGATTATACTAAGCTGGTTCCAAAGTTGCGCCCTAATTATGTTGTTTACATAAGATTTGTCCAGTTGTATGCTAGCTGGTAATGCATATGTCGCGAATATTTTTCGACTGCAATTTTCCAAACGGGCGTGGATGGCCATCTGCGAGCGTCCGCCAATAAATCAGGTTGCGAATGTCGTTGTTTTTTCTACTGGTAAATAATGCCGTATTTGGAAAACCAAGGAAAAGCTGCGTTAACGAATCGACATTGTTCGGAACAATGATCAAATAATTCTTCACAGGTTAATTGTCTAAATCGTGGAAAATATTCGATGATTGACTTGTTTCCGTATACCACAAAAAAATAAGGTAATATCGACGAAACAAGTTTACCTTGCTCTTCACTTTTGTACCGTTTACATCTACCAATGAAATAGTGCTACTACAACTAAACCAAGCAGCCAGCTTAAGATTATGTGACTAGTTATGATGCACGTTACCACCAATGAATCGAGTACCCGTCAACAAAAACATCGTTAGATATTCAATGAATGGCGCGAAATATCCCATCCATGATTACATTCAACCTATGTACTAAATTGATGTTGCCAATAACATATATGAGGTGAGTCTTTGGCAACTTACGTGAATTTACTGCTGCATTAAAGTATCGTTTCTCAAGCAGGATACCAAGCGATTGATTTTCTAATCAATGCTGGTACAATTAGGCAACGTAGAAGCATCCACTCAGGGAAACGATCGTCAATATAAGAAAGCATTCATTTAAGAAATACTGCTGAAAACCTATTCATGGTTGAAGTGGTGTATGCGTACTTGATCGCAGTGTAGGCACAGATGTTTAGGGCGAAACCACACGTAGCTTTTCGCAAAATGTTGCAACATTTACAAGAAAAGTGTTACCTGTATCCATCTACAGAACGCTGCTCAACGTGAATACGTGAACAGGAACGCACATGTGCACTTTTTCGACGTCAGCGGCTCGACCATCTTGTATCTTCTGTCAGCAACTACGACGGTTAGTGAATCTATGCGTCGGTGTTTTGGACCATGCGAGAGAAACAAGATGTCAGCGGATGCGTTTGTTGCAGGCTGAATCATCCAAATGTTCAAAGGAAATGTCCCTGGCAGAGTAAATGAATCTGACACATGTCTTATTTTATTAAGGCACAATCTGGTATTATACGAGGTACCTTCTTTTTTTGAGTTATCAAAGGCTGTTTCGCCTCTCCAATAACCACAAATACTGTAGTATTTTAAATTTCTTGTCCATGATCATTGCATCAATGTACCTCCATATGGGGTATTAATGACGATCTTTGGGAAGCTTTTCCTCCCATTGCAGACCTAGTCATCGTGTCTCCTTTAATAATCCATTTTGTGGTTTTTCTTCACGTGTATTATTTATCAAAGCATTGAAAAGATCACCTCAGCACGTAGACACAGTCGAAACTCGGGAAAATTATT
Source organism: Unio pictorum (assembly GCA_030141615.1). Lineage (NCBI taxonomy): Eukaryota > Metazoa > Mollusca > Bivalvia > Unionida > Unionidae > Unio > Unio pictorum. Next base: position 3,629,362 of record JARLTB010000275.1, on the reverse strand, counting down.
TTAGTAACATAAAACGTCGATGCAGTTTACTTTTTTGTTTCGAGCTTTAGAATATGCTATCGGAGTCCAGTCATATAATCATATGTTTTCCTGGCCCACAATAATTATTTCTCTACACAAAACTATCCACATAGTTTTGTTTACCAGTATATTTACTCTAACGTATCCCGCATAGCATTTTAACGCCTCAGCTGTAACACTGCCGACTTTTGTCTCACACCTTGCTGTTGTTTGTGTTTGCCGCTTTCAAAATTATCTCACCTTGTATGATACATGTGATAATATAGTTCCCTCTGTTAAAACCACACTCACACACACAAGTGTGTGCGTGTGTGCTATGTTGCCATCTATTCATGCAAATAACATTTAAGGAAACCTGCCAAAACAAAGCAACAATTTTACGAACAAACAAGGACAAAATGCTGTATAATAACAAAAGAGTGCCAATGTGTGTACCTGGAAGTACGGTTATCTGCGGCCGACCAGATACACAGAAAACTGTAACATGCAGCCAATTAATGAGAATCAGCTGATGAATATTTAAAAAAATAATATTTACTGTAGGATATGATCGGGCATTCTTCATTAACTGGGAACTTTTCAAGGAATGCTGAGCAATGCATCGAGTGATATATGTAATGGCGAATCTCGATGTGGATGGCATTAGTATGCACCAAGCGCATCACACGTAATCACACATCTTTTTAGTGGTACACCATCCCAAACCAGCATCTTCGACGCAGATCCGAAATTCGAACATACGTTTGTGTGTATGTTTTTATGTGAGCTTCTGTGTTTATACATTTTAGCCTTGAAGACGTCAAATGGTTGTTATATTCATAAAAAGTGTACAATGTGCGGTAAATGTGTACGTAGAGTTACTGACAGGAGGATACACGCAAACAACGACGGAAGCGATAATATCCTCGATGGTACATTTGATGGCATTCCAAGAGTATAGATTAAGCCTAACGTGGAAATTCTTTGCTAAACAGATTAACATTTGTATTAATACTTATCTCTTTAAAAATGTCAAAACAAATCTCAGTGTAAGCATTGTCCAGTAACGTATAGCAGGTTTTGTCAGCGTGAACATCGTGACGTAACAACTGGTTAACTGTTAGGACATGTATGAATTACTTGTCACCATTGTACATCTCACACACGCATGACACTTTTTTAAAAATGATTTGTTTCAAAATATAATTTTGGCCTGAACTGCCTTGGAAAATTAAAATTAAATTGTTTTACATGAAATGAAAAACATGTTTTAATGTGCATTAATGTAGACGATTTCACATAGAATTGACAACATCTGTCGACAAGCGTCATTCGAATATCGCATGGTTTTCAGGGTCTGATTACGCATTTAAATTCATTATAAGTAACTAAATAACATTACATAGAATGTGATATACGAGATATTGGCATCATAAAGAAAGGAGTTGTTTGTTTTACCCTATGATGAATGTATCAACTGTTCTGTATCTGGAACGCATCTTTCATTTTATTAAAGTCGTTATACGGTAAACATAAACGCCGATAAGGTGCATTAATGAGGTAGGTTTTCCATGTCGCCTATTTCTAAAACAAAGACATGTTTTGACGAAAGCTTCACCTTAAAGAATTTAAAATATATATGTGTTTAATAACACTTAACAGATTTTCCTATCACGATCCAAATTCAAACGGTCTAACTGAAATCAAAACCAACTACAATATATTGCAGTCGCTTATAATCATGACACAATATCATTATGGATAATTGCATTGTCTTTGTCTTAGTACATTTGTATGGGCCCGGTAATGGCTAAGTAACAGCGGTAAAAACAAGATGTAATTTGTCATACAAAAAGCTTTAGCTAATCACGAATCAACTAGAAGTGATAAAGACCCAAGGCAGGTTGTAGTACAGCCCAAGGTAATGAACTGTCGATCAAATGTCAATGGTCAATTAATGACTGATAAATGAAAATCATCTACCAATCCCTGTCAATGGAGTTTCGTTTTAACACGGCCCCTTGATACGTGTGGTTACAATATCCATTTTATTAATTTCACGATCAGCAGAATGGATTTACTTACATAAAGACTAATACGTATACCGCTCCGGTGGCCTAGTGGTTACAGCGTCCACCTCGGAAGCGGGAGGTCGTGGGTTCGATCCCCGGCCGAGTGATAACAAAGATAAAAATGGTACTAACAGCTGCTTGCTTGACGCTCAGCATTAAGAGATTAGTGTTAGGACTGGTCGGCCTGGTGTCAGGATAATGTGAAATCATGCTACATGTCTGCGGCATGATGCCCCAGTGCTAGACATGACTATAAACTGCTTCACTGCAGACATCTTAGCGATATGACTGAAAAAATGTTAAAGCTACGTTAAAAACGCTAATCACACAAACAAGCAAACATAAATATACAGTTATATGTACCATAATCTGCATATATATCCATAAGGAATGCAACATGAAATTCAGTGATCCATATTTTTCTTTAAAAATGTCCTTACGAAACGTGTAACCAATAATATATTGTAACCCTTGATTCAATCGAATATAAGACGTGCTACATTGAAATCAATAAATGAAAAAGTTAACATCATAAGGTCATCATAAGCTACACCTCGCACAAATAAATATGTTTCTAACAATAAGAGATTTCTTACTTTAACTATACCATGCATTAGGCAAACTGAATATTGATACAATATGTTTAGTGTACACGTGAAAACAAATTACAAAATCTAAATTGTTCAACAATAAAACTTGGGGTACGTTATAACTCTGCGTAATCTAAATGTGAACTGAAATACTTTAATAGAAAAGGATGTTTCATAATGGAAAGTAGAGTAGATTTAAGATATGTTGCAATTTGTTTAAAATTAATTTTTTATATAGATTTACATGTAATAGTAATATGTAGCACATTAGTTTGACACCTGTCTACTTTTGATAGCGTATATAAAAAAATGATTAAATGTCTGTATTGCCAATATATGGGCTCTGAGTGGCCGAATGGTCTAAACCGCTCTTCGTTACGGATCACTGCTATTTCACCTCTGTCTGCATGGGTTCGAGTATCAGAATCGGTCAATGTGAGTATTTGAGAAAGCTTGCCAGTAGCTTCTCGTGGGTCGGTGGTTCTTTCTGGGGGTTTTCCCCGGGTTCTTCCTCTACCATTAATACTGGCTGCCATGTATAGCGTATCGTGTGCTGAAAAATGGCGTTAAACCCTACAACAACACATGCAGATCTACACAGATATATGAATAACGGTAGTAAGATCTAAAGTCATGCAGTTTCATACTGAGGAAAATATATTGATTTTTGATTATGTGTCCATTAAGTTGACTGTGCATGGCTGTATTCATCTTGCCTCAATAACCACGGTTTGTATGTCTCAGAAAACTGTCCGGATGAAGAAAAAAAGTTTGGCATTAAAATCAATAATATTGTCATCTTTTGATTGTTTTTCATTTCGTATCATTTTTTAAAATTAATATTGGCATAATAAAGTCCTAGTGATTTGTATACGATAAATCATATGTACAAAAGCATCAAGAATGATGTTACATTACCTGCAAAACGGATAGTAAACAATATAATGATTGGTATTTTTTTTTATTTACATGTACGTATGCGATTTCAATTGCCTGAGAAAAATGATTAAATTTTAAAGGTTAAAACATTATTTGTCCTTCTTTCGTCTCATTAAGATATGTGATTTGAACTTCGTTAAAGTGTTATGTTAGTTGTACGCTTTTAATTTAAATTTTGGGTTTAACTTTGTAAAATATATAGTACCTCAAATACGGTTCAAATTAGATTTCAACGTCAATGAAACATTGATAAATTGAGATAGGCTTTGTCTCATCGCTATATAGGTAAGACCAAAACAAACACTGCGTGTGAAAATTGTATCAAGGATTATTTATGAAACACCCTCGATGCTTTGAAATTAAATATGTAATTGAAGGATCGTGAGTTTCATGTCATTGTTATAAACTTTCAAGGATGCGAAGAATAAAATAACCCTTTTTTACTGATGAGTAAATTATCGATACTTATTTGTTAAATGTATTCTCCAATTTTAAACAAAAGTACAAAAGACTGTTTATAATTTCCGCCATCATGTGTGCAATCTGTTTCGTTGTCATTTCGGAGTAAACACAATAGTCACGATGTATATCATTGTGTTAATTTAGAATAAGGTAATTGTTAGAAAATATTGATATTTTTGTTCTCTAGTATTCGTTAGAACCACAGTTGTAACATGTTTGTGAAATGCTCAAACAGCTGATTCCTATATTGTTCTAAAAAGGAATGTCATTTCAAGCATTAATAACCTAAGGTCGCAAGGAACGGTTTAGTAAATTGGCCAATGGTAAAGTTCTTAACTTCTGGCTATGATGTGACTTTGAGCTATTATTGTTTAATATACAAAGAGTTCAGTATATTTGTGAAAAATGTGATTTAAGCCGGTGTCTTCCTAAAGCTGAAGGAGCTCTTTTACACCTCCCACCGCTAAGTAAGTACAGAGCAAAACACCAATAATCGGCTAGGAAACTTTGCAAATTACCCATAGCACGAGGGTTCAAGAAAAGTGGAATATCTCAAACACTGCTTAGATGACACTATTTTATATTGCATCAATATATTAGGGTCACAATGTTTGTCAAAATTATCATCAATGAAATGGGCTTGAAACTGCACTGTGAGCATCACGTGTTCTCAAATATGGCCTTCGTACAAAGCAAATGCATGTATAAATGTGATGGATGTGATGAATGTATTTGTTATTCTATGAAATTTGATTGACTTATCAAGTCAAGCGAATGATACTCTTATGCTTCACTTTATTATACTGTTACGTATATCTGATTTAATATATATTTAATTCTTTGCTTGTATGTTTTAAATTCTTGTTTAGTTTTCATTACATGATATTGTAGTGTACATTTATTTGCTAGTGCTTATGGGTTCTTTTTCTTCAAAAAATCGGTGGGACTGAATTATTATTTGGTAAACAAGTAAAGTTGACCTAAATTCTGACCTTGACTCGAGCTTAGTGGAAACAACGTAAACAGGTTTTAGATTTTTTTAATGATTTTTGTTGTCAAGGGCACGATGGCACGTTTGAATTAAGAAGTAAACATAATTTTATTATTTAATTAAAATGATTGTTTCATGTCAGGTTCATTTTAGGAGTACCTGATATAAACGATAATATGACTCCTTCTCTACCCCCACCCTTTTCTTTATTTCACAACTATGGGATTGTTTCGAAACTGCGTATTGGAATACGATATCATCTTTATTTTAGTGACATGTAGTATGTTTCGTGTTTTTGCATCTAACGTTAAGTCCTTTTCTTTGTTATAGCCAGTTTTTACATTCATGTTCACATTTCTTCAGTTCACTTTGATTTTAAAGGATTAATTCGTATCTCTGGAAATATTTTATGTGCTCACACATAATATTTGGACAAAAAATACTTTTGCATACGTCATTGTCTTCCATTTTCGGAATTTCCAACTGGACTCCAACTTGAATATACTGGAACATTTTATTACTAGGACTTTTGTAATATATATAGTGGAATATGATTGAATTATTGTTTTGGATTTGATGCTTAATACTTTAAGTTCCTTTTCTATTTTTACAAACTTTATCCAGGGAAATAAATTAATTGTTCAATTTGCAAAATATGTGATTTAGGCCGGTGTCTTCCTAAAGCTGAGGGTGCTCTTTTACGCCTCCCATAGTCACTGCACAATACGTACAGAGAAAACCACCAATAGTCGACTAGGATTCCATGCAGATTTCCCAAAGCACGAGGTTTCAAGAACAATGGAATATCTCACAAACTGCTTGGACGACACCTTTTTGAATTGCATCAATGTATTAGGGTCACAATGTTGTCAAAATGATGATCAATGAAATGGGCTTGAAATTGCACTGTGAGCATCACGTGCTCTCAAATATGGCCTTCGGACAAAGCAAATACATGTATAAATGTGATGGATGTGATGAATGTAATTGTTATTCTATGAAAGTTGATTGACTTATCTAGTCAAGCGAATGATACTATTATGCTTCACTTTATTATACTGTTACGTATATCTGATTTAATATATATTTAACTGTTTGCTTGTCAGTTTTAAATTCTTGTTTAGTTTTCATTACATGATATTGTAGTGTACATTTATTTATCAGTGATTATGGGAGTTTTCTCTTCCGAAAATCGGTTGGCCTGAATTATTATTTGGTAAACAAGTAATGTTGACCTAAATTCTGACCTTGACTCGAGCTTGGTGGAAACAACGTAAACAGGTTTTAGATTTTTTTAAAATAATTTTTGTTGTCAAGGGCACGATGGAACGTTTGAATTAAGAAGTAAACAATATTTTATTATTGAATTAAAATGATTGTTTCATGTCAGGTTCATTTTAGGAGTACCTGATATAAACGATAATGTGACTCCTTCTCTACCCCCACCCCTTTCTTTATTTCGCAACTATGGGATTGTTTCGCACCTGTGTATTAGAATACGAAAAAATCTTTATTTTAGTGGCATGTAGTTAGTTTTGTGCTTTTGCATCTGACGTTAAGTCCTTTTCTTTTGTTCTAGACGGTATTTTAATTCATGTTCACATTGATTTTAAAGGATTAATTCGTATCTCTGGAAATATTGTATGTGCTCATATATAATATTTGGACAAAAAAAATACTTTCGCATACGTCATTGTCTTCCATCTTGGAATTTCCAACTGGACACGAACTTGTATATACTGGAACATTTTATTACTAGGACTTTTGTAATATACATAGTGGATTATGATTGGATTATCGTTTTGGATTTGATGCTTAATACTTTAAGTTCCTTTTCCATTTTTACAAACTTTATCTAAGAAAAAAAATTATTTGTTAAATTTGCAAAATAAGTAATTTAGGCCGGTGTCTTCCTAAAGCTGAAGGTGCTCTTTTACACCTCCCATAGCCACTGGACAGTAAGTACAGAGCAAAACACCAATAGTCGGCTAGGAAACTTTGCAAATTACCCAAAGCACGAGGGTTAAAGAAAAATAGAATATCTCAAACACTGCTTAGATGACACTATTTTATATTGCATCAATATATTAGGGTCACAATGTTTGTCAAAATTATCATCAATGAAATGGGCTTGAAACTGCACTGTGAGCATCACGTGTTCTCAAATATGGCCTTCGTACAAAGCAAATGCATGTATAAATGTGATGGATGTGATGAATGTACTTGTTATTCTACCTGATATAAACGATAATGTGACTCCTTCTCTACCCCCACCCCTTTCTTTATTTCGCAACTATGGGATTGTTTCGAACCTGCGTATTAGGATACGAAAAAATCTTTATTTTAGTGGCATGTAGTTAGTTTTGTGCTTTTGCATCTGACGTTAAGTCCTTTTCTTTGTTATAGCCAGTTTTTGAATTCATGTTCACATTTCTTCAGTTCACTTTGATTTTAAAGGATTAATCTCTGGAAATATTTTATGTGCTCATATATAATATTTGGACAAAAAATACTTTCGCATACGTCATTGTCTTTCATCTTGGAATTTCCAACTGGACACGAACTTGTATATACTGGAACATTTTATTACTAGGACTTTTGTAATATACATAGTGGATTATGATTGGATTATCGTTTTGGATTTGATGCTTAATACTTTAAGTTCCTTTTCCATTTTTACAAACTTTATCTAGGAAAATAAATTATTTGTTAAATTTGCAAAATAAGTAATTTAGGCCGGTGTCTTCCTAAAGCTGAAGGTGCTCTTTTACACCTCCCATAGCCACTGCACAGTAAGTACAGAGCAAAACACCAATAGTCGGCTAGGAAACTTTGCAAATTACCCATAGCACTCGGGTTCAAGAAAAATGGAATATCTCAAACACTGCTTAGATGACACTATTTTATATTGCATCAATATATTAGGGTCACAATGTTTGTCAAAATTATTATCAATGAAATGGGTTTGAAATTGCACTGTGAGCATCACGTGCTCTCAAATATGGCCTTCGTACAAAGCAAATACATGTATAAATGTGATGGATGTGATGAATGTATTTGTTATTCTATGAAATTTGATTGACTTATCTAGTCAAGCGAATGATACTCTTATGCTTCACTTTATTATACTGTTACGTATATCTGATTTAATATATATTTAATTCTTTGCTTGTATGTTTTAAATTCCTGTTTAGTTTTCATTACATGATATTGTAGTGTACATTTATTTGCCAGTGCTTATGGGTTCTTTTTTTCAGAAAATCGGTTGCTTTGAATTATTATTTGGTAAACAAGTAAAGTTGACCTGAATTCTGACCTTGACTCGAGCTTGGTGGAAACTACGTAAACAGATTTTAGATTCTTTAAATGATTGTTGTTGTCAAGGGCACGATGGCACGTTTGAATTAAGAAGTAAACAATATTTTATTATTTAATTAAAATGATTGTTTCATGTCAGGTTCATTTTAGGAGTACCTGATATAAACGATAATATGACTCCTTCTCTACCCCCACCCCTTTCTTTATTTCGCAACTATGGCATTGTTTCGAAACTGCGTATTAGAATTCGATAACATCTTATTTTAGTGACATGTAGTTAGTTTTGTGCTTTTGCATCTGACGTTAAGTCCTTTTTTTTTTTGTTATAGCCAGTTTTTTTTTAATTCATGTTCACATTTCTTCAGCTCACTTTGATTTTAAAGGATTAATTCGTATCTCTGGAAATATTTTATGTTCTCACACATAATAGTTGGACAAAAAATACTTTTGCATACGTCATTGTCTTCCATCTTGGAATTTCCAACTGGACTCCAACTTGAATATACTGGAACATTTTATTACTAGGACGTTTTTAATTTATATAGTGGATTATGGTTGGATTATCGTTTTGGATTTGATGCTTAATACTTTAAGTTCCTTTTCTATTTTTACAATCTTATCCAGGGAAATAAAGTATTTGTTCAATTTGCAAAAAAAGTGATTTAGGCCGGTGTCTTCCTAAAGCTGAAAGTGCTCTTTTACACCTCCCATAGTCACTGCACAGTACGTACAGAACAAAACACCAATAGTCGGCTAGGAATCCATGCAAATTTCCCAAAGCACGAGGTTTCAAGAACAATGGAATATTTTAAAAACTGCTTGGACGACACTATTTTGAACTGCATCAATATATTAGGGTCACAATGTTGTCAAAATGATGATCAATGAAATGGGCTAGCAATTGCACTGTGAGCATCACGTGTTCTCAAATATGGCCTTCGTACAAAGCAAATACATGTATAAATGTGATGGATGTGATGAATGTATTTGTTATTCTATGAAATTTGATTGACTTATCTAGTCAAGCGAATGATACTCTTATGCTTCACTTTATTATACTGTTACGTATATCTGATTTAATATATATTTAACTGTTTGCTTGTCAGTTTTAAATTCTTGTTTAGTTTTCATTACATGATATTGTAATGTACATTTATTTACCAGTGATTATGGGATTTTTGTCTTCAGAGAATCGGTTGGCCTGAATTATTATTTGGTAAACAAGTAAAGTTGACCTAGATTCTGACCTTGACTCAAGCTTAGTGGAAACAACGTGAACAGGTTTTATATTTTTTTGTAAATGACAACATGGCACGTTTGAATTAAGAAGTAAACAATATTGTATTAATGAAGTAAAATGAATGGATCATGTCGGGTTCATTTTAGAAGTACCTGATATAAATGATAACGTGACTGCTTCTCTACCCCTCCCTTTCTCTATTTTTCAATAGGGTATTGTTTCGTAACTGCGTATTAGGATACGAAAAAAATCTTTATTTTAGTGACATGTAGTTAGTTTGGGGCTTTTGAATCTGACGTTAAGCCCTTTTCTTTTGTTATAGCCAGTATTTTAATTCTTGTTCACATTTCTTCAGTTCACTTTGATTTTAAAGGATTAATTCCTTTCTCTGGAAATATTTTATGTGCTCATACATAATTTTTGGACAAAAATAGTTTATCAAAATGTTATCCGGCTTTCAAACACAGGTAACTTTTGCATACATCATTGTCTTAAAACTTGGAATTTCCAACTGGACTCGAATTTGAATATACTGGAACATTTTATTACTAGGACGTTTTTAATTTGTATAGTGGACTATGATTGGATTATCGTTTTGGATTTGATGCTTAATACTTTAGGTTAATTTTCCACTTTTACAATCTTTATCCAGGGAAATAAATTATTTGTTAAATTTGCAAAGCTTGCTGTATTCACTCTTTCTTTGTTACCGTTTATTAGAGCCTCAACTCGTAACAATATCTATTCAAGATTGTGGGACTTTTGTAGCTCATTCGTGTATTTTATATAGATAGGTGTATGGGACATTCAATTTGTGCAGAAAACCTGTCCATTGCACCCTAACCATGTGTATATTATGTCCATGTTCAAGAATTACACCCTACAACAGTGTAGCATGATTACAAATTGATAACACAAATATTCGTAAAATTTATAACAATACCAATTATGAACACTAATTTACATACAGATAAAAGGAATAAACCCAAGTGTGATACGTAAAAGTGCGATCACAATTTTGACACCAATTTTTAAACAGAGGACAATGTGAATACCTGGACCCCACATCGTATGTATACAAGATTATATTAATGAAATATATAGATATAAACAATGAGATATGTATATGGTGCGGGAGCGGAGTAGATATTTAGGACGTGTACAACACTGTCCTAAACTCTAAATATTTGTAGCACAAGTCTTTTGCATTCCATTCGAAACCTCCTATCCATGACACCATAAATTAATGGGTTTACCATGAAGTTTATTGAAAATGTTCGCCAGAATAGCTGGTAGACCACAGTACTTGTATTATCTAGATTATCTATGATTTGTTCGTCAAAAAATGTCAGTAACTCCAGAGAAAGAAATGGCGCGTAGCTGAGCATAAAGACAGTGGTGACAAGAAAAAGCATCTTAGATACTCGGATGCCTTTTTCATTTTTGTCTTTACATATGTTCTCTTTGGTTTGTTCCCTTGTGTCGCTTCCTGGATCGACATTTTTTTTGGGATCATCTAGTATCGTGGGTAGAGTTTGTTCGTTTGAATCATTTAGTATATTGGGTAGAGGTTGTGTTTTTTCTGTAGACGTGACCATCGTTGTGGAAGTGTACACATTTGGTTCGGTACGATAAGATAAAGTATACGATCGCAACCTATGCGTATGCTTTTTAATATGACGCCATAACATTGTATAGAAGACAGACATTGATATTGTCAAACTAATGAAAACAGTATAAAGAAACATACTGTACACAATCGGAAATATAGTATCCTTGTGTACGTCATCTGGAAAACATTGGATTCCGGTGATGTTTGCAATCCCCGTCTGTACGGTGTTCCTTCCGTAGAGGATAAAGCAAGGAATAGAGAAAATGAAACTTAAAACAAAAATTATTGAAACAATAATTTTGATCTTTCTTATGGAAATCTGGTCTCCGTATGGTCTGCATATCCTTCTGTATCTGTCGAACGCAATCACAGAGAGAATCATGGCTGACACCAAAGTATTGAAATAGCAAAATGCTCGGAGGCTCTTGCAAGTAAGTATGTTTGTGAACTTGTAGGGACGGTGTAAAACACCTAAGATAAACGTATCACCTATCATGCAAAATGAGATATCAGTGAAAGCGAGAATGATTATAAAATATCTATAGGTCGACTTCCCAAATTTGAAGACGAAGATATTGACGTACAGAACGAGTAGGTTGCCGACAGTCCCGACCACCATAACGATGGAAATAAATGATATTACTGGAATTAACAGTTGCACTTGTACGTCGTTCAGTTCATCTAACGTCCAGTTCTTTCCTTCCGGGACATTTTTCAAAGGTGTAAACATTTTGAAGATGGCCAAGTCGGATGCAACAAGGAATTATGTGGACTTACAAGCTGCAGGGCAGAATTATTCTAGTAGATCAGTCTGTATTGTGTACTGCTGAAACACTTCTATACTGAAATTGAGAAAGGAAAATAATGAAGAAGACCACAAAGCAGAAAACCTTTAGCCATGACTAATTCACCAGGTCCCAGCGTGGAACTTGTCTCGCGCATATGTGGCTGCAGTTCTAACGAACTATATTTAAACATTTGCAATAATATCCAACTAACGCTTATAAATACAAATCAGGTTGTTTTGTTATTGCTGTTTTTGTATGTTCTATGTATGTTTACAGAATAAATACCACTTTAAACTGAATTATAAGCCATATAATGCCTTGGATTTCAACAATAACTATATTAATCTATATATGATAAAAATATATGATCTATGACGTAAACAAATATTTTGACTGTTATGGTCCTATATTCACAAACTTAATTAACAGAAAAGACGTGAACCCAAACAAAATTAAGCCATTAATTTAATTATCAAAGCTACAAATGAAGTTGCAGAATTATTCTGAAAAATTATACATTCCACCAGTCAGTGCGAAGCGAGGAGATAGGCGCCAATTATAAGTTGTATTAATAAGATTATTATTATTAAGTTTCCACACATAATTAAACATCTGATCATAGACTGTGTTCTTAATAGAGCCAGGTCACGTATACAATTTATAGCAAATGATATTCTAAACAGTTTACATTCATGAATAAAAATTACAAACAATAAAGAAAATCGTGTACCAGGAGTTATTAAATACAGATATGCATAACAATATCAGTAACGTTTATTCAGAACTTTCATCATATCGACTTGCATTAGAATTTTATTAGATTATTTAGGATTAAATTCCTAATACCGTACGTTATCTTTACATCTTTCACCTCGTAATCTATGGATATAAATTATTTGCTGAAATTAAAAAGAATGAATAATTGTTGGTAATTTCACTTAGTTCTGCTGAGCATAGAGTTTATATATATATATATACATATATATATATATATATATATATATATATATATATATATATATATATATATATATATAGTTTGATGGATGGGTGGATGGACGGACTGACGAACGTACGGACGAACAGACAGACATATAGATAGATAGATAGATAGATAGTAGTAGTAGTAGTAGTAGTAAAGTTTATTCAGTATAATACTCTACCCTATTTGGTGTATTTGTTATTGGAAGCTGTTTTTTATGGTGGCAATATTGTTTGAAAAGAGGCGAAAAATGACAAGTCGACACTTGTGTATTTAAATCATAACTATTTAACAACACAAACTACCACAAGGATCTTCAGTACCGTAGGGATTCGTCAAACTGTACCCCGATCCAAACAAACCTATTCTTAAAATTATTTTCTCTCTGCCTTCATGTTATGTAGGTATCAGAAAAGTAATATTTTCCTAAGACTAGCCCTTTTGAAACATAAACCTCCAAACCATGAACTTAACTAAGTATCCGATTACAATTTAAAACAGCCTTTAGGCACAATACTTCATTCATGCCATTTTAGGCTAGCATATATTTCATAGAACTCTGATTTAGGCTAGCATATATTTCCTAGAACTCTGATCTAAACGTGATATACTTTTTAAGCAAATTCCATAGTTTGTAAATAAACATATGTTGCCAAAGATGCGGACTAAAATAAAACCTAAAAATTGAACTATTAATTTGATCTTTAATTGATAATGGAAATCGAACTGCGAAGCACAATATTGACACTTTATTAACCGTTCTTAATTTTAATGAGACAAATACATCTTTATATGTTATCGGTCAGAAGAAATCGATGGTATTTGCATGTCCATTCATTTTTTTGTCTCCAATATTAATTTTTCCTCTTCAATAATGTTATTTTCTTCTCAGTTGCTCTTCCTGTTTTGGATGAAGGAATATATATTTTTTTCCCAAAACGTATTTATAATGCATCTGTGTTTACATCTACATCAATAAGCTACAACATCTCGTGTCAATACCAGCATGTCATATATTATGACAATATAATATGATGACGTCCCTAATGTCGAATCACATAGTGACTGAAGATGTCTAAATACACGTCATACACTCCTATTGTGCTGAAAAGATATCATTTTCAATACGTTTCAAGTATATTGATATTTATATCGATTGTTTGGTGATGGTTCTTGTGTTGTTTTTTGTGGAATCTTTATTTCTTTATTTGTTTATTTATTTACTTATTTATTTATTTATTTATTTATTTATTTTGTCATACTGCTTTGCTTATCTTCTTTTAAATCGAGTTTTCAATGTATATTTATTTTCCAGTCACAAATGATTGTAAATAATAATGCCACACCATCTCGTTAATCTCCATGACCAAAACGGCACTATACGTCACAAAATGATTGTTGACAACAACGTCACGATATCTCGTTAATCTCCATTACCAAAACGGCACTGTACGTCAAAAATGATTGTTGACAACAACATCACGATATCTCGTTAACCCCATGACCATAATAGCACTGTACGTCACAAAATGATTGTTGATAACAACGTCACGATATTTCGTTAATCCCCATGACCAAAACGGCACTGTACGTCACAAAATGATTGTTGACAACAACGTCACGATATCTCGTTGATTCCCATGACCAAAACGGCACTGTACGTCACAAAATGATTGTTAATAATAATGCCACACCATCTCGTTAATCCCCATGACCATAATGGTGCTGTACGTCATAAAATGATTGATAAGACTGATGATGTTGATCAAAGCAAGAAGTCGTTAACATTTGGATGAGTATTCTTTTGAACCATCGAATGGAAATATTAATAAGCTAGAGTTATAATAGGTTCAGTTGCCTTAATAAACAATACATTTATGACTAGCATACAGAATTGTGTGCACGTATATGCATATCTGAGTTTTTGACGGAATGTTTCTAATGCTTCACTTACCATACTCCATTAAAAAATTTAAACTACAATTACCCAATAATGACTATAATGAAAGCTAACAGTTCCTTGTTTCGTCACCATTTAAGATGCATGCATGCAGTAAAAGAATCCACATATATATATATATATATATATATATATATATATATATATATATATATATATATATATATATATATATATATATATATATATATACTTCTCTATCGGAAACACGTCACACCAGCAGTAACACTATGTATGACGTTGCATTAGGCATTAAATGGTTATACGACGCGGTCGCATTACGCTGTGTTGCGCACCCAAAGATTAAGCTGACGCTCGCATTCTGTAATATAAGGTGCGGTGCAGAGTTGACTAAGCAGTCATGTTTACTTACCACTTGACACAATTTAACTAATATATTGGAAATGTTACCTATTTTTAATCATAACTGCGGATACATGTTTTCTATTATACAAAAGTTTGTTCATAATCCCATCTTGATGACGCGCTTGGCGATTTTTGAAAATTGTAAAACTGAAAATCTGGACATATGGGTTAGAACAGAGATCTCATTTTCAAGTCTAGCTTTGAGAAATATATCTCAGCTATGCATATTTTGAACGTACACTGAGAGTGGTAGCTGTGGAATACAAATGTATGTATCAATCAATAACATCAAAACATTACCAAAGAATTAAATGTAAGGATTGCACTTACAAAAGAAAAGTAAATATTCCATCTCGATATCCATATGTAACTATTGGATACGTTGGGGGTAGTAACAAGGGCATGAAACCAGCCAGCTATGTAAACCGTGTTCCCTTTAATTTAATTCATGTAGAACCTTTGATCAGCAAATCCAGTACTGGTCTGGATTTGTGGTTGTAATTGTCGATCATGTGACTTCCTCATTCAAGATTAATTTACCCATCTTCGTTACTTTTGATAGTATGCTCCCCTACATTCCAATAAATTCATATTTGCGATTCTATACCTCTTCATAGGTATAATATTGCAAGAAACTAACCCATGCAAAGCTCCAAAAAAAGCGAATGTGTTATGAATGGAATACATTTTTAAAACAACTGCACTGTAATACATTTTGAGTATGCGCGTTTGTTTATAGCGCTCGGTTTTAAAGATTTCATAGATTTTTGTGAATACTTGTTTGATTATGGGATCCTGTGGACATATTTGGAGACGAACACAATTAGCCCATTACTAAGAGCAAACCTCAAGGAGTGAAGTGTTAGTGAGTATCCATCATGTTGTGGCTTAGTCTTGTTGAATTCAGGTGAGAGCTGTTAGTCCTTATTAAGATCGAAGTTTTATGACGTGACATGCTGACGGCACGTTACGGAAAGTAAACGAAGAAAAACAAAGTTGTGCGGTTCATATAGAATTGGGAAGTTGTTGGATCTGTGGTCTTGTATTAAGAAGAAGACAATCATTTGTAAAATGTTATTATGTTGACTTTCCAGTGTACAACAGTTTTTGTATAGAGGTGTTTGGAATTAAGGGAAAGTTATGACGTCTAGCAGAATCGCGTCAAGGTTTGACATAGCTCGTCGAGTGAATCCCTTGGATAGCTACAGCATATGCAAACAATTAGTGTAGACTTTTGATTAACATGGTTTAGTTCTCTATTGAAACGTTTCAAATTTTAATTCTAAATTGAAATCTTGTGATATGTCATTAGGGTCTACATTCTGTAGTATGGCATTATGGGACATCCCTCAACTTCAGGGGCGACACCTAACAAGGATTCAGAAGCGGTCGTTTGTTAATTGATCAGACTCGATTTACAATTATTTATATGTATGATCTTTACTGAACCTTATGGAACGCAGAATAATTTCACATTAATAGGCAAGAGCGCTTTAATATTGATTAGATCGCTAGGAATCAGCATTAATTTGTCAGTCATGTTTCTCGTGCATCATCATCAGCAGACAGCTAATGAATGACTACTTAATGAATATATATCGTGAATACATACAAATTAACATTAATAATGGCACAAATACTAGACAATTTACCAAATATTTATATCTATGAAAGCTCCAAATCAGGCAAATAATTATTTCACATGCACAAAACAAATACTAAACACAAAAGCTGAAAGGAATTATTAACTCCTACATCTTTAAACAACGGAGAAACAAGATAACAAGATATCTGGGAGTCAGAGGGAAAGAAGAAGAAAATTGCTTTACAATTATACAACGTGTATCAACGTATCTATTGTACATATATGCAACCATTCGCCCAACAATGTTGTACAAGAAAAGGCAAAGATGAGAGAGAGAGAGAGAGAGAGAGAGAGAGAGAGAGAGAGAGAGAGAGAGAGAGAGAGAGAGAGGCCATGTGTGTGTGTGTGTGTGTGTGTGTGTGTGTGTGTAGTGTAAGTCTTTGGTTAGAACCAAAGATAAAGCCTAAACTGGGATGACCATTCTTAAGATATTTAACATGCATGATCTTATGTGCGTTTTACCCTTTGTAGCCCCATCTGATGTTCAGGCAAACAAATTCACAACCAACCACCCCACAAACCAAACAAAATATTTCTTAATTACCACTTCTTCGCATGGAATATGAGATTTCCTACTTGGCTGTTACAACACTGCAGTACATTTAAATTAATCTTCTATATCCACCGCATAGTATCAAGTCAGATATGTACACCTCAACTAACATATTGTCGATGCAAAACTTCTAGTAGTAGATATAGGAACTAAGTTATTTTAAAAGATCGTTCTGCCTTTTTGATGGTGGAGAGGTGAGCAGCTATAGATGGAAATTTGTTGCTGATAATATTTGACAAACTCAAGTACAACTGGGTAAGTAAACGTCTTTTACTCCCCTCTTAATGAACTCGCAAGAAGAACTGTAAGAGTAGCTGAAACAGAAATAGTTCACTTGGATAAAAAAAAATCATACAAACCTTAAATCTGAGTATCAAGACCACTGAGAGAGATTGTGTTCTCTACTAGAATAAGTCCACTCTGCGAATAAACGATTGTTATTTCGATACAGTGCGACACCAAAATAACATTTTGTTCAGAGAATGGGACACGTCGTAGTTCGTGGGGTGCAACTGAATCACCAAATACAGTCCAACATTGTTTTGCGTCAAGCAGACTGCACAAAATAAATGTGTATAGCCCTCCCATTCCTACTACATACAAGTAAATAATAAACAAATAGGCATAAAATAAGAGGGTTTTTTTACGTATGACGTACTGTTTGCTGTTCTTTCTTGTCACTTTGTGACTCTTTAACATGACTAATAATAAAATAATTCACTATATTATATTATATTATATTATATTATATTATATTATATTATATTATATTATATTATATTATATTACATACTGCATATTTTAGTGACAAAAAAACCGAAATGTACACTGAACATGTTTGACATGAGTATGGGAATGATAAACAGAAAGAAAAATAACTTCATCAAATTACCACATCTGATGTGCGAATACTGTCTTTTCTCTGTAACCAGAACTAATTTTAATTTTAACGTAGCCTTGACATCTTTTCAGTCATATTGCTATGTTGCAATTTATAGTGATATCGTAATGTCTGTCACTGTGGCATCATGGCACAGACATGTAGAAAGACAGATGTTAGTACCAGTCGTATGTCTTTGGTATGAACCCACGACCTCCCAGATCCGAGGCAGACGCTCTAACCACTAGGCCACAGGAGCGGTCATTCATATGTGAAATAGGGAGGAATTTATACAGTGACTAATAGATTTGCAGTACAATGAATTTTAATAAATCTGATATGCTTAATACCTAGTGAAAAGGCTAAGAGACCTAAAATGCAAATATAATAATAGAGAACAAAAGTAAAACTGATTATTATTATTATTATTATCTGCGTTTTTGTCATCTATTATTTTTCCTCATTCTAGTCTTCTTTCTCGTCTTCTTTATTAATATACGATGACATCGACAAATCTAATGACTATTCCATTCTAACAATTTAGGAAGATATCGAATAATCTACCGACTATTCCATTCTAATAATATAGAAGGACATTAATTAATCTACCGATTATTCCATTTTTGTGAGTACGAGATCCACTTTGCTACAAAATAAATTATATTTGTATCCAAGTATATATTCATGTTGTTGTTGCTGCTGTTGTTGTTGTTGTAGGGCTTTACGCCATTTTTCAGCACACGATAGGCTATACATGGCGGCCAGTATTAATGGTGGAGGATGAACCCGGGAAAACCCCGGAAAGAACCACCGACCCACGAGAAGTTACTGGCAAGCTTTCTCACATATTAGCCGAATGTTAGACTCGAACACACGCAGACAGAGGTGAGATGGCAGTGATCCATAACGGAGATCGTTTTAGACCACTCGGCCACCCGGGGTCCCGTTTGGTGGAATCGAGGAAAAAGCACATTATCATTGCTGAAATTAATATATTCTGAACTAGCTTAAGTTACTAAGTTATTGCTAATGCATTCCTTATATTTGTGTATATAGAGATTTCACATAGCTTTAACACTTTTTCATTCATATCGCTAGGATGTCTGCAGTGCGAGTTTTATATTGATTTCTAGTATTGATGCATCATACCGCAGACATGTAGCATCATGTCCCACCAGTCACATTATTCTAACACCATGCATACCAGTACTAACACTAACCTTTTAATGACGAATGCCTTGCGAGGCATCTGTTAGTAATATATTTAATAAGTTTGTGGAATGACTCGGTTGGGGTTTCGAACCGCAATCTCCCGCATCCAAGGCGGACGCTCTAACCACCAGGTTACTGGAGCGATCGGCCTACATTCAAGTTGCATTATGTCCATGTGCTATCTTGTTAGGATTCAGGAACATTTATTTTAATATCTAAAACTTTTTTTCTTCGTAACATTTACCCTAACGTATCATGTTCTTTGTTTTCTTGTTAAAATATTTTCAACCTAATTGAAACGTACATATGCCTGTACCGAATTTCTTTCTCCCTCTATCGCATTTTGATTTAATTTTTCCTTTTCTTTCTTTAACATTTCTTTTCTCAGCACTTCCTAATGTTTAAATGCTACAATTTTAGTTACACCGTTTGTCATTTAGAGAATATGTGTATATACTAACATGGAAACTGCATGAGGAAGATGTAATAAAATCATGTTAAATCCCTGATACACATAGGCCATATATCAATGTCACCAGTCCCAGTCATGGAATCATATCTGATTGATTATCTTGGAATAACGAAAACACTATATCCTACGTCACTTAAAAACTGGCGAAAGAATTGGGTGTGGTCATTAAGGTTCGCTGCGTGTGCAAATTAGTCCAAGAAAACACTGACATTGCAAGAGGGTTGCCATATAACTGTCTCTGATATTTCTCTTTCAAAGCAGTACCGTATATTTAATTATATTGGAATGAAATCTTTTTGAAATCGCATCTAGTCTAATGATACGAATTAGTTTCTTATCATGGAGATTTCAGTGTGTAATTGTATTTATTTTTTTATCCATATCAAATATGATCGTTGCTAAGAACAACGTCACAAAAAATATCGATAAAGCAAATGAAAATGTGAAAGAAACTTTACTATTCTGTACTATCACATTAATATGGCATTCAATACTTTTTCATACACTGCTGAAAAATGACGAAAAATGACGACAACAATTACTTCCTTACACATTAACTTGATCGCAGGAAAAATATGAAAAGTCAGTGTCTACAGTCTATCAACGATCTCTACCGTACATTGCAAAAACTACGAGTGTGACACTACCATTACAGTTTTACACGTACCGTACATTGCAAAACCTACGAGTGTGACACTACCATTTCATTTTTACACGTACCGTACATTGCAAAAACTACGAGTGTGACACTATCATTTAATTTTTACACGTACCGTACATTGCAAAAACCTACGAGTGTGACACTACCATTTCATTTTTACACGTACCGTACATTGCAAAACTTACGAGTGTGACACTACCATTTCATTTTTACACGTACCGTACATTGCAAAACCTACGAGTGTGACACTACCATTTAATTTTTACACGTACCGTACATTGCAAAACCTACGAGTGTGACACTACCATTTAATTTTTACACGTACCGTACATTGCAAAACCTACGAGTGTGACACTACCATTTAATTTTTACACGTACCGTACATTGCAAAACCTACGAGTGTGACACTACCATTTCATTTTTACACGTACCGTACATTGCAAAACCTACGAGTGTGACACTACCATTTCATTTTTACACGTACCGTACATTGCAAAACCTACGAGTGTGACACTACCATTTCATTTTTACACGTACCGTACATTGCGAAAGCTGTTTTCAATTATAACTTGAAAACTGCATCTATTATATAATATACAAACAGACACTCTACCTGTTTTCATTGTTGCAATTTTGTGATCTTTTTATAGCTGAAACATTAAAAACGTGTGGTTTACTACTCAACTAGCGACCTCTCTTCAAGTCATTATTTCTCAAACATTGTGCGGTGTGACCTATTCTGAATGTATGCTGAATCCGTGAGTTGAAATAATGCAACAATACGTAAAAGGATACACAAAAATAAATTATCATCTGGACACACACACACACACACACACACACACACACACACACACATACATACATACATACATACATACATACATACATACATACTTGATGGTATTCAGTACGTCCCGTCTTCATCTTTAAGTACACGACTTCGTAGACGTTTCAGACTAGTTTATTCAAACTTAACCATCTTGTATCAAATCTAATTTCTGAATACAATAAAACATAAGAGGAAACCAAAATATCTTCACACTTTTTTATATCAATGTCTTGGCTGCAAATCAACAACTTACGGTCAACCAAATTCGACGAGCATTATTTTCAACAAGCAGCCAGTCGTTAGTTCTCGAACAGGATCAGATTAGTCCAACGATGTTACCAAAATAGTTTCTAGGGTTGGGATTCTCTAGGTCTGACAAGATTCCTGGAGGCGTCCAGGGGTCCCCAAGACCTAAGATTAACAACATATATATATATATATATATATATATATATATATATATATATATATATATATATATATATATATATATATATATATATATATATATATATAGTTTCAAATTAAAAGATCAATTCCAGAATCTTTCATGAGGTCAAGCCTTTTTAAATAATAATCTTTAGATAAACTATAAAATATTTCGTTTCAATGTACGCTTTAGAGGTAATATTTTTATCGACTGGGTATTCTGGCGGTAAAACGTTTGTACAAATCTGGGTTGTTACATCTTGTATATTGGTATGTGCTTAATGTTTATTTTGTAAATTAAGTAAGAACTCTTGAAAAACTAATTCTTTGTCCATCCCCTGACCTATCTCAAGTCTTCACTATTGGAAAGATTGTACGCTCTAAGCATAATTACTATGTAACATTGCCGTTTCCCAACAACTTTAAATATTTTTGACAAGCGGCTTCTACTATGAACGACCTATTAAACGCAGTCTTTCTATCGACTTAATCCTATTCTGCAGATTGTGGCTATAAAAATATCTTCACATCTCTGAATAAACAATCTAAAGAAATATATGTTCATCATTTAAGCCCTGAATACACCAAAAATCACCAAATCCAAATTTAAATAGAAGCTTTTAGAAACAGCCCATGAATCACACACACACCCTCCGCCCTTCTTAACTGTAAATCGTAGCAATGTTTAGGATACATGTCTTCAGACATTTTTTAAATTCTTATCCAATATTTCAAAATACTTTTTTATCTTATACACCGCGTACTAATTCTTCCTAGTTCATTATGTACAAATGAATTTAGCGTAGACCTAGAGGTACCAAGGATATATGCGCATAACGACAAATAAGAGCTTTTTCAATATAACTGGCATCATAAAAAAAAACTCTGCTCCGTAACTAATTGTGGGAGCTATCTTAGCGTCTAACAGGTTCCGGGTAATCTGCCAAAATTTTAAAGACTTTATATCTATATATGCACAACCTTCAGCGCCAGCATGGATAGAGTTTTCTGGCACATATGCCAAGAGATTTTTGAAGTAAATACGCATCATAAATACTTATAATATGATTCAACCTTGACCTCTGTATGGCCATAATAACACTTTTCGTATCTTCTTTGACACTGCCAAATACCGCAACTATTTTTCCCCCCTTCCATATTCACCTTTAATTTTTACTTTAGACAATATGTATGCAACCTACTGCAACTGGTGAGCAGTGTCAGAGAACACAATTAGATCGTAATATTATTATTATTATTATTATTATTATTATTATTATTATTATTATTATTATTTACTGGCATAAGTCACATAAGACTCTCAAAATACACACATGTTAAACTTGAAAACTATTAGGCCGATCAATCAGCATCTCATCAGTGATGATATTTATTGGCGGTTTAGGGATGGAGATCTCCTATTCATTAAAACATGCAACAATCTGCAGATAATTTGTCTGCACACATTGGTGCACATTTTACATACTTACCTCTATTTCTCACACCTGTGGAGATACACTCGGCTGAAAGGTTCTTTTGGTGGCATGATATTTCTGGAGTAAATCCTGTGTTTGGTGACTCGTCAATCTACAGGTAGCATAACCCTCTGTCATGCGCCCATTTTGAGTTTCGCGCTAGATATGGATATTACCAATTACCTGTATGTGCCTTAAACATACGCAGGTTTGTTCCGGAAGGACACGCATACAGCAAAGTTGAACATTTTGATAAGCATGTGACTTCATACGCACATATCGTCATGACCAACGGACAAAACTTTATAATTTTGTAATAGGAAACATTTGTTTGAACCAAAAGTAGGAGAGGCCCGTGTGTTTCTCATCCCAATGCCTGCGATGGCTCCATACGGCCCAACATATTGTCCATCAGCATCAAGTTCAACACATATTGGGGGGAGGGATGATTTATCGGACTGGACAAATTGTTCGTCCGACAAGTCAACAAGGACCACCATAGTCGTCCGAGGGTTGGAAGGACTGGTTCTTTTCTGTGCGTGCGAAGATGGTTGATGAGGCCAATCCTTCCACGAAATGTTCGTTTGCATAAGGGACAGGGGAATGGGGGATGCATGGGATATCTCCAGGATGGTTTATGGCATGTGTATTTCTGACCTGAGTCTTTAGCTCAGCAGCTGCTGTCCTGCTAGATTCGCACAACTTGGAGCCTTTGTACACAAAGGAACGCCAAATAACTCGATCACTTGCTGTTTGCTCCAATAACATTGGTTTATGTTAAACGTTTTCAATGCAGCTTTCAGATTGTTGTTGAATGTCTTTGAAGCGCTTCTTCTGACGTCAATGTGGCAAGAGTGCTGCCAAGGTATGCGATGGGGTTCACTACTTTGAGTTTTTGGCCGTTGACGGTGATGTTGGCATCAACAAATGTATATACAGGGCCGACTGATGCATGACTCAAGTCATCGTGGTACTGATGGTGAGAATGGACTGATATTTTCTAGTTAAGACATGTATATATGTTCTGACTGTTCTCATAACACTCTCGTCCCAATTTATCTACAATATAATAATATAATCTACGTTTCACCTTGTCCAACAAGCAGATCAGTCTCGTCTCTTACTTTTCAATATATGATAAAGCACATATACCCTGATATAATGACGCATCGTTGTCTATATTAATTACAATAAAGTGCAAGCTGTACGTAGGTATATTTCAACAATAGATATTCAAGAGGGTTACGTTTGCTTCAGTAACCTCCCTTGTCTGTCTGTGCGTCATTTGCTTTTGCGTTTCGATTCGATACATTCAGAAAAAAAAGCATGGCATTGCGTCTTCGTATCCCAACATTAATGAATTCCTGGAAGATTATAGGGTAAGAAACTGCGTTCGAAATGGTATACAATTATGTATGTCCGTGACTTTACTGATTTACATTCAATTTAACACGTGACATTAATTTGACATGGTGTATCATTCGAAATTGATCTTTGAGTGTTGAAGGTCAAACCCTACATTAGCATTTGTTAACACGAGCCAGTGCTTTTTAATTTAAAATATGGGATGGTCCTGACTTTAAAAAAGTTGTCGCAAAAAAAATCGCAAACTTCTGTATTTTGTGACCAATTTTCAACAAAAATGTCGCCAGAACAAGTAAATATTTTTCCAAGTCAATGCAAATTGAAAAAGATGGGATAGTTGTTATTGACAACAAGCAATACCGCCATAATATACAAAATAAATCATTACAAGACTACTTCCATAGTCTTTGCATCCCGCATCATCGTTAATGCATAGCTATGACTGTTGTCATCTGAAATAAATGCATTAATAATGTAAAATATCTACTTTCCTGGTATTAATAGAAACATGAGGTTTTAAGTAAATCTATATATTATGCATATTATTTTCCAAATAATAGTTTTATAAGGAACTTTAGTTATTGACATTTTAATACTAAAACCCTATGATCGTACTTTGCAATGTATGATGAGAGACTGTTGATTTCATGCATTTAGGAATTATATGCTCCCCCCCCCCCCCCCCGACTTAATGACTAGCTTACAAGGTTTTGAAGGTACATCTCCCACAACCAGGAGTTCAGAAATTTAATTTTTGGCGTGCTTTACTTGCAGTGAATTGCTTCATAAATCCCAAGAATGATCACAGAATGCTGTATCTTATTTCTTAACAAGCAAACTAGGATCGCCATTCCCACCAATCAAACTTACATATATATATATATATATATATATATATATATATATATATATATATATATATATATATATATAAGAATTGATTACCATCATTACATTAAAAGAACGAATGAAGAAATGTATCACAGAGCATATGTGCCCCTAAAAAGCTAATTCGAAATAAATATGTTATTTAGTTTGCAATGTTATATGCACATATCGATTAACAATAAGGAAATAAGATGGGATATAAAATGTGGGAAACAGTTGTATGTATGGTATCTTGAGACCACATTTAAACCTTTAAATTCACAACCATTTTAGGCATTGTTAGTTACAACACACAATGGGGGCCCCAAGTGGCCACGTGGTCTAACACTCTATGCTGTTACTGATCACTGCCATCTCACCTCGGTCTGCATGGGTTTGAGTCTGAGATTCGACGATTGTGGGTATGTGATCAAGCTTGCCGGTAGCTTCTCATGGGTTGGTGGTTCTTTCCGGGGGTTGCCCCCGCTATCTTCCTCCAGTATTAATACTGGCTGCCATGTATATCTTATTGTGTGCTGAAAAATGGTGTTAAACCATACAACAACAAATGAGGGCATTTTATCTTTATCAATCAATTGCTAGTGCTTTAACTCACTGTATAACATGCAGTTTCTTTGAAGTATGTCAAAGAGGCTTGTCTAACTTTTAGCTATTGCGCAGTTTGGGCACAGCTGACCAGAATATGAGATGAGAACACGTTTGGGGAGAATAACACACTCCACAGGAAAGCTTGGTGTGTCCTTTGAGAATTTCACGTGTATTGGATCTGAAAAATTAGTGAAAACTTTGTGAAAACGATGCTTAACTCATTCTTTAATAATCTTTTTATAATTATGCTGAAATTAACTATGAATAATTATGTCATTATAATAGTGTAGTTTGTTTCTCTTGTTTTTGAAAACATTACTTATGGTTTCCATACACATATGTACTGCTAAACACACTGTCTTATGTGTTAAATTAGATACACCCTAATTTGGTTATTCATTTCAAATTGAACAAGATTTTATTTCTCAAAATGAGCAATATTTATTTCAAGAAATAACATAGTAACTTGTGTTGATTTCATATTGTTATTCTTCTGTCACTACGTATTGATAGAATTTGATCAGTAGGTAGATTTATTTAAGTGGATTGCCCCAAAATTACTTCACATGTGTGTCATTATCAAACATGAATTTAATGGGTAAAACCTTTTAATAAAAATGCAAATTAGATCGTAACAGTATTTGCAGTTTGTGACAACTTAAGAAGTACCACTGAACAGTACGCATCTTGTTTCAGAGTGTGCATCTCTCCTGACATGGAGTTTGGGGGGTGGGGGGTTCCAACAATATTTTGTTTGTTCTTAAGTGTTGGCACTGGAATATCCTAAGTCATTGATGGCTTGCCCTGAAATCAGCCACACATTTTGTAATTTTGTTTTGTCTAGAGTTTGAAAATTGCACGTTGTTCACTTTGCTGTTCCATATCGCTTGCATTACATGACCATTTTCATTTTGAATTAGTTGAGAGTAATCTAGTAACTATATTAGAAAAGAAAATATAATGATATGGAACACTCATTTTAAAAATAAAGACTTTTGTATTTGTGTGATTTTTAGTTGTTGAAAGAATTATTTCTTTAATTTCCTCATAACTCTTACTCTGGCCTATATTAATGCCAGAAGATTTATTTTGATTGGCTCTTACCGACAAGGAGAAAAACTATGACTCTTACTTTATAATTAGACCCTGGAGGAATTTCACTAATTGTAACAACAATTAATGATAATTAGTTTTTTTAATTCATTTTATCTTAATTATATACAAATAACCTTGGTATCTGAGGGTGTTGGGTGTGGGGGCAGTCTAGAGATGTCTTCGGGGGTTTTGTTGTATTGCCAGCTCAAGTCTTGGAGAAGGGAAGGTGTTACTGGAAATAGCAATTTGTGGCTTTGAAGTCCAAAATGATATACATATCTGATATATATATATATATATATATATATATATATCCTGGCTGGACAAAAACAGGTGGCATACCAGTTTATGTCGATTAGAATCTTTTCAAAAGTTAAATGTGGAACTTGAGACTATTTACTTTAATAGGTTTTTCCTCTTGCTTTGATCATGGTGTGAAGTTAGTAGCCACAAGATGAATTGAAACTTTTTTTCCCCCAATGGTTATGACCTTGGATTTGGTGCATAAATCAGATATCAGTTTTTATTGGATCAATACATGATGAAACCTCATTTTTCATGACACCGCTGGAATAAATAACAAGAAAACTTCAATGTTTTTGTAAACATTTATTACAGACTTGAATTGGTATAAACTTGCCACTGAGGTTCCTGGATTGGATGTTTATTAACTGTTACCTATTCTACACCTGTGCTTTTCCCATTTTGGATATATAATTGTAGCAGGTGAGCACAATTATGGTTGAGCAAGAAAAGGATTGATTTTTTAAAATACATATTTGAAAATTTCATAGAAAAAGAAACACAGATATAGGTGCTAAGGTGATTTGTAATATTATCTCATAATGAAGATCAGGCTCTAACAATCATATTTCATACAAGGGTTTTGTATCTTTTGTGTACAGTAATTCAAATGCAGGCAATGAAAAAGTACAGTGCAATTTTCATTTCTTTTCTCAAACAATTCAGCACTGTGAGATCTTGTACAAAAAGACTTCTTGGCACTTTGAGGGTCAATGGAATCTTCTTCATCCACACTTCAAGTTTAATAGCTGCTTCACATTCAAATTAATTGTCACAGAAAAGACATCAAGTGTATTTTCTTATTGAATACACTGTACAAAGTCCCTGTTATCAGAACAAAATGTACAATTTTAAAATTGCTACTTGGGAAAGAAATGGTGACTAAAACAAATAAGAGGGTTGCCATGAAAAATTAGAAAGTGGTGACAGAAAGGTCAGTTACTGTCCTCCCTAATAGAGCTTTTTGAAATACAGCTCGTCTTTTAACCACTGCAGTGCACTATAGAAGAAGGTCCCTTATAATAGTATGAGCACTTTTGTATTTACTTATTACTGGAATTAGACTTTCTAGTGCAATAGTTATCAATAGATACATTGTTAAATCAGTACTTATGTTTCTCTTTCAGGGTCAGAAACTCGAGTGGAGAAATAGGAAGTGGTGCTGGGAAGGTATTTTAATGTCATTGCTATATCTATAATTTTCATATCCTATGCCCCAATGTATCCAAGATTGGAGTCTTGAAAGCTTGATATCAATAATAATGTCAGGATCTTTATCAGATTGTGTTATTGGAGCCAAAAACGTGTTATCTAGCTATTTGTCCTTCTAAAATATAGATAATATAGGCACATTGTCCACTTGACCATGCTGTTGTTGTTGTAGGGTTTAACACTTTTTTTCAGCGCACACAATTGGCTATACATTGTGGCCAGTATTAATGGTGAAGGAAGAACCTGGGAAAAGCCCCGGAAAGAACCACTGACCCACGAGAAGCTACTGGCAAGCTTTCTTATATACCCACATTGGCCGAATCTGAGACTCAAACCCATGCAGACAGAGGTGAGATGGCACTGATCGGTAACAGAGAGTGCTTTAGACCACTCTGCCACTCAAGGCTCCCACATGACCATGACATTTTAGCAGAAGATATGGTGACCAAATTTATTTCAGGTCCATATTAATGGGAAGACACTTTGTAGTGTGGCATCAACATATTGATATAGTTTTAGTTAATCTCATACAGCAGTGGATTCGACATGCAGGTCTTGGTCTTCATGTTCTCTGATTTGCAGTGGGCCTTACTTAATTTAGTCTGATTGTCTCATACTGGGAGGCAATTCAGGTGTAATAGTGCCAGTGACCATGAAAGGTTACTTGAACATGCCTGGAAAGCCATGTTAACGTCACTATCATGCTCTCCCATACCCCCACCACCCCAAATCCATTGATATTTTTCCCAAAATGGTGAATCTTATGTGAGCTTTAGTTGGAAAGCCTTTGTTTATGTGTTTGTAGACCCCAATTCTATAGCTTGGGGCCTTAAAATGATATTGTTGGAAACGTAACTGGACTGGTAGCCAAAAATCAGTACCATAAATAACTTTCTTTCAGATGAGAATCTAGATACTAAAGCAGAATAGTTCTCCCTATTTGATACTACTATTACAAATGAAAATTATGACATTGTAAAAAAAGAAAAATGTTACAAATGAATGAAATTCAAAGAAAATGCTAAATGTAGGTGGTAAGCACACAATCAGAATTATTTTCTGAAAACTACCTGTATTGTCCAACAATACAGTTTTAAAGACCCCAATCCTAGGATTAACTCTTTCACTACCACTGACGTGTATATCCGCTGCATAAATATGCCTAGCCTCACCAGTGACTGATAGATCCGCTTGTAAACAGAGCACTATTACTCCCAGTGACGGACATATCAGCTTGCCGTACATGCTTCTTAAACCCTAGTGACTGATAGATCAGCACTGTATGTCATTGTTACAACCGATCGTATTGGTCAATATATGGAAGTAAAAGTCTATTCAACCAATCAAATTAGAGTTAACAAATGATTGTTCTTACTAAATCCGTTTTTTTTTCTTCAAATTTTTACCGCGTGTGTGTTAATACGTGCATTTGTAGTTGACAGTAGAAACCATGGCGTTCTCTTACGATAGCGATTCAGATTCCGACTTTTCTGGTTTTTCTGAGGATGATATTGACCACCATGAATTAAGAAGTATTGGTAGTGATATTAATATATCTTCTTTATCAAGTCCGTCAGAAATTGAGACAGAAACTGATGATGAAGACGACGAAGTGTGGACAAGAGAACCACGTGCGCCGAAAGTAACGGAGTTTACAGAAAGCGTCGGCTCAACTTTCGTTTTGGATGAGGGGAAAAAAGAAATAGATTTTTTCTTTAAATAGATATCACGAGGAATTACTTAAGAAATAGTAGAACATAGTGACTAGGTAACAGTGTTAGTAATTAAATGTATATATTTGATAAATAACTTAGTATAAAAGACTCCCAGATAAATTTTAGTGTTTACAAGCAGTTTTGTGTTATATTCCTGGATAAATTTTAGTGTTTTCAAGCAGTGTTTTGTGTTATATTCCTGGATAAATGTTAGTGTTTACAAGCAATGTTTTGTGTTATATTCCTGGATAAATGTTAGTGTTTTCAAGCAGTGTTTTGTGTTATATTCCTGGATAAATGTTAGTGTATAAAAACAGTGTTTTGTATTATATTCCTGGATAAATTTTGGTGTTTTCAAGCAGTGTTTTGAGTTAATTTTAGTGTTTACAAGCAATGTTTTGTGTTATATTCCTGGATTTCAGCAGGATAAAATAATCAAACAGATGTAAGGTAGTTAGAGCTTTTATATATGCATGATTTTAGCCTATAATCAGTTTATTAGAGAGAAAATAACTAACACAATCCAACCATACATCAGCTAAAAAGTTATCATTTGGCTACAGCAGCATTTGGCTCTGGTAGTCAGCCCACAAATCAGCTGCAGTAGTGACCCCAGCAGCTAGGCATAGCAGTGAGCCACTACAGTAGCATTAGTAGGTAAAGAGTTAAGGCCTAAAATATAAGTTTGTTCATAAAACAAAAAGTTAATTTAGGTTGTATTATAATAATTCAGTGTTAAGGTGTTAATAGGATAAAATCACTCTATGAAATCATTTCTTACCTTGTTTTTCACGTCAAACTTAAGCTCTTGTTTGGTTTAATTGATATGACTACATTGCAACATATTTAGTAATGAAGACCCAAGTCAGGAAGCTAAGGTAATGAAAGTACATCTTTGCAGACTGATCTTGGAGCCCATTGTTTAATTTATAAAATGTATGTATATTTCACAACCATATGTATTGTCAGCTATCCAAGCAGCTTCTGTAGTTTACAAATTGCTCTTATTAAAGCAAAAATACACGTTTCACGCTATGACAATGGAGATGCCTGCTTGCTTAAATCTCTTAGATGCATATATATTGGAGAATCGGAATACTTATTATTCGTAAATTCACAGAAAACCCGTAACAAGACTTTCCATGAACAAGAAAAGGTTCCCATGTCACAGAGAAATCAGGAAAAAGTCAGGAGAAATGAATTTTGCAAATATTGATGAAAGTTGTGAAAACTCTGAACTTTTCCACCACCACTTGATGCCAGAAACAATCACGTAATTGAGTCGTAACTAAACTGATCGCATGTTAAATTTATCGAGTTCTAACCAGAATATTCCGAGATTGCAGTATGTATTATTTGGGTGCTTGCAATAAGCATATATGCTGAGTCAATTCCAATGCCTAGTGGATTACATTCGTTTAGTAGACTCTTATTTTCAAAGTGAGCTTGATGTCCATATCTTTCCTTACACCACGGAAGGTATAAAAACCAGTCTAGCATTACCAGAGGCCAACATGGTAGCAAAGCGTAGCTGCTTGCTGGATGGACAAGCAATATTTAAAAGTTATATCAAGTGATACATGCATAAAATCAATCCAAAAATTGCTTATTTCCTTAGAAATTGTGAGTATTAAAATTGTTATGTCTTTAATCTGCAGAAAGACAAGATAAAACAACCATGGTGTTGATGATAATGTGACCTGGTACTCGCGATTTGCAATGTTAGTTGCACATGTACACATATCTAAAAACCCACATTTTCAAATCTTGTAGAGAAAATGTAAAAAAATAAAAAATAAACTAAAGTCTTATACTGGCTGTAATAAAAATACAAGCACGAAGGAAGACAATATTTTGCATAATTATGTATTTTAAGAACAGCTTCAGAATCTGGAGTTTTGTTGTATTGCGTGACAACCACGTTGACATGTGCTCATGGCGTGACAAATCTGACTGGCCAGTAGAGCTGTACCGATTAATCGCCCGTACGCGTAATCGGACCGATTATTAGCACAATCGGTATAATCGGGTATCGACAAAAATAATCGGTGCCGATGCAAATAATTTTTAAATAACCAATTTTTCCTGATAAAAGTTGTATATACAGTCGCGTTTTGACTGACCGTAACTTAATCCTTTGTAACACTAGAGCTCGGTATAAATGCAGTATGCAAACAAGTTGCTCATTATCTAACACTACTGTATAGTCGAATAACCATATATCGAGATAAACACATCGAACCATCAATTAATCTTTTGTAACAAAGAGATTGCTCTAATAAAGTATTTAAAAAGAATTTATCTTGCTGCCAGTTGTGCGAAATTTTCAACTCCAGCGTCCGGTAACATTTGTAAACTGCAGTAAACCAGACTAAAGTACATGTCGCTAACCGCCATTGTAGTGCCAGAGTCATGTGAATAGCCAGTAGGATTAACATCAAAGGGAGTAATGATGGATATATACACAGTCAATTTTGAGGTTTGTGTTTTTTCTTTATCTTTATGAAAACTCACAAAACAAAAGGGCTTCATTGTAGGTTTGAGTACGTCGTCTGTCTTTCAGTTAATCCGTAATGCCTGGAGGGTGAACGAACTCCTTGTCTTTAATACTAGTAAGTGAGAATCATTTCCGGTTTTTTTTAAATTATTTTTTATTTCTTTTGTTAGTGTTTCACCAAGCCACCATCTGGCAGAAGGGGCGGTCTCTCATAAGTCATAACAGGTTTTACTGTACCTTTGAAGCACCGACATATACTAAATAAATAAAACAATTCTATATCAATGTTTTACAATTATCTGATGTTGCCGCAGCAATAACGAGTATTTGTTGTCGTCAAAGCAAGCCGACGACCTTTGCTCATAGAAAGTCGGCAATAAACTCAAAAGCATTGCCTCAATTTACATAGTGATTAGAACATATTTATTGTGCCGCGAAACTTTCCTGTTTGCCCACAAAAAAAAAAATCGCCCACCCCCACGGTCTGTGGACATGTTTGTTTAGCCAAAAGACAAAACTAAAATTGATTGATGTTGATCTTAGTTGATCTATTTGAGAAATTTAGCCTTTATTATTACCACGCAGCGTGAAGATGTAAATTATACCGGTTGTGTCCCTTGTACACTCAAAATATTACCTCATTTTGTAGGATCACTTATATCATTGAAAATGAGTAACTCGTGAGAGGTGATTCGTAGTAAATGAAACAGCTATTACAGATTAGCTGAAATTTTATCTGAAAGAATACACTTTGGTCGAAACAACGAATAAAGCAAAATCTGCAACTAATATATTTGGGAATAAAAAAGGATTTAAGTGACGCTATGCACACTTTGCATTGCGTAAGTACTGTACATTATAGTATATGGTCTCCCTGGTAAACTCGACCGACCCGCGAATTATGAAGGCTGTATTTTACCTTTATGTAATTTCGTGTTGTGGAAATCAGAAAATATGCACATGCAAAATAATAACAAAATCAATAATAAATAGTACTTTATAAAAGTTTAATAATTTTCGGGTCACCGAAAGTTACTTTTTTAACATGCCTATGTCTTAGAACACGGATATTTTTGTCCCAAGATGTACTGCCGTTACAATAGACAACAAAAAACACCTAAAACCTGTAAAGTTTTGACATTGGCCCATGGATAAGCACCCCCCCTTCCATTCCATGCCTTTATTGTTTTCTAGAGTCGGCTTATACCTGAGTACATAATATGATAATCAAATAATCGGTCTCATAATCGGTATCGGCAATTTTGATAATCGGCTATACGCGGTATCGGCATAATCGGCAAAAAGTGACATCGGTACAGCTCTACTGGCCAGATTGTTTCTTTTACCAAATGTACCTGACTTGCACTTAATATAATTGAATTTCTGTATGACAACATTAAAAAAAGAGTCGGTTGTTGATATCACGTGACTATTGGACTTCGATGTCGTTGTTTGAGATTAATGCAAATAGCGAGTACTGGGTCAGGTTTCATCTATGCCATAACTTCATCTCGTGTGTCAGCAGATTAAAGACACAACGATTATGATACTTGCTATTTCTGAGAAAGTAAATAATTTTCCTATTGATTTCATGCAGGTATAAGTAAATATAACAGAAGTTTAAATTTTCTAGGCCGGTTGGTAAGCGACTTCCATATGTTGCTACAGCATGGTGTCGGCATATTCCAAATTTTAAATATGCAATTGCAATGACTCAACACCCCAACCTATCTTTTCAAATATGAAAAATGGGGGTGGAATATTCAGAGGAGACCCAGATTAGAAAAGGGACTGCTTTAAGTCGAATTTGCATTTATTGAATCTCTGATCTGAAATGTGTCATTTTCATCTCATGCATTATATTTTCTTTTTTAAACCATATGATCCTCCCTCTGTCAATTCAGGTTTGAGGACTGGTTTAATGAATTACTTGAAGACATGTTGATTTTATAGTTAATTCAGTCCTAGTTCTTACAGTATATAATTTTGAAGGTCTTTTGTCTAAATTTAAATCAACCCTTTTGGAAAAAAAATTAATTGATGTATAACCTTATCATTTTAAGGAGATTAGGTTGTATGAAAAGTCTTGCTTGGGATTATATTGGCAACTTTTTTCGGTACAAGAAATGATTCTAATTATTTGCATATTTTTTTTAATTCTGTAACAGGAACTGTTTACTTTCAATAACATGCAAATACTGCTATAGAATTCTTTAGAATTAAATGTTTGAAAGGTAATAAAACTCAATTCTGTTGTTCCCACTTAGCATCAAAAATCAGGTCAACAAAATAGTTAATTTTTATTCTGTACATTAAAATAACTTTACATGCCAATTTAATGGAATATAATTAAACTTGTTTTGTGTGATATATTGTGTGGCTTTGGACATGATAAGCGTTTTGTTTTTGGGAAGTCTTGAAACTAAAACATCTTTAGATTTATAAAATGTTTGTTTTATAATGTAACTCTAAAAAGTGCTACATTGTTTTGCAATACAAGATCCCTCAGTGTTGAATTGTTTGAAAGAGAAAAGAAAACTGCAAAGTTTTTAAGTTACATGTATTTTAACCTTTAAAGTGATAGTTGCAACTTTAGCCGCACGATCGCTCGATGTCTCGTAGTGCTTATCACGACTTAAGTCACTTTCTAGGTAAGCAACAATGTATACATCCTATTACTTCAACTAGCAAGGGGCCCCGAGTGGCCGAGTCGTCTAAAGTGCTCTCCGTTATGGATCACTGCCATCTCTGTGTCGGTTGGAGTCTCAGATTCAGCCAGTGTGGGTATGTGAGAAAGCTTGCCAGTAGCTTCTCATGGGTCGGAGGTTCCTTCCAGGGTTTTTTCCAGGTTCTTCCTCCACCATTAATACTGGCTGCCATGTATAGCATATCATGCGTTGAAAAATGGCGTTAAACCCTACAACAGCAACTTCAACTAGCCATGACTGCTTGTAAAACTATATTTGATTGGTTTTTAAAAGGCCTGGAACAAGCATTCTGCTGTACTTTACAATGCATTTATCAAAGAAGTTTTAAAAATACTTGCTTTAAAGCACATGGTACCTGGAAAAAGTTAAAATGGCCAATGCTGAATATGATGGTGATTTCTTGCAACAAATGCTCGCTTCTGTTAGTGCTGATAATAATGATTTTAAAGAATTGGAAGAAGCAAAGTGTTGATAGATTACACATGAATGGTTTTGAGCCAGGAATTTACGTGGAACTGGAGTCTGATTTAAATGCTCGCTTGACTAAAAAGATGATGCGCCTGTCAAACCCCATTCACTGGTGAATCAAAATTAAATGTTGAGAGGGTGAATACTGAACCTATGGACTATTGAAGACTTTTTTTAGTTAGATGAAAAGTTATTGCATCTGATAGTAGATCAAAGAAATCATTATGCCAATCAGAGAGTTCATGACGCAGACTTGAAGGAAAACTGTCGCCTGAAGAAATGTTGGCCTGTCACACTTGAGCATCTAGACTTTTTTTCATTGATTATAGCAATGGGTTTGGAACATACATCAGATTTTGATTCCTACTGGGCTACTGAGGATGTGATATTAACCACATACTTCAGCAAAAAACGAGTATGGGAAAGATTGCTAGCTATTCTAAGCAATTTACACCTGGCAGACAATGAAAACAATCAAGGTGACTCCTTTACACAAAATCGGTCCAATGATTGAAAAATTTTGCTGAGGTTTAGTCACCAGATATGATCCTCAGTTTTGGTGATGTTAGAATAAATAACAGGTGAAAGTTTTTCATGAACATTACTTACTGTTCTGGGGGATTTAAACTTGCCTCTGACATTCATGGAGTGGATGTTAAACTGTCACCTTTTATTTACCTGTTGTTTTCACAATTTAGATATAACATTGTGACAGACATAACATGTACATGGTTGAACTACTAAGGAATATAGTATTTCTTAGATAGATTTGAACATTTTTTAATTAAAAACAAATAAAAATACTGATGAAATACAATTGTAACTTGTCATTTTACCTGTATTTACACCTGTACATGCAAATATGTTAAACTTGCTCGTGTCTCAATTCTACTTTTATAGTTTAGACATCCACTATCATTTTTCATATAGGGTTTGTGTATCTAGTGTTTATTAAAAAACATGCAATTTAAAAACTGCAGTTTTTTTTTTTTTTTTTTTTTCTCAAACAATTCAGCACTGAGACCTGTACTGCAAACTATGTAGCACTTTAACGGTTAATAAAGATATACACAATCCTTGCACTGGGTATATGTACTGGCAGCCTCCCATTAGAAGTGTAGCGCATTCGACAGAACTCAGTAAAAACGATCATTTCAACCAGCCATATTTTCATTATTAGATGAACCAGCAATAGATTAATTTATACTGAAATAAAGTTCATTTCTTGCTCTTTTTAGCTGTTTGTTTGGTTTGTTGATGAAAATTAGTTAATGAATAGTAATTTGCATATAAAAAAGCAACACTTTCACTGTTGCGCACGATTCGGTCCGCAAAACGACTCACAGAAAAAGCAAGAGATTTG
Organism: Unio pictorum; assembly: GCA_030141615.1. Classification (NCBI taxonomy): domain Eukaryota; kingdom Metazoa; phylum Mollusca; class Bivalvia; order Unionida; family Unionidae; genus Unio; species Unio pictorum. The sequence continues at coordinate 3,591,681 of JARLTB010000275.1, read as the reverse complement.
CATTCGCTAGGGAAATTCCATTTTAACTCCGAAGTCACCGGGTCAAGACCTAAAAATAGCACCACATTGTAGAGCAGTGAACGGTCTTTAATTTCATATAAGTTTGAAATGTATATGTTTAAATTAAATGTTCTTGGTAAGCAATCAAAAAATAGGTTCATGTTTCCGGCTAAATATCTCGGCCATTTTTAAAAATAAAGATATGATACATGTATGCGCTGTATAGCCCATTTTCCGCTGAATCTAATGATATGCATGGCTTCGAGATCGCATTAAAACCAGCCAATCGCAAGCGTGTAAACCGCAAGGTCACATTCAAATATTTCGAGTCGCGCGCTGTGAAGCGATTCCGAATTACCTTGCTGAGTTCACATTCACACGTGATCCAGATTTTGGCTTCGTTTGTGAGAAATTGCAACAGTACATTGGTAAGTATTATTTTTCATGCTTTTCAATAGATTAATGAATATTTCTATGTATTTCTTTATTTTAATTTTAATGGATTTAATAAGATAATCGTCGATAAAATGTGTGTTTATACTGCGACCGGAAGTTTACAATTGCCATGTGTTAACCTATCTTGCATTCCGATGTTTCGAGAATGATGTAATTTTAATAAATAAAAACTACCTATATTAATTAGATGCATTGGTAAAATGAGTGAATAATTAATCATTCTGTTCATAAATATTTTGTGTAGAACTTGTCTGTTTGCTCATTTTCTCACATTTATTGGACGTTTATAAACCGGAAGTTGGTATTTCTCTTACGATGTTATCTCTTCTGTATGTATTTAAATATTTCTTGGTCGAAGTTTCCTTGTTATTTTTAGTTGGCATCTCTTGGAAAGTAATTATCATACACCAATAGTAATTAATCTCTGTATCACTGCCTGTTTCTTTGCATTGTAAATTAAAAAGAAAAGACTTTTCCATCCTCCCAATCAATGTCATTTGGCGTTAACTTGTGTATAAACATATTTTAGTTGGTATCTCTGAGAAATGAATTATCATGCACCAATAGTAATTAATCTCTGTATGTCTGTCTGCTTCTTTGCTATTAATTTTTTAAAAAAATACATTGCCATCCTCCCAATCAATATCATTTGGTGGTACCTGGACGTTTCGCCTCACCTGGTACATGGACATTTCGCCCCGTATCAATGAACATTTCATTTCATACCCCATAATATTCTCTCTCTCTCTCTCTCTCTCTCTCTCTCTCTCTCTCTCTCTCTCTCTCTCTCTCGTTATTTCGACTTAATTACAGCCATGTAACTTATTTCATCTTCATAGTTAAATAATCTGCTAAATATGGTATCAAGTTAATTAAGCGGCAGCTAGGGTTTTTGGGCAAGTCATTGAATCTTTTATGAAAAGAAAATTACAATTTAGTACAGATCATTTGGCATAATAACAAATGCAATGTCATAATTAAAACAACGTATATCAAAAGTATATCAAAATCTGAGCTTTAGGATAGAAAATTATCACTTGAAACAATATATTAATTTTCTGATCAGTCTTATTACATAAACGAAGAAATAGGGGAAAATATTGTCTGATATGACAGCACGCTGAATGTAATTGAAATACATGTATAAGAGAGAGAGATATAGGATTATGGGGTATGCAATGAAATCTTAACGATAAGCGCCTAAAGTAAAATGAAGACAATGGTGTAATGCTGATGAATTTATATAAATGTCCAATATTTTCATTGATGTGGGGCAAACTGTCCATGTACCAGGTGGGGCAAAATGTCCATTGAAGTGTGGTGAAATGTCCATTAAAGTGGGCCAAAATGTCCATAATTCCATTTGGTGTTATGTATTAACATATCAAAACATTTTTTGGTCAAACAAAACAACAAAATGTGCTCACAAAGTTAAAACATAAATTTCTACGACCTGAAGATCTCAATCTATAATTTTCAAAAATAAATAAAGTACAATTTTGATTAATATTTTAACAATATTTATGTTTCAGACTGTGGAAGAAAAAAATAAGTTTTCCAAATATTGCACTGGTCTTATAAATTATTAACTGTGCTGTTTTGCACTTTTACAGAGAATGGGGACTTCCACCATATGTCTAGATGGTTGATTAAAAAGGGCAAAAGAAGAAAAATAGCCCTTGAGCATCAAGAGTAAGATGTCATCAGCTATAAGTTTTTGATCCAGCTCCATCAGATATAAAGTAAATTTCCTGTCACTTCCGATCAAACTAAAGAACTTTTTAAAAAGATTTGCTCAGCCTCGTGTCAAGATGATCTTAGGCATACACATTTGCACAAGGAGATACATCGTGTGCTGAGAGCTGCTGCTGGAGCAAATTTAGAATCTATTTCTGAATCAGATGTTTTGTTATTTCTTAACCGCAGTGCAACCCATGACTTGGAGAGACGTAATGTCAGACCTTTTCTTCAGCAGTTGAACTTAAAGTGGCATCATATTGAGATCTTGATATGTAAATCTGATGGGGGATTTTCCACACAGACATCACATTTTTTTGTTATTGAATTTGCTATATAACATGCCTTTTTCATTTCAATAAAATGTTTTTCTTGCTTGTGCACTTCTGCACAGTGCAGATTTTACATTTTTTTGTCGTTGTATGTTGATGTCATGCATGTTTTGCACAGGGGGTGGGGAGATGTTAAAAATAAAAAGTGTTTTAAATCCTCAGTATATAGAATCATTAGATAGTTTACAGCAATCTGAGCACAATACACTTTAAATTTTAAAAATTGATAAATAAATGGCCAAGATATTGAATTTTTAATATTTGCGGCTGTATTTGCCGTCGACCAAGTCGGTGAAGATCATTAATTTTGGAGGTCTGCTACATCGTTATTTCAGAGAATTGAGTTCCCAAAAAAATTGAGCTAAGTCTCTGTATAGAATGTAAGAGATCTGGAAAGTTATAGACCTAAGCTACAGTTAGTTTCAATAAAATCAACTACTCAATATGGCCATTTGTGCAATTTGGCAATTTTGAAGAAAATCACGCCATTTTATGAAGAAGATTTTTACCCATAACTTTTGAACCGGATGAGGTAGACATATAATCTTTTTTTTTGTTCTTTTAGTTTCATAAAAATCTATCTATTGGTTATAAAATCCACACAGAATTTCAAAGTTAAAATTTTGGCTGCCAGTACATACTGGGTACGAAAAATGAGACATGAGTGGAATGCAAGCAGTACACAAATGCAGGATGAATGTAATGGGGCACAAATGGAAGATTTTTTTAAAACATTTCTCACTTTAGTGCCTTTACCTCAATATCTGGATGATTTCAAACACACACTGTTCCTATTGTAAATATAGTGGTACAATACTGAATTTTGTTAAGCTGAGAAAATTTGTTTTAGTCATTACTTTATTTCTGTCATAGCTTGAACAAGTTCTGTTTCAAACGCTAATTAAAAGTTTCAGTGTTTAGTATTTAAGGGAAATCATGTCATTGCATTCTAGTCGAAACTTAATAAATAGTTACTTTATATATTGTCAAGTAATACTCATACTGTTCCTACCAATATGTTTAAATTTAACGTTTATGTAAATACGAGTAACCCTGTGACTTATTCTCCTTTTAGGGTGGCGGATCTGGAGGTGCTGTCAGGTGAGATAGAAAAATCTGTCCAGGCCTTACACCATTTTCTTGCGTATGAATAGTTATGGGTTTAATGCCATGATTCAGAACATGCTAGCCAGAATATTTGGTGGAGCAAAAACCTGGGAAAACTCCAGTAAGAACTACCGATGTTTGGGAAACTAATGGCAAGCTTTCTCACATACCCACTTTGGCTGAGCCCAAGAATCGAACTCACTTGAACAGGTATGAGATGTCAGTGATATATGAAGGCAAGTGCCTTAGACCACACTACCATTGAACTCCACTTTTGAATTGCCAGGTATAAAAATTCCATTGATCTATCAGTATGAGACACCTCACTATAACACTTATGAATTGCCAGGTATAAATATTGCATTGATCTATCAGTATGAGACACCTCACTATAACACTTGTGAATTGCCAGGTATAAATATTGCATTGATCTATCAGTATGAGACACCTCACTATAACACTTATGAATTGCCAGGTATAAATATTGCATTGATCTATCAGTATGAGACACCTCACTATAACACTTATGAATTGCCAGGTATAAATATTGCATTGATCTATCAGTATGAGACACCTCACTATAACACTTATGAATTGCCAGGTATAAATATTGCATTGATCTATCAGTACGAGACACCTCACTATAACACTTATGAATTGACAGGTATAAAAATTGCATTGATCTATCAGTATGAGACAATTCACATAACACTTATGAATTGCCAGGTATAAAAATTACATTGATCTATCAGTATGAGGCAATTCACTATAACACTTATGAATTGACAGGTATAAATATTGCATTGATCTATCAGTATGAGACACCTTACTATAACACTTTCTTCCTTAATAAGGTGCATGTTATAATGTATTCTATTGAACCTTTAGTCCATCGTCCTTTTACAATTGTGACCTACAATAGCTTCTCAGAAACCACCTGATTGACTGCTTTCCGTGTATTTTTGCAGGAGGTTATAGCATCAAGTCTTTGACCATTGGCCTTTCTTCTTTGACACCAGTTCATTATCCAATATGGCTGATGTTACTCAAAGTAGAAAAACCTTGAAACAACGTTATACAAAAACATTTGAGCAAATTTGACAGCATTCTAGAATAAATTGCTTTCAAAGTGTGAAAATAATGCCAATGCAAATCCGCAGTATAATATAGGTGCAGTTACTAAAATCTGAAACCCTCTTTAAGCAGCTTTCAAATTTAAAAAACAATCGCTCAACAGAATTTTAACAAATTTTAAAGTATTTTTGCATGATGGTTATCAAATTTGTGCATCAATTAACACCACCACTACCAGTAGAAAAAAGTTTAAACAACTTCTTAAAACCTGCTTAATAGAATGTGACCAAATTTTACTGAAAGCAGTTTGAGCTGAAGGATTTTCAAGTTTGTACAAATTAGAGCTGTACCGATGTCACTTTTTGCTGATTATTCCGATACAGCATATAGCCGATTATTAAAATTGCCGATACCGATTATGAGACCGATTATTTCATTATCACAGTATATACTTGCGTATAAGCTGAATAATTTAGGAAAAAATAAAGGCCTGGAATAGGGGGGAGGCAGTCGGCTTATCCGCGGACCAATGTCCAAATTTTACCGTTTTTAGGTCTTTTTGTTAACTACTGTAACGGATGTAAATCTTGGGACATGAAACAATAATTTTTTCTGTGTCATAAGACATAGGCAAGTTAAAAAAATAACTTTCGGTGACCCAACAGTTATTAAACTGTTATAAAGTACTATCATTGATTTAAAAGAGAAAAGCTAATATTTGTCTGCAAAGAGTGACCCGTTGTCAATAAGTAGCATTTACACTTTGAGAAAAAAATGGAAATTTTGAGTACATGAAGAGAGAATCAGTGTAAAATACACTTGTATATTGACAAATAACATTCTGGTTACCTTTGTGTAATAAAATCCACAATAAAATATTGCACCGATCATATCCTGATATGAAAAACAGTACGATATTCAATGTCGTCATTAGCACATGGTTGGATAGTTGTTATTGACATGCTTCTTGTACATGTACTTAAATTTGCCTTGATTTTGGTCAGTCTTTTCCCATCTTATTGAGGCTAACAAGGGGATGGTGCTATTCACATGGAAATGAAAAGCTGTCAACAGTACATGTATTCTCCATAAATACTTTTGTATCGGGTGATATGACGAACATTAAAGCGACTGAACCAACCACTTGTTGCAGCAAAGTTCTCCACACTAAGTTTTTTCGCAAATGTTTCATTGAACCATTTTGTGGCTTCTTCCACGTCTTCAAATGTATCAGTCTTTTGTTTCTTCCTTTGGGGAGCACAGTTGACTTCAACATAGTTTTTTTTTATAGACTCTGCAGCTTTCGTCCTTCCTGAACGGGTGTTATTTTTAAGTGAAAAAATTTCCCAGACCTCATTGCGAGATGTTCAGCTCTCAATTTCCATAACAGCCAGATATTTAGTTTCCAGAGACTGTAAATTTAATTTGCATTTTACACTGCTGTTGGTAGCCATCGTAAATGTAAATAAAGTTAGAAACGAAACTTTCACACTAAAATAAACTTGTTTTAATCATCGATCACTTTCAAAGGTCTCAGAAAAGCATAATCACACATATTTGGACACTTTTTTATATCTGGGATTCAGACAATAACGTATACAGGAGTTCTCAGTATGCATCAATTTGCTGGACGGCAAATTTAAGGGCTTACTAGTCCTGCTTCGACCACCTGTTGAGTGGGAAAATATGTTGACCAATTGATTTTTTTAGCTGTTTACAATCAGAAAATTCAGTGGCTGAAAGACCCACATATGTACATGTTGTCATTATTAGAGTACATCTGAAGAAAATTACCCACAAGATAGGTGGCAAGATCAAAGACTTGACTAGCTGCAGAGTGGTGAGAAAATGTGCGATATGACTGATTTCAGAGGTAGAATGACCCATTGATGTACTTGTGTATAAGAAGAATACATCAAATGAATAACTTTCACCTTCATTATTGTTTTCATTTCCAAGTGTAGCAATCTAAGTAGTGCTTGTGACCTCAAAATCAAGACATGTTGAGGGTTAGATAAAACACTGCTTGCCAATTTTAACAAGAAGGGTTAAAAGGCTAATTGGAGAATATTGTAATGAAATTCAACAGTGTTAGAAGTTGCCAGAACTGACATTTCACATGGAACACTATGTATGATGCCTAACTTAGTGCTTGGAATAAGACCTTATCTTGACATGACAATTCAATCTCATTCTAATGGACAAACAAGGGCTACATGTCTGTGCTGTAAAGAAGTTTGAAAATTAAACTCGATCGCAACCGCTGTTTCTACTCGTATGGAAATATAGCCATTTCAGGTATGCCCAATTTGCTTCTGGTAGGGGACTGCAACATTTACTGGTGGTACTCTTGAACTCCTAGTTTTCAAATCCTAGCTATACCTCTGTGAATTCTTTGGAAAATGCTAGAATTGATAAGATTCACTTCGTTTAAGTTGCCACGAGATGCCAGCTTTATAGACCCAACAAAAGTCTAGGGTGGTTTTTTTTTTTATCCGACCGCAACATTAAAGCCTGCCGGCAAGATCAACTAATTGTTGAACAAAGTATGGGTTGGAACTGGCAGCTTGTCAACATAAATGATTAGAAAATAAAGGATTTGTTCAAGCTTAGACCAAGGGCTTCTGTCAACATCTACGTTTATCTTTTATCTTGACGTCGTCATAAGCATGACAATTTGGTAGTGATAGTAGACCAAGGGACTAGGACTTTCTTTTTTTGTCAACATAGGTGGCTTGTCGATATAAGTGATGTCAATATAAACGGGTAGGACTGTATTTAATTCTGATTTAAGATTCAAAGCTATGTCAAGATGAATGTTATGATTGAATTTATATTTTGGAAATTTGTTATTTTTTATTTTTTTATATCGGCACCGATTATTTCTGCCGATACCGTTTATACCGATTGTTCTATTAATCGGTCCGATTATGAGTACAGACGATTAATTGTTACAGCTTTAGTACAAATGATCCTTGTGACTTATTTTTCTCAGAATCAGACCTAATTTGGCAGAGTATCCTGACATTAGCATCTTTAATTTGGTGAAATTTTGTTACTTATTATCCAAACCGCTCCGGTGGCCTAGTGGTTAGAGCGTCCGCCCCGGAAGCGGGAGGTCGTATGTTCGATCCCTGGCCGAGTCATACCAAAGACTTACAAAAATGGTACTAACAGCTGCCTCGCTTGACGCTCAGCATTAAGAGGTTAGTGTTAGGACTGGTCGGCCTGGTGTCAGGATAATGTGACTGGGTGAGACATCATGCTACATGTCTGCGGCATGATGTCTCAGTGCTAGACATCACTATAAACTGCCTCACTGCAGACATCGTAGCGATATGACTGAAAAATTGTTAAAGCTACGTTAAAAATCCTAATCAAACAAACAAACAAACTTATTATCCCTAGTTCTGCAAAGTTTAGGGATTTGATTGTCCCAATTTGTCACTCTGTGCATCCATCCATGATAAAGCCTGTCATCCCCTTTCATCCCACATTTATTTCAGAATTTTAACAAATCTTTTATGTTCACTGCGGTGTGTGCGGAATGGATTTTTCTGTTAGACATGGCAATCCCACAAAGAATTGGTCGAAATAAATATGTCTCTGTCCTCATTCTATAAAGTACAGTGACCAACAGGGAGGAAATGTACATTATATGTGCTGAATTGATGACAAGCCAATTTTTTGGCTAACTTAAACTTAACTTAGAAAACAGTTTGTTCATTAAGCTGTGATTTAAGATAATGTTTCTGGATAGCAACTTCACAGTAGGGAATGTAAACGAATTAAGAATATAGTTAGAATAAGCAGTGATAGTGGCTTTATGAAAAGGTGTTCATTTCTTGGTAAAGAAACGTTATTATGCATTTTGTCATTGTGATTATAGACAATAAATGTATTTCTGAATCTAGGGGTTTTATTTAAATTGTTAGCTTCAAAGATATACTACTGACAGCTGTTGATTACTATATGCAGACTACTTTTGGACTACTGATGGAGCCAGGAAAGGGTAAACAAGTCTTGGAAAGTCAAATTGGCATGGGGGTTTTACTAGAATAGAAGACTTCTTATCATGCATAATTGGACCTAAATGAAAATGGTGCTTCCTGGAAATCCTGAATTGCCATGACAAAAGCCATCTAGCAAATCTTGTTTTTGCAGCTCCACCTGAACAGAAAGTCATTTCAGCATGGGATTTTCACACTGGGATATTTATGTTGCCTAGGTAGTTGTAAATAAATTTACTTTGATATCCAGTATGGCTATCACAATTATATTGGCATTGGGTTTTAACCAGAAAACAGAAAAAATATCTAGCCTGCTGTAAAGAAAACTGGTACTGATATGACAACCATTTTAAAAACCTTGATGTGTTGCTACTCCTTGATGGAAATCCATTTTTGCATGGTCCATCATGAAACTGATGCCTGTCTCGCCTTATAAAAATTGTGGCTGCTACATTGAAGATCTTGAAATCTTGTCCTTAATTTTGTTGAATGGATGGTTGTATCACTATGGAACTTTTACCAAAAGTCATCTAATGATGTCCGTTTTTGACTGGAATGGCTTTGAAGAAATTATCCAATTGGCTAATTTGAAAATCTTGTTCAAGAATATCAGATATGGTTTTCACATTCTTTAGTTATAAAAGAAAACATTTTCTTACCTTTAAATTCCTGGAAATTATTTTCAGACAATATAGCGTCAGTTGTGTAATTATCATGGTATACAGATTGATGATATTTGACTGGGAAATGTTTGGTAATGTGGTAATTATGATGCTCTAATCCATTTGCAGGGAAGCGGGTGGAAGTTTTGGTAAACGGGAAGCAGCTCAGGAAGAAGAATACTTTAGACGATTGGTAAGTTTTATCTTTTTAGAAAAGATAGAATATATGATTTTAAAAAAAATAGAATTTAGTTGCTTTCTGAGATCTTCTAGTGAACTGACAGAGCAGGACTTTTGTATGGGATATTAGGACTTTTATTTTGGATACAACCATTTGATGAAGTCAAATTTGATTATTACAGAAGGGAAGCATTCACAGCAAATATTTTGCAATAGTTACGGTAGTTATTTCTGTTGACAGATGTTCACATAAAGACAGATTTAAGTCTGTAGCAAACTGAGTGCACTTTTCATAAGCTGCTAAAGCAAACGTCGTACAGGTCATGTATGTTCATTTACGCATCTTAAATATAAATTGTTTTAAAATTGAGTACTAATTTTATCAAAGCCTATTCAATCCTGAGTATTGAATGTTCTGCACCTTAATTGTTGTCAAGAAACATCCAGATAAAAAATATTAACCACTATGGACTTTTACAGAGGTAGCTAGGTACTAAAACAAGTAAAGACAAGAGCATGACATTACAGTGCATACATGAACATTGATTTTCCCATATGTAATTCTCAGAGCATGTAAATAATCCTCTTCGAAAGGGATGTGCATGTATGAGGATTTTAAAAAAAATGTGAATAACTGTCATTCAAAGTAGGGTTTAACGCCATTTTTTCAGCACAAGATAGGCTATATTATACATGGCAGCCAGTATTAATGGTGGAGGAAGAACATTGGAAAACACTGGAAAAAACATCGACCCACGAGAAGCTACTGACAAGCTATCTCACGTACCCACATTGGCCGAATCCAAGACTCAAACCCATGCAGACAGAGGTGAGATGGCAGTGATCCGTAACGGAGAGCGCCTTGGACCACTCGGCCACTTGGGGCCCTTGTATATGTCACCCATTACTGAAATAGTCCGTGTTGCACACATACATGACTTGTATGACTTTTCCTACACAGAGGGATAGAACAATGATTAGTACTTAAAGGTTGATGTTTTTGTGGATGGATGAAATGAAGGAAACCCAGGCAGGATATTAAAAGCTTTTTGGGAGAAGACTGTTGTTATGGGAGGTAAAACTATGAGATTTGCTTAGAGTAACAAAATGGTGACATGTTGCAAACTTCTTGGTGGCATGTGCTAGTGATATAGTGGCTTCAACAATCATAAGAGGTCTGGTTAAAAATTGAATGCCAAATAATATGAGATCACATGGTGCATTTGAGATATATTTTATTCAGCGGAATGCTGTCACCATCACTGCGATGAAAATGTTTTCTTTGCCATTCGCTGACACTGGTGATAGAATGTTGTTTTATTTGACAAAAAAGTAATGTATAATCTTGTTTATCTTTTTATCGGACCCAAATTGTTGCCACTAGGAACATTGATAAAGGTGATTGTCAGTTAGACATGGCGTTTAAATAGTGACATTGAAGAAATGCTTGTAAATTGTAACATACAAGAGCATGTCAGATAAACATATACAGGATAAAGGAAAATAGACTTTGCTTTCCATGATTTTTTTTGTACGAGTTTTATATTAAATGTGCAAAATGTTGGATGCAAATGGTCAAGGCCTCTGACAGGTACAAAATGGTCAAGGCCTGATATATACTGGTTCACAGTACATTCCTCTAAATTGTTACTTGTTACAGGTACAAAATAGTCAAGGTATGACAGGTACAAAATGGTCAATATTAGTTTGTATGAAATAACTAACATGACTAATGTTAACTTTTTTCTTTGCCCAGCAATCATCTCAGTTGAAAGAGTTGAAAGATCATCTACAAGATGAGGTCAAACACCATGAAGTAGCCATTAGAGAACATCAGGTAAGGGGAAATAACTTCATCTAGTTGTACCTCTTAAACAACCCTTCTTACATATTCCATTCAACATTTTTAGAGCATATTGGTCATAAATTATGAACATGTAACAACTTGGATGTACTTCTTCATTGTGGCCCACAATGCCTCATGCCCTACTCTGTCAAAAGCCTTTTTGAAATCTATGAACACATGATTGATGTCTTGTTGATGTTGTGAGTACTTTTCACACAGAACCTTAAGATTGAATATTTGTTCTGTTGTGCTTCTTCCATTCCGGAACCCTGCCTGTTCTTCAGCAATTATTTCTTATGCTTGTGGGTTCAGTCTGTTCAGGATGATCTTCAGCATCACCTTACTAGCATGGCTGATCAAAATGATAGTTCTGTAATTTTGGCACAGCTGGAGATTGCCTTTTTGAGGGATTGTTATAATCAGTTACTGGGTCCAATGTGTTGGCCATTAGCCCGTCTGCCAGATCTTGTTGCAAATTTTTGTTAGTAGCTCTATCACTGATTCCCCACCATTCTTGACAAGTTCAGCTGGGATGTTGTCTACTCCAGTTGCCTTCCCATTCTTCAGTGCTCTTATTGCTGACTCCACCTCTTCTTTGAGAATGGGGAAATCATCATCATTTGTGGAGTTTGGAACTTCAAGCACCTCTGGGTCTCCTGTGGATGGATGGTTGTAGAGTTCTTTACAATACTCAGTCCATCTTTTTGCAATGTCACTTGCTTCTGTGAGGCATTTTCCATTTTCGTCTTGAATGGTACTGACTCTTGGTTGATTCTGTCTGGTGAGGTCTTTCACAGTTTGGATCGCCTTTTTGCTGTTATTCTTTATCAGACTGCTCTCTATTTCTGTGCACTTTTGTCCAATTCAATCTTCTTTTGCTTTCTTCAAGTTTTTTCTGATATTCTTGTTTATTTCTATATACTCCACTGCACCTGTTATGTGTCTGGTGTTTTTGAGGTCTCTTCAGGCATCATACAGATTCAGAATCTCTTCTGTAACCCAGGGTTTTTTCTTTGGGCGATGGAGGTCAATGATGTCCTTGGCAACTGTTGTCATGTGTTGAAAATTTCTGTCAACACTTTAACATCAACATCCATCACAAGGAGTGGAGCAAATTTTCCTCCAATTGTGGCTTGGAATGACTTGCAGATGTTAGTGTCCTTCAGTTGTTCAGGGTTGAATTTGAGCCTGATTTTCTTTGGCTTGTTAATGTGTCAAAAGTTGACAAACACCATCAAGCAGCTGTACGCCAAGGCTACCAGTGCAGTAATTGCTCAAGGCTCTGTGGGGGAGTGGTTCAAGACAACAGTTGGAGTACGGCAAGGCTGTCTCCTGTCACCCATGCTTTTCAACATTTACTAAGAGCGCATCATGAGCGAAGCCCTGGAAAAACACTGTGGGACAGTCAGCATTGGAGGGCGTAACATCACTAACCTCCGCTTTGCAGATGACATTGATGGGCTGGCAGTCAGTGAAGATGAGCTTGCCACCTTAGTGAAGAACCTGGATGAAACATCTTCCAGATTTGACATGGAGATAAGTGCAGAGAAGACAAAGCTGATGACAAATAGTGGCAAACAAATCTCAACCAAGATTAAAGTCAGGACAGGAACTGGAAACAATGGGCCAATTCAAATATCTTGGTTCCATAATCACGGAAGAGGGATCAAGAGCAGAAATTTGTCACGAGCAGCACAAACAATGGCAGCTATGTCAAAGCTAAGACCCATATGGAGAGACAAGAATATCTGTCTGAAAACTAAAATCAGACTATTGAGAGCACGAGTCATCTCAGTTTTTCTGTATTCATGTGAGGCTTGGACCCTGACAGCAGAATTACAACGAATAATCCAGGCACTTGAAATGAGATGCTACAGAACCATCCTTGGCATCTCTTACATGGACCACATCACAAATGAAGAAGAGCAAAACATCATCAGGCACAATAGTAGGCCATTATGAAGACCTCCTCACCACTGTCAAAAAGAGAAAGCTGAAATGCTATCGCCATATCACTAAAACAACAGTCTATCCACAACAGTACTGCAGAGTAGCGTCCAGGGTGGCAGAAGGAGAGGTAGACGGAGAAAAATGTGGAGTGACAACATCACAGAATGGACCAGGAAAAGTTTTGCAGAGACACATGCATTGGCACATGATCGAGACAAGTGGAGGGAACTGGTCAGATGTTCAGCAGCACAGTGCCTCGACGACCACACTAGGTCAAGAGACATGATGATGATCAACAACTTGGTCATAAGTGATGAAGATGTAACAACTTGGTCATAAATTATGAAGATGTATCAACTTTGTCATAAATTGGGAGAATTTGTTCTTGTATTGTTATAAGCTGATATTGTAGAAATCGGATTATTTACTTGCTGTGTTAGTCATTTTACTTGTGAATAGAAGTAATGAATATTTTGATGAGCAACACTTGTAGGCAGACAATTTAATAATTTGCTGATCTCGTTGAAGAAGGTACAGAGAAGAGCCTGTATCAGACTTTGATCTTGCTTTTTCAATCCAATTCTCACTAAATCTAATTGACCTGTGACATTTGCCGAGTTTGAGTTTGTTTCTTTTTATTTTACACTGAAAGATTGTTAGAGCAGTCATTTGTAACGCTATAAATTCTACAGGAATGTTACTTGGTATAATATAAAATATTCAAATAGAGAAAATATGTATCACCTGATTCATGTGAAATTTTAGTTATGTATAATAAATTTTCAAAGAGTAAATCGTAGAATGACCCTCAAATTGGATGTGAACCCATTGCCTAATATACAGGGCTTGTTTACGAAATTGGCTAGGCTCCAATATATTTGAGTTAAATCTAATAAAAAGATTTTGGCAGATGTCTAATGCTGATAATGCCTGTGTTAAAGGCATTTCAGCTTATAAAGAGCTCATTCAAAAGCCAAGAAATACATTCAATTTGGTCTTGGAGGAAATTTGTTCCAAATTTTTTCCACTTAAGCAGCATCCCTCCACACTGGCAAATTCATCAGTGCAGTATTTCTGATACAAAACTGTTGTGGGGGTGGTTGGGTATAAAACTAATTGTATTGAGGTAATAATTTATTATTGCCAAATTCCCTCCTCCCACCCCATCGTGATCTCCCACAAGTAGCCTGTGTCAGAAGGAGGCGTATGGGTATTGTGTATGTGCCAATGATGTGGGGAACAGTCATTCTCTGTGTTCTTCTGGTTCTGAACTTCCCATTTCCCACTAAGCCCTTACAGTAGACACCTGTCAATTTAATTTAGTATGCAAAAAAATTGTGATTGGATAAATCATTAAAATGTCCCATATTCCTTTGACTAGTTTTGTTCCGATTATCAGTTGGATGAGCAGATAAACGATTGTGAACTACATAATCGATTGTGTATAAAGGGAGACTACTTTTTAGGTGTATGCAAACCACAAAGGTTAGTAAAACTCCCAGCCACTAAAGTTGACCTGAAATTTATTAATTCCCTTCACAACTACAATATGAAATCTTTTTCATAATTAGGAACATTTTAGAGTCATTATTACATGGTCAAGTTGTTCAATTGTCGAGTTAATAAATTTAAACACATTTTGTTGATTTGTTTCAATCAAATTGCAACATCTTTTGTAGTATTTATAAACAATGACAAACAATAAAAATATGTCCTTCTATACCTTAAATTATAGAAACATCACATGTGAATGAAAGAATTTCGGGGGATTGTAGCAGTATTTCAGGTACATATGACTGATCAGCCATAAAAAGTTGCGTTCATTTAACAACGTTGTAGAACAAAAGTAACACATAATGTAATATTATTGTCAAGTTAAAGTATACATGTCATTGAAAGAGATTACTCCTGTACATTTATAAACATATTGAACTCTTAATCAGCAATATAACTGTTTAACAAATATTAAAATTTGCTCTTAGTAACCGATTATAATCGATGATCAGTTGGTTAAGGGGAACCGATTATTGATTATGAATTTCTGACCAAATTCCCATCACTACCTTTGACTGAAGTCAGGCAAATGAAGCAGAGCAGCTGTCACATGGTGTTCAGAAAGTGTCCATTTCTTCCAACAAAAATGAGAAAGCATAATACTGTATTAAAGGCATACATTGTATCCAAGCAGAGACGTGTTTTGTTTAAAAACTTGGTCTGTTCACCTACTCTACTACTCAGAGAAATCGCAAAAATTAAACTTGTTTTGAGGTTTGCAAGTTTTTACAAATGAGGAGTAGTTTCTCTATGAGAAGCTTTTAAAGCTACATCAGAAATCTTAATGGCTCTCACTGCACTTTTTACCCCTCAAAACTGAACGTGATAAAAGTGAAATTGAATTTAAAATAATTCAGATGGATTATAGCCAATTGAGGAATGAAATAAAACAGCTCCTAATTTATATTTTGAGCAGAAAATTGACCATTTTTGTTTTCTGGATTTGCTGAAGCTTTAGTATTAGTATTACCCTTCCTTGATTCACTACTTTCCACTCCAAACTAACTATTATATACAAAAATGTCTTTTCCAGAAAAAATATTGTACATAAGATTTACCAACAACAGTATTTTATTTCATTCTTGTTTTGATTTTGTTATTTTAGGGTTTAACGCCATTTTTCACCACACGATAGGCTATACATGGCGGTCAGTATTATTGGTGGAGGAAGAACCCAGGAATACCTCCAGAAAGAACCATGGACCCACGAGAAGCTACTCGCAAGCTTTCTCACATAACTACATTAGCCAAATCTTAGACTTGAACCCACGCAGACAGAGGTGAGATGGCAGTGATCCGTAATGGAAAGCACTTTAGGTCACATGGGCCCCCATCTAGTTTTGTTAATATTAATTTGACACAAAACTTCTACTCATATCTTTTGATAACAAGAATTTGTTTGTTGTATAATTTTTTTTTTTTTTTTGGTGCTGACCAATTAGTCAATTTTATATGTTCCTATATGATGTAAATGTAATTGAATAATCCTGATCACAGACTCTAGTTGGCATTTGCCAGTTCTAAAAGTCTTATGCTAATACGCCTCAACACAATACAGTTTTAAAAGAAAAACACTACCTGAATGACTGATATATATTCTTTGCACAGACGCTGCTCAATATTTTGAATTATATGGTTTTGAATAAGACATGATTTTTTTCAAGTACTAATGTTCAGACAGTTGGAAAAACATAAAAGCAGATCAACTGCATGCTATAATTATAGATAACTTGGATCCATTGTCTGACATGTCAGATAAGTAAACGGTCATTGTCTGACATGTCAGATAAGTAAATGGTCAGTTCATAGATTTGTCCCTATTTGTCCA
This sequence comes from Unio pictorum, assembly GCA_030141615.1. Lineage (NCBI taxonomy): Eukaryota > Metazoa > Mollusca > Bivalvia > Unionida > Unionidae > Unio > Unio pictorum. Next base: position 3,574,945 of record JARLTB010000275.1, on the reverse strand, counting down.
ACAGATGTAATTTTAAGATCTCATATATATATATATATATATATATATATATATATATATATATATATATATATATATATATATATATATATATATATATATATATATGTAGATATAGACATACGATTGTGTATGTTATTGATCAAGTTGGTTACCACCTATGTATTTTTAATCAGCATGGTATCAGAACTTGTATCATCAAGATCTTGAGCGAGTTTTATTATGGTTAATATGTCTTTACCCATTTGCAGGTGTTATGGAATTGATTTTAATTAGGCTAAATACATATTTTGCTTTATGACCAAGATATAGATTTTGTGCTTTAATGTATTTACATGCTTGGAAAGACTATAAACAAAATGACAGTTTCTAACAAGGCTGCATGAACAGTGATCAAACTTCAAAAGTGCAGTCATTCCAAGGACTAAAGAGCAAATAAGAGATCTTCACATCCTTATAAAAGTGGCCCCGAGTGGTCTAAAGCGCTGTCCATTACGGACCACTATCATCTCACCTCTGTCTGCGCGTGTTCAAGTCTAAGATTCGGCAAATGTAGTTATGTGAGAAAGCTTGCCAGTAGCTTCTCATGGATCGGTGGTTCTGTCCGGGTTCTTCCTCCACCATTAATACTGGCCGCCATGTATAGCCTATATTGTGCTAAAAAAAATGGCGTTAAACCATAAAAAACAAACATACAACCTTGTAAAATAGTTCACAGTGAAATACTATTCTTGACCTTTGTAATTATTATTTAAGGCTTTAAGGCATACTGGGACATGGTGCTTCATTGAATTGCTGTTTATGTGATTTTTGTTGTCTTGCAGGAGGCCATTCAGAGACATAAGAAAAAGATGGAAAAAATTCAGAAAATGCAAGAGAAAGGTTCCGGATCAGATTCAGAAAAATAATAAAATGCATTAATACTAGGCTATTAATTTTGTGCTCAGATTATTTAAGTTGAAATAGTGAAGAATTTAAGTAAAATTGATCAATGAGGAAGAGTGCCATTCATTTCTGTTTGTTTTATTTTTAAAACAGTTTAACATATATGAGTGAGAAAAAATAATGGGCATTAGTCCAATGTAAAAACCAATGACTTAGAAATAAAGTAAATATCAATTGTATTTATTTTATCTTTTCTTGAATAGAAAGGAAAATTGAACAACCATTCTCCTGTTCAGTTGTCCTGAATAGAACAAGGGTTGTTCAATATGTTTTGTGTGAACAAGATAAAGCAGTCACTTTTCTGCTGGCATCATTATCCTCCATGGCAGCCATCTTAAAAAAGAAAGATTTAAGATTTATCTGCTCCTGAATGGATGATTACAGCTGCATGAGGTTTTCACCAAGAGATTTATTTATAATGTCTAGTTGATTTTATTTGGAAGTATTTACAACCTGTCATTCAATATGGCTACAACTGCATCCATCTTGAAAATCATATAACTGCCCAGAGTTTTCACTGATAGACTGTTTATGATATCTAGTTGATTCTTTATAAAAATGGTACCTATTTGATGGCCACCATGGCAGTCACCTTGAAAATCATGTTACTACTATTTAATGGATGGTCATATCAACATGGGGTTTTCATGAAAAGATTTATCATTATTGATGATGTCTAGCTGGTCTTAAAAATGGTGCTGATCTGACTTCTTAAGTGGCCACTATGACTGCAATCTTAAAACTGTCACAACTACCTGAATAGAAATCATATGGATGTAGGGTTTTCACTGGAAGAATTCTTATGGTGACGTTTGGTTTTAAATGAAGATGGCGCTGAGCAGACATTGTGACCATCACAGTAGCCATCTTGAAAATCTTATTAATACTACTTCTGAAAGGAAAATATTTTTATTTCTACCTACTTTCCCAATATATGGCTATATCAACATGAGATTTTCACAAATATACTTACAATTGCTCCGGTGACCAAGTGGTCAGAAGCGGGAGGTCGTTGGTTCGATCCCCAGCCAAGTCATACCAAAGACTTACAAAAATGGTACTAACAGCTGCCTCACTTTGCGCTCAGCATTAAGAGGTTAGTGTTAGGACTGGTCAGCCTGGTGTCAGGATGTGACTGGGTGGGACATCATGCTACATGTCTGCGGCATGATGCCCCAGTGTTAGACATCACTATAAACTGCCCCACTGCAGATATCGTAGCGATATGACTGAAAAATTGTTAAAGCTACATTAAAAATCCAAATAAAACAAAAAAATATGGCTGACATGACAACTGTTTTAACAAACTTTTGTTTTCACCGCTGCCCCTTACTAGATGATTATCATAATGGGAATTTTCACCAGGTCCTAAATGAAATTGTGTCCAGTCCTAAATGAAATTGTGTCCAGTCCTAAATGAAAATGTTTCCAGTCCTAATGAAATTGTCTCCAGTCCTAAATGAAATTGTGTCCAGTCCAAAATGAAAATGTTTCCAGTCCTAAATGAAAATTTTTACAGTCCTAAATGAAATTGTGTCCAGTCCTAAATGAATTTTCTTTTTGAATCCTTACTTGGATGTGTGATGTTTACCAACATTAGGAGGAAAACCCCATATTATGCACCAACATTAGGAAAACATTGATATCCAAAATGCATGTGAAATAACGTCATCAGATTTCAATGCTAGAATTTTGGTGATTATTGAGATTTGATCATAATAATTTGGTCATGCATGCATGCCCACAATTTTGGAATGCAATAATAACATTTAAAAGAAAGTTGACAGACATGTTAAGGATGTGAAGGAAAGTAACAGTAATGGCTCTAAAGAGTACTCTAAGATAATAGCAAATTTAATGGCAGTAATAACATACCTATTACACCTCCCCCTCATTAACTTTCGCACGAGGTTCGCAAACATAGCACTATAAGTGAAGGTACAAGTAACTGAGGGACCTATAAAAAATATTAAAAGTCTGCTTAGGCCATACTTAAGTATACTGGAAGTGGGATGGTAGAGAACAAGGCAGTTTAATGACTGAATCCTTGTTTTCAACAATCCCATCAAAGTTAATTGTATATGTCATGCTTTTTCTACTGAAGTTGTTCATTATTCTGAATAAAAAAAAACATTTATTGTGAAAATGGCCATCATGTGAAAGATCATTCCAACTGGTTTCCACAATCATCATGTGTGCATGAAAACATACATGTAATATGTCACTGCTTTTTGTTTTGTTGATTAATCTACTTCCCAGAGTGGATATTAATAGTTTATTACCAAGTCATGAGTCAGAGTTGCAGGGAACTAGACTAACTGTTGATACACCACCAAACAAGATTCCTTTTTTTTTTTTTAACTAGCAACATTTATTTTGTAAGACAATCATCAACGTCAAAACTCAAATTTTGTTCAGTTAGTACAATATCAATGTTTTGATTTCATTGGAAGTGATAGTGAAACTTCGTATCATCCTTGATATCTCTAGGTGCCAGTTCAGGAATTATCTGAAACTTGCGCACAATGGTCCATTTCTGTGAACACAACAAGTCCCACCCAACATAGCTGGCAATGCGTTAGGATAATGTGGATGCTGAGGCAAGTACCTCAGTGTCTGAAACCATATCCTGCCACTTGATGTTGATGATTTTCCTGTGACTAGTGGTGTGAAAGTGGTTCAGCTTCCTGGTGTGGCATTAGTACACCGTCCATATTTCTCATGCATAAAGTAGTGTGGGAGGCACAACTGCCCTGTGGACCTTTAATTTGGTCTGGATGCTGATGCCTCTTCTATTCCAGACATAATACAATCTGCCAATAAGTTGTGCTGGCTCTGGCAATGAGAAGGTTCACCATGTTGTCAATAGTGATGCTCTGTGACAGTGTGCTGCCAAGGTAGGTGAAGCAGTTCACTATGTTGAGTGTTTGGCTGTTGACAATGATGTTGGGCTCAGCATAGGGCTTTCCAGTGACTGGCTGATGCAGGACTTGAGTCTTCTTGGTGAGACCAAATCTAGTGCAGAAGCTGGTGAACTTGTCAATGCTGCATTGCAGGTCAGCTTCTGAGCCAGCATTGAGGGTGCAGGCATCAGTAAATAAGAGAAACCGGATGGTGTCTGTTATGACCTTTGTTTTCGCTTGAAACCTCCTGGGATTGATTATCTTTCCATCTGTATGGTACCTGCAGCCGAATCTTGCCTCCATCTCTGAAAGCATTAGTCAGCATGGCAGAGAACAATAGAAAGAACAGTGTCAGTGCCAGAACACAACCCTGCTTGATGCCATTTGTTACTTGGAATGGCTCAGATGTCTCTCCATTGTCCTGGACTCGTGACTGCATGCCATTGTGGAAATGCTGCACAATGGATATAAACTTTCTTCAGCATCCGTACTTGGCCGTTACCTACCACAAACCTGAAAGTACTAATGAACACACAAGTGTTTCAGTGGCATCAACTGAAAGATATTTACGAATGGTACTGATGCGTCTCAATTCAAGATATGCAGCCTTGCATATGTTCATGACATGTTGGTGCAATGTGAGAGTACTGTCTAGAGTAACGCCTAGGTTTCGTACTGACTGAGAATTTAATGTTGGTGTTGCTGATATTTATTGTCTGAGGTAAAGGATATGAATAGGGTTTCTCAAAAACTACTTTTTAAAAAAACAGCTGTTTACTGTTTCCTATTTTCCAAAAAAACAGCTGTTAACAGCTGTTTTACTGTTTTTCCTTAAAACGCATTGAAATAAAAAAGTTTGTTCTGCAAAGTTTTTTTATTTATATGTTTTTAATGAAATGTTTTAAAAAACTTTTTTTTACTAATTCGACTTATAAAAAAATTTGAGGAAAACCAGTGCATTCAGCGATTTGTCAGATAAGCGAGATCTGATTTTAGTGTAAAAGCTAGCACTCACGGAGAAAACACGTTCCACGTCAGTTGAAGTGGGTTTGATCGATAGTAGAGCATCATAAAGCTTTTGAAGATGATCTGTTCGTTTTCCAGTGTTTTTAAACAATACAAATTCACTCTTCAACCATTTGAATTTATCTTGAGCAGCGTTAGTGGTGGTGGTACTCTCTTGAAGTTTCAAATTCAGCTCCTCTTGAAGTGACATTGTTCTTTCTTCGGCATCATTTGAAAGAGTTTCAGAATAAGCGAGAAGCAAGACTGGCGGCAAATATGAGTGTGTTTTTTTATGGCAAAATAGAAGGATCTTTAAGTGAAGGTAAAAGGTTAATAACATCGTTGTTAATTCGCTCATCAATGCGTCGCTTTATGTTGTCATGAAGCGTTCGACTGATTTCATGATCGATGTCTGAGAGTTTTTGAAGCATATACTTGATTATTACATCTGCAGACAACAATGTAGCATCTTCTTTGCTTAAATTTCTGACAGCAAGCTCAACTGGTTCTAGCACATTTTTCAGAACTTTCAATGCCTCAAAATCAACGCAATTAATATATTCTTCTGCCTCAAACTCCAAAGTGTCTCACGAAGAGGTTTCTCTGTCTGAATTAAGGAGTCTAGCATTGTTGGAATAGAGTTCCAGTGAGTCTTGACATCCAAATGCAACTCCTTATGATGTCCAAGCTCAGCGAAGACTTTGTCTTGGAATACTTGATTTTTAGCTGAAGATTTTTTGAAAAAATTTGATCAATTTTCGTGCATTCTTAAGAATTTCATTGTAGTCAAATTTCTTCCTCAGCATCAGTGTCTTCAATAAAGTCAACATCAGCAATGTATTCGAAATCGTCATCTTCAGCAACTTCGTCACTATCCAGCAACCCTAGCAACGAATCATCAAATTCTGGTTCTTCTATAGCTTTCTTTGGAAATAATGTGTCACAAACACCAAGGTGAATACCGTGATTCAAGCAAAGTTGTCCAATTGACTTGACATGTCGAATAAATTTTTTATTGATCGAAGCACCATCAAGAGTCGATCCAACGATGTCATGATCAAACGATAATCCAAAATCTTTGACATGATTTTTGACAATTTCAGTCATGTCGAGTACTGAGCAAGATCCAAGAATGCGAACTAATCCAGTTTTTATTGTCTTCCTATTGATATTCTCGTGCAAATTAATAACGAAATATCGACGATTCCTCGAGCTGGTATATTCATCAACCGAAAGACTAATCTTTGCGCCTTTCTTTAATGGTTCCCTGTTGTTGCGAACCATGAGAAGCTTTTTTTCGTCAAAATCGTCGTGAAATAATTTCATTACGCCTGTCTCATTTTTCGGAAGATTAAAACCATCTCTCGATACTGACTGGCGGATGTATTTGTTCCTTGTTATCGCACGAATTGTAATGTTGTCCGTGGCCATGTCAGTAACAATCTCCTTAAGAGTCATTTTCTTCAAAAAAAGCATCCATTGTAAGAGTTGGCTTGGGAGTTGGCTTCTCGCTCACAAAATTTTTGCTGGATGTTGGTTCTTGTTGCTGTTCTCTGTCAAAATTTATTCCATGTGTCTTGAGATGGCTCTTTAGAGTTGTTGTTGAGTTTCCTGAGCATTTTATGACTTTATTGCATCGGTTGCACTGACCTTCAAGTTCTTTATTTTTTGCATTTTTTCGCTTTACTGCATGATCCCATACATACATGGCTAGATTTAAATTCAGACACTTAATATTTATGCAACAGTTACTTAAACTGCATAATTACCTGCTGATTATTTGCAAATGAAACTTTTAAAGATTATTTTCACAATGACAATGACCTTCAAAAATGCCTTCACGGCGAAGTTCTGTAGTTGTTGGGTTTAACGCCAATTTTGCTATACACGGCGGACAGTATTAATGGTTGAGGAAGAACTCTGGAAACCCCAGAAAGAACCACCGACCCACGAGAAGCTACTGGCAAGCATCTCACATACCCACATTTGCCGAATCTGAGACTCGAACTCACGCAGACAGAGGTGAGATGGCAGTGATTCGTCACATAGAGTGCTTTAGACCAATAGGGGCCTCTTCGAAGTTTTTGTAATAGGTTAAACGTCATTTTTGGAGAGGCTGGACTGTAAACAAAGGTTAAATGGAATTAATTTTAATTTTGGCTCATCACCAAGACATTTTTACTCACTGTACGCTGTCGCCAAAACACACATAGACAACTACATCATAAGCTCATATTCTATATGACCTAGTGGTTAGAACGTCGGCTCGAATGTGGGACGTCGTGTGTTCAATCACCAATCGAGTCATACTATTGACGTATAAAAATGGTACTAACAGATGACTCGCTTGTCGAACGGCATTAAGATTCAGCTTCAATTGATTAGTCGAAGGACCCACTTTATTCTTTTTTGTTCCCATTCTTTTGAGTTAATTTTAACAATGATAGGGAAATATAGATTTGCTGCACACGATCCCGCAGGGCTACATTATTTTTGAAAAGAAATGAACAATGCATTATAAGTATAAATTTTCTTTATTTTACCTTGTCTTGCTAGTCTGATTTTTCTACATTTACTGAAAAGGTGTTTGACCGGCATACTATTATCTGTTTTTGTCCATCTAGCATGTACAACAGATTCGTATTTAACACCATTGTCAGGCTCAAAATCGACTACTGGTATCTCCATTAACACTTTTCCCAGCTCCAATAATATGCCAAACTTCAAAGCTTTAAAACTTAATTTCATCGTAACTTCCATCAACCAATATTTGCCGAATGAAATCGTCTTCAGAAGGCAGACCAACCTGAGAATCACACATTTTTTGTTGTATACGTCGCTTGATGGACAGTTCGACACAGAAAAGAGTGTAATGTTAATGCGAGGTCATAGGGATAAACTGTGCAGATTCAGATAAACCAGATAAGAAAATGATATTTTCTAGAATGGTTAATAAACAAGATGGACTTAAAAGAATTTTTTAAAACTTAAATCGGACTGAATAGAATTTGGTAGGTAATGTAGTATTCCTGATTGTCTAAAGAAAACGAGTGCTTGTGTGTTCCCAGACGGACTTCAGAGGTCTTAGAATAGTTCCCACCATGGAATTAAGCCATCCAAGTTTTTCTGCAGATGAGAAGTCTTGATTCCGGGAAATTAGCGATTTCTGGTTAGATTGTCAAAAAGGATGCCTGTCGTAATGTGGTGGACACAAAAAGAGGAGATCCGACTTGAAAAGAAGGCGCAAAACTCAGATTAAGAACAAAGCTACTATCGGTTACCATGGTTCATTGATGTAAGTTTGTAAATATTGTTAAATTTATTTATTTTAAATTCATGCTTGAATTTTCCTTTAGTTCAGAAAGAAAAAGTGCATGATTATGATTCATGTTTATAAGAATGCAATATAATATTTCGTTATATGAATGAGTTTGGGTTCGCAGCCTTGGTATGTTATATTAATAGTATATTTAAAAATGTGTTTTACTTCTTCCAACATAAGCTCTGTGAATATATAAGTTCTCTCTCTCTCTCTCTCTCTCTCTCTCTCTCTCTCTCTCTCTCTCATTTAAAAAATTAATATCATGCTGAGGATTGATATTCCTATTTTTGTTAATGCATGTTAGGGAATGGCTAATCAGCAAGAATCATAGTTAACACAATGGGTGAAATCCATTAATTCGTGTGTAATTTAGTTGTTAATTATTTCAAATAGAGACAACGGTGTAGCATTAAGAATGTATGCTGACTGATAGGTCAGCTGGTAAATTTATGATATCAGCGGGCTAATTATAGCTTCAGGTAGGCTAATTATGCCATGTTGCTCAGTTAAGAATGCAGTAGCCTCTAACAGGACATATCGTTTTGATAATAGGTTGATTGCGTAATACGTGCAAATTACCATTGTTATTTCTGTTGAATTTCGGTAGATGATATTCAGTGGAGAAGAGTGAAAATATTTGTTTATCTCAGGAGAGGGAACATATCCTGACATTTAATTAGAATTGACAACATATTTTTTATTTGAAGAAGAAAAAAAAACACGAAATAGTTCCACACCTAAAAAAGAAAGTGCAGTCAGGAACTAAGATTGCTTTACCCCAAGAAGAAAAGAGTTATATTAACTGGGATAAGACTTGGACAAATTGTGAAATGACGGGCTCTTTAAAAATGCAAAGCCTCTCCATTAAATACATGCACGATGCATGGTTGACGAGAAAGGTAGCAGTGAGAAGGCAAGTGATCAGAGTATCGTCGAACTCAACTGTGCACAAGAGCACCTTTTAACAAAATTCATATAATTACACAATGCAATAAATTAGATAAAGGGGGGGGGGGGCATATTTAAGAAAATAAAAAATTAGGATAATATAAAAAGAGAATTTATTATACTTGGATGGTGATTTTTAAACACAAAATAATATAAAATTACAATTTTATAACATATACAATGTTCAGATGTAGCCAGATCATAACGATATGAAAATAACACGATTATCTAGACAGTACTAGGTACATTATATTTTCTATAGTGCATCTTTTTCTTCTCTATAAATCTTTACTAATACCTAGACTGAGAAACGGGGTACAGGGAACAGGGACCATTAATGGGAAAAGTACAAAATGAGGGCGTGATGGGGATAAGTCACATTGCGCCACGTGAAGTGGACAGACAGGCCTGTAAATCAGTTGGGGAAAAGACTCACTAAGGGAAAAACTACAAGCACACAGAAATGCCAACACACACATTGTCCAGGAAATTTATCTTCTAACTAATAACTTCTGATCTACACTAATTTCACTACCTTGTGCAGCTCCGGTACTCCACAAAGAATCCGTTTAGAGGGTATTAATGTAAAGGGAAAGGTTTTGGAATTTATTTGGAATAACTTAAAGTAAATAACTGGAGACGACCAACTCGAGTGGGTTGAAGTACAGTTGAAAAAAAAAAAAAGATGTACGGACCGCTACTCGAGCACAGTTGTACTCATTTTGAAAAAAAAATAGATATGCGAATAACGACACACAAAAATGCAAACAGAAAAACATTAGGAATATCTCTCAACGAAAAAAAAAAGAGCACACTTTTATTTCCCCGAAATTCAAAATGTTAAAACTAAAAATATAAAGTATCAGAAATGAAATAGTGCACCAGCTGATCCAATTTTGAATGCTCATAGAATATAGGACAAATGAGAAAAATCTGAGAAGGTAATAGGCTATCTCTACAAATCTCTCTCTCTCTCTCTCTCTCTCTCTCTCTCTCTCTCTCTCTCTCTCTCTCTCTCTCTCTATATATATATATATATATATATATATATATATATATATATATATATATATATATATACACACACACATATAACTACACATAACTTTTTTAAAGGGTGGGGGTAGGCATATGTCTGGTCATCTGCCGTCATAATTGTTGACAGCAATCTTATTCGTGAAACAAATTCACAGTACAAGGACTTTATCAAACGGAACATCATGCATGTAAACATTTTAATCGAAATAAACTAGAATAATAATGCACACGTTATTAAATAAATAATATTTTAAAAATTGCAACTCACTTTGTGAACTATCTGTTTAAAAAACTGTTGTTTTTATTTATTTTTTTAAATTGAATTTAATATGTATTTTTGTGATCAAATAATTTTCCTTGCCGGAGTTCCGAATTTGTTCCGTAATTAGCTGATCCAAACAGGAAACAGACCATACACAATGGCGGCAACTAAGGTTCGTTGTTTGTTTTCTCAGCTTATATTGGTTTTATTTTGATCGGCAAATAAATATAAAAAAATATATGTATGTTTAGGTAGATGATATTATATTCATATGGATATAAGCAATTGCAGTTAATGACATGTGTCAGATAATTCCAGATAAACGAGAAGTCTAACCAAGCCTGTAGCTCCTGCCATATTTGTGTACTTTTTTCAAATTATTTAAAATCGCTTCGTTAAAGTACATAACCTAATGCTGGTCTTAAATCCGGTTTTGCCATCTAATCAAATAATGTATCAAAATGAAAAGCTTGAGACCAGTCGTTGTAGTTTAAACGTGTATATATTTTGATCTTTCTCAAAGCACAGGAGTCTGACGTTTCATCGATAAAGTACGGCGAAATCTCTGACAACACGAATTACCCTTGTCGGTAATATAAATAAACACAAGGAATGCAAGCGTGACCACAACCCTTTGCTCGATTCGACTTTTTCTCACGAGATTTTCATCGCTTCAAAATCGCAAGAAGACTAAAAAACTACACATATGCATCTGACAGTGACGTACCAACGCATAACTCTTAAATGACCATGTCCTGAATCCAATCGGCGAATTAACCTTTATTTTCAAAAGTACGGTCACAGTCCCTTTCTAGCAAAATCGATCTGACGGAAGTAGCCCGATCTACAAGTTTCTACCCTAACATGATGACAGTAATTTCACAAGATAAAATGTTTATCTTGCTTCTTATTTCAGATTGTATCTTTTTATAATTTTATTTAAATTTCCAAAACCGAAATATGTAGTCAAAGTTCGGATAGTAGAAATAACGGTTGATGACTTAATCACTAAATTTCCCTAATATTCTAAGATAACAGAGATTCTGCGCCATATTAGACACTAACGCATATTTTCTGCAGGGTAGAAACGGTACTATAATTGCAAAAAATAGGAAAATTCTCTCAGCGTGCGATCTTCTTTAAAGTGCTATTATGATTTGCAGTTTAAGATCTTTCAGTGCTGAATTGTTTGAGATAAAAAAGAAGTAAACTACACACTTTTTAAATTGCATGTATTTCAATAAATATACACATTAGATACACAACCACTCCCAGGATGAAAAATGATGATGGATGTCTAAACTCGCATTAAGACACATACGTGTGCAAGTTTAACATATTTGTTTGTACAGTTGTAAATCCAGGTAAAATGATAAGTTACAATTGTATTTCAATTGTATTTCATCTGTATTTTTGTTTGTTTTTTAATGGAAAAGTTTAAATATATTTAAGAAATATATTCCTTTGTAGTTCAACCATGTACATGTTAGGGCCTAACCGGAAATCACATTGGACATTTGCTTCGGCCGAATATCCATTTTTTTTTTGGTACTATTCTGAAGTATTCGCCTCGGCAAATAATAATGGACATGAACCAAGTAATAGGTGCGACTCCGGAGAGCACCGTTTGTTTCATTATCGTATGCGTAGCTTAAACTTTTCATATACCTGCTATAAGATGAAATTTGTTATTATTAACTAAAACTATTATGTATTAAAAAACTTTTTTTAAAAGTTTGATATTTATTGAATTATTTTACTTGTAACCAATTGTGCACGTATTATTTGCCGAAGCGAATACTTCCGAATAGTACCGAAAAACCGGATATTCGGCCGAAGATAATGTCTGAGGCGATTTCCGGTTAGGCCCTAGTTGTATATAGACTGTCTTAGTGAAGAATACCTTACCTACTAAATCAGTTATGTTAATTTTAAGCACTGGAAAGAAAGAGAAACAGCTTTTTAATTAATCTCATATTTTGTATGTTAATTATTCAACTGTTCTTTTATAACAGGAAGCCATAGCGATTGTGCTTGATGTTGGGCCATCCATGAATCAAGCCCCTCCAGGTGAGGCAACTGCATTACAGACTGCACTTGATGGTATCACCATGATCTTGCAAAGAAAGGTATATGAAATACTTGACCCTGTCGTGATAAAAACTCCTCCCCACCAATAGGAGTTAATTGTTTATATAATTCATTGCTATTGTAGTACAGTGAAACATGTATTAAGAGGAGAAAACCCCTTCTTCTCCCCCCCCACCCCCGGAATTGTGTAACAATACAGGTATTCTCACAAAAGTTTTGTACAGAAAAGCCAGTTTTAAAGATTCAAGTTCAGTGGGATTTAAGAGGAAAAATACCCTTATTTTTTAGCCTTTATTCATAGTTCTTTTTAAAATATTACAGACGATTATCTCAAATGTTGTTATTTATAACAAGTTTTCTTACAGTATGAAATACCAATATAACTTAGGTAGTACTTGCTTATCCCGGCCTTATGGTGGTCATAAATTTAGCTTGATAATGCTTAATCATTACTTGTTTTTGCCAAAAGCCAAACAGTATAAATAATAATGGTGGATCAACTTGATAAACCACAGCAATGTGAACATATGAGCAGTGTATCCCCTTGGGGTGCAAGACTGAGAGTCAAAAATCTCCTTTGTTTTCAAAACTGGGTTTCAACCCGAGTAAAACACAAACTTTGGTAGCAAAACTGAGGGTCAAATTAAAAATTTGGGGGTCTCTGGAGTGCAAATGAAGGTAAAGGGAAACACTGATATGAGGAGTTCTAGGAAGTTTTGGAATGGTTTGTTTGTTTCAATAATAGTAACACAAAACAAAACAACAAATTAAATGAGTTCAATGAATATGTCATTTGGTGCATAGTTTGTCGGTTTCAATAACAGTTACACAAATCAGACATGAAAGTGTATGAACTTTTTAAAAAGATTATTGAATTGCAGATATGATTTTTCTTTGTTTTAAAGCAGAATTCTACTTTTTTCTTGACTTGATTCAGATTTTTCTTGATATAGTTTTAAAAAAAGTATCATCTCCGATTTGGTTTTTAAAAAACGGTCTGTTTAGTCTGATTCTGCAACAGCCCATGTAAATTACTTGTTCCATATATTAGTTAGCACACGTCTCTTGCAAAGAGTATTCTGATTGATCAAAGGCTTAAATTCATCTAATGAATCTTCATGTAATGGAAACTGATGTCAATGGAAACAAGAAGCATGCTTGTAAAAAACGGTGTTCCGAGTTGTTGAGAGCATGACACGAAACATTAATATAAAGGCTTATAAAACGTTTGGAAATGGGAATGGTTGGAGCGAAAAGTTGATGGAAATTTAGTTGGTCACTTTATAGGAAAATTGAACTCTAGAGGACTCACATTTTGTGACCTCTGCAAGAAAGATCTGAATTATGATAATCACGGTTTGAAATGTTTGGAACAGCACCTATAAAATAAGCTGCATACGGAAAAATCGAAGCTCAGAAGGCATATGGAAAAGTGCAGTTAATTACTCTAAGAAGAAAGATTTCTTGCACGAGAGAACAGATGAAATCCCCTGTCGGTATATGCACACTGCATATCGCCAATATAAGCACAAGCATGAAAGGAGAAAAGCTGGCATTGAGACATTGAGAAGGAAAAGAAATGATTGGTCATTGAGCCCCAAAAAGTCAATGGTGACAAAATAGAAGGTTAAAGAAATCTTTGTTCAAGCCATACAAATATAAACTCTACTGGCATATCAATAGATTGTGTCCATTGGAGAAAAAGACTAAGTGAATTTATGGGGTTATTTATATATAGTTGATATACTTGGGTGTTTATTTTATAGATTTATTATGTAAAGAGACAAATATATGTGCTGCAAAAACTGACAAATTATTGTGACTTAAGTACGATGTGAACAGTGACATACACATGAATGGACTAAAGCATCAATAGTAATGGAAAACAAATTCATGTGACTTAAAATATTGTGAAATTATTGAAGTAAAGTTGAACATTTTTGGTAAGTTTATTAGTTTTTTAAATAATTATTTTGGTTCATTTTATGATCATAAGTTGCACTAGGAGCAGGTTTATATGAATGTAAAATGTGTTTTTTTGGTCTGGTGCCTTCGGTCCACTTTGGTCCTGTTGGACCCTCAAAACCCACTTAAATCGTTTTCAGCTATTTTTTATGGAAGACCAAAATTGTGTAAGTAATTGACTCATCTGGATAATATAACTTTTGTTTACACTCAGGTCCTCCTCTAGGCTTTACCTTTGTCGATAAATGCAAAAGAATTCTTTAACTGGCAGTTTTATTATTACTTCACTGAAATAATGACATCAAATTGTACATGATGAACAACATAAAAGTTTACTTTCGACTTAGATGATTGCCCTACTAAATAAATGTCACTTGTTATTTTTTAAAAAGGAATCTTGTTTGGTGGTGAATCTACAGTTAGTCCAGTTTTCTGCTCTTTGGACTTTGGACTCCCAATTTGGCAGGATACTATTAAACACCCCCACTACAAGAACCAGACTCCTGAAGAAACAAAAGCAGTGACATAATACACAGATTAGTTTGCATATTCATGATAGTTGTTTAAACCAGCTGGAGCGGTCTTTCTTATGTTGGACATTTTAAAAATAAATGTTATTTAAACAGAATAACAAACTACTTCATTAGTGCGTTGTTAAAAAATTGTGATTCAGTTTAAATCAACCCGGTTCACTACCTCCCTCCACCTAGGCTTTTTCGATGTCAAAGCAATTTTTTTCAATTTTTGGAGGTCTTTCAGTAACTCGCGCCATTGTATATAGTGCGGCCTATGTTTTTTGTGAACCCTGTTGTGTGCGAGTTATAGAGGGAGAGGTGTAGTAGGAAAGCCTTATGATAGGAACAGTGTTATAATGACAGATCTTATAGCAAGAATATGGGTATTATTATAACTTATAACAGGAAAAGTATTACTATGGAAGAACTTACGGTGTGAACACTGTATAACAGTGTTACAATGGATGGACTAACTGTGAATGCTGTATAACAGTGTTATAATTGTAGTGCTTTAGCGTGGAGCTTGCTGCAGCAATAAAATTGGATGATGCTTTTGCAATTAGTGTTAAGGTTCTTTTTTTAAATAGATGTTTGCAGAATCCAAGGATGAAATTTGCCTTGTGTTATTTGGCACACCAGACACTGACAACCCCCTTGCTGATGGAGGTTCCTATGAGAATATCACAATTGCTCGGCCACTTGGAATTCCAGATTTTGACTTCCTGCAATCTGTACAGAATGACATTCAAGCATCCAATGTATCAGGAGACTGTATCCTTTATCATTATATCAGTTCAGTGCAACCCTATATAATGGTCACCTCTCTTAAATGACTACCTCTTATATCTAGACAGGTTTAGATTTCCCCATCAAATCTATACATGTGACCTGATTGAAATAAACCTTTATCCAGTGTACATGTACAGCTAAATTCATTTAACTTTTTTTTTTTTTCTGGTACAGAGAGGTAGTATTGAATTTTTTATTTTTTTTAAGTGAAAGAAATTTAAAACCTATTAATTAATTATTAATTATTAATTAATGCATAAAAAGCAGGTCTACAGTTAGCAGCAATATATTGTCATTTCGACTGCAGGGACAAACTTCTCGACCTAATCATGTTTTGTATCTTATATGTTTTCAGCATGTTTTTAATTTTATGTTTTCCAAATTTCATTGTTTTTGTCATTTGTTGTTCTGTTGTGTAGTCATATCATTATTGATGGTGTAAAGCGCTTAGAGCTTTGAATTATTAGGCGCTATACAAAGTCCTCATTATTATTATTGTTATTATTAATAAAATGTTTTAACATGTATCCGTTCCAGCATTTGACATGTACACGCCATTTCTCTTATTATTTCCATGAAGACATTTGTGGTCTTTAGTACATATCTTGACTGAAATTCACAGCAGCATAGCCTATTATGTGCTGAAAAATGGCGATAAACTCTACAACAACAACCCTTTACAGCCACCACCACCCATTTTAAATTTTACAAAATTATAAGTTGTGCTGCCTCAGCTTAAACGTTTTAATATCGAGGTTTTGGTAAAAAGACATCCCATCATGTTATCCACCCAGTTTCATCTCCAGAATGTACAGAATTCTGCCACTGGATTAGCTGGAGACTATATCTTTTATCTATGCTTTTGAATAACAAGCTCAGATCAGACTCTCAGCCATACAAATAAAAATATTTAACTGAAAATATATCACTTACATAACTAAGAGATATCAATATTTCGCTACACTGGATTGATAATAATCCATGGCTTGATTTCATTGGCTCAGAAGGAAAGATATTTTGCAGTAACTAGTACAGGATAGAAGTTCTACCAGTGTATTTATCGTTGAACTGACAAATTCAGGATTTAATCAAGGAGATCTTGAGAATTTTTTGGACCTTAGAAAGCCAGATACCTTGACAATAAAAACAAAAAAATTAGCCGACTTACAAAATAAAAGAGTCTCACATCGTTTCCTTTGTTTTTAACATGGATTAAAATGAATCCATTTCTTCCAACCTAGGCAAGATGTTGATATTTTGGGACAGGTAAAAATGTGGATTGGACAGAGCGAATTGTCTGAAACCACTTGTCCTGGATATCGTAATCCGAAAAATCAGTCCTGGTACTATGCAATCTTACCAACTTTAAACAAGAAGTTAACGGTTAAAAAGCTGTGGTGGTAATAGTGAACATGTACAATATGACAGTGATTTGTGACAAGCAGATTAAATGGACACTAGCTTACATATTCACAGGGATGGTGCTGGCTCTAAAAAAGTTGTCACCCCAAAAATCACTAATTCAATATTTTGTTGCCAAGTTTTTTATTAAAAAAAGTCGCATGTTCAAAATAAGGTACTATCTTTGTTATGACAATATCGCAACCAAGGCTATATTATCGGTATAAGCAGATGTTTAGATAAGCAAGGGGAAGGGCTGAAAATAAATTAAAATTTTGCATACAAGTGAAGAGATGACATGTCAGTGTCTAGATATTACACTGAGGGGGTAACGAAAAAAACTATAGAAATTTTGATTATATGAAAACAACTAGTCTAAATAAACTTGTATATTGACAACTTGTATTCATGTAGTACACTTCTGTGTTATTTTAAGTTTTATTTTGCATAGTGTTGTATCAGAAGTAAGATTTGCTAAATTGTTCATAATATTGTTATTTTCTTTTTTATTATGATAAAGAATGTTTCACAGATAAGACCTTTGTATAGAGCTGACTAATATTTTCACAAATTTATAATTTTGGGTAAATTTAATGAAGGGTCATGGGATTGAGATACAGAATTTAAAAATTTCCAACCATGAAACCCATGACCTCCAAAAATGATAAATATTTACAACCTATGATCACAAAATGGTGAAAGATTCCTGACAAATATGCCATGATCAGAATTCTATATACTGTACCACAAAAAGAAAAATAGCAATCATATACAGTGTATGTTATAATTGCTGTTCTGTGCGCATCTTACTAGAAAATTACTGACAATTTCACTAATAAGAGTCTAACCTTGTGATTGCACAAAAAATACATGTATTTTCTATATTAATAGAATTAAACAGCATTTTTAAATGCTTTTTTACATTAAGTGACATTTAAACACTGTTAATCTTAACTAAATGAAGTTAAAAATACATTTAACATATGTATCAAGGGCACAGATCATGCATGACAGTTTTAAACAGTTAAAAAAAGATAACCTGTATAGGTAATTGCTTTGTAAGCGCACCTGTATATGAAATACCTTTCATGAATTTTCCAAAATAAGCATGTGAATACCTCAGAGTTTAAATGGAAATTGATGTAATACTCTGTTGAAAAGATTATCCTTAACAATATTTCAAGTTATTGATGCTATTGTGGTAGCCATGGATCATTTAGTCAATGCAGTCCAGTAAGTCTTTCTAATTATTTGCTTGTTTTTTATTTGTAGTTGATCCAAGTATTATAGATCATTTCATTAAATGTTTATGTAGTTGCAAAATTTTAAAGAAACCAGGAGGTGTTGAATTCCGTATGAACTTGTGGCATTAACCTGCATCTTCATCCGTATATTCTGCATTTGCAACATTCCACTTTTTAAAACCTGCATGGTTAGTTTAGATCAAACTAGACAGGAAAGTTACACACTTTACAAGAATTATGTTTACGGTGACTTCCTTACAAATGGTGTGGCTTCTGTAGCAACCTTATGAAAAACATTTTTTTTTTCTTCTTCAACATGACAGAATCAATTTTCATCAAATTTGGTATGAACACTTCTTAGTACATGCTTTATCAAATATTTTAATGAATGGCTCCCAGCTTTGGTGTGTTGTCCATAGCAACACTATGTTAAAGCTATTTTCAACTTCTCCAAAATGACTGAATCCATCTGATCATAGTTAATAAGAAAGCTTTGTAAGTTTTGTCGTGTCATAATTGTTGCTGGAAGGATCACCTTGCAGTGTTGTGGCTTCTTTACAACCAGGTGGGTTGCCCTGAGTGGCCAAGTGGTCTAAAGCGCTCTATGTTACGGATCACTGCCAACTCACCTCAGTCTTTGTCGGTTCGAGTCTTGGATCTGGCCAATGTGAGTATGTGAGAAAGTTTGCTTGTAACTTCTCGTGAGTCTTAGGCTTTTTCCATGGTTTCTCTGGTTCTTCCTCCATCAATAATACTGGCCATCATGTATAGCCTATCTTGTGCTGAATCACAGCATTAAACCCTACAATAATAATAACATTAACAACCAGGTTGAAAACCATTAAACTGCTGAGTAAAGTATGCCAGTTAAGTAATACCAGGCCCACTAAGTATCTGTTATAGAATTTAAAATTTGTATGCGTGTTCTCCATTTTAATAGTAAGATATAATTTCAGAATATAGAAGAGATTTAATGATTAAATAAAAGAATGGCTTGAAAATAGTATGTTCAGTTTGTTGATCTTAATAAACTGGTCCAATTCTTATTATCATGCATCGTACAATCTGCAGTTCTCACTTAGCGCTTATGCTATTTTTGTTACTAGGACCTTCCCCACTTAGAACTTTACTGTTCCTGTGGCCTAGTGGTTACATCATCCACTTCGGATGTGGGAGGTCATGGGTTATATCCCTGGCCGAATCAGACCAAAGACTTATAAAAATGGTACTAACAGCTGCCTTGCTTGGTGCTCAGCATTGAGAGATTAGTGTTAAGACTGGTCGACCTGGTGCCTGGATAATGTGACTGTGGAGGACATAATGTTACCTGTCTGCAGCATGATGCCTCTGTGCTAGACATCACTATAAACTGCCACACTGCAGACATTATAGTGATATGACTGAAAATTGATGATAAAAATCCAAATCACACACATGCTTATTTCTTTTATTTTTATGGCCTTCACTCTTCAAAGACATTGTATTGTTTGGAACGAATTTTGATGCACAGTGATCACTAAAAACGTTATTATTATTATTTGTATTATTAATCAGTTTTACTATATCATTAGCTATCATGGATATTTGATTTGCCTAATCAAAGCAGTTATAAATATTGCTTTTTTTTGGGACTAATTTGCAAAGTTAGTTCTAGTATATGATACTGAAACATTCTTTTCCAGAGGAAAAAAAGGGTTTGCATCCAAGAGATTGATTCTGCTAACTGATCTTGGAGGTGAATTCGGCGATGACAAGATTGATACAATTATAGCTGGAATAATAAACTCAGAGACCGAATTAAATGTTATGTAAGTCACCAGATTCTATTTTTTTAGCGCACATTATCCATAGATATGAAGTCTTTTAGTATACTGCTGTTCCAAATGTAATATGGGTTCCCACACTGCAGTGACAATGAAGAAAATTTGAAAATAAGAAGCGCTTTGTACCTGATGGCAAAAGTCTAAATGATTTTTAAAAAAATTGGTTAAAGATTTGAAAAACAGAGATTTAGGGTTTCAATTACTGGACTTTTTTGGCAAGTTGAGGTTCCTCAGATAAACTGGGAGCTAATACTTATCAACTGCAAAATATTTAGTCCCAAAATGACTCTTATATATTTATATCAATTGCTATATCCTACTTTTGAAGTTAGGCACTTATCTTTCCTTAATTAGAGTGTGGAACAGTTCTTTTACATGTATTAAAATGAATGCATGTGCTTTTAATTATAATTGACACGTTAAAATATATGTATTATTAAAGTGGTTACTTGTTTAAATTTGAAATTGCAATTCATAGATATGTTAAAGTATAATAAAAAGTGATTTATAGCTGGAATAATAAACTCAGAGACCGAATTAAATGTTATGTAAGTCACCAGATTCTATTTTTTTAGCACACATTATCCATAGATATGAAGTCTTTTAGTATACTGCTGTTCCAAATGTAATATGGGTTCCCACACTGTAACGGGTGTACGTAACGAATGATTAAAGTATATGTGACTTAAGAAAGCGCTAGGATTGGGTTGACCTAACCTGTTTCAGTAAATTTCATTTTTCTTATTTTGTAAACTATTTGACCCCATCTAAATGCAATGCCAGGTTGTTTCATCATTGCATAACATCATGTATGTCATCGTTATCAAGGAAGTAAGGGGAACTAACTTCAGAATTGCCATGAACTGCATCTTTTCAGATTTCTTTATCAGAGATTAATTTCCATGTCTGAAATGTCAGGCGGTTTCTTTTTTTTGCTCTAGCTCACATAGTACTCATTTTTGTTGTTGCAAGTATGACTTTTGTATGCACACACTTTCAAATGTCGCATGGCATTATGTGAAATCTGTTTTCACATGAAAATAAAAGGGTTTATTTTTCACATGTGAAGATATATAGATATTTTTGTTTCTATTATGAAAATAAAGAGAGAAAAAATAATTTGAAAATTATTTTGCTAAGAAGACTTTATCCCATTTTAGCCTGCTTACCAATTTCAACTGCAGTGCCTGATTCACGAGAAACAATTATAAATACAGCATCAGACAGCAGCATATATTTAATGATCTTCACCTGTTCAACATAACGGTTTATTTCATCAACAAGTTTTTCAAGATTAAATCATCCCAAAGTATATCAAAGTAATTTTGTGAATTTTCTTCTGGGTGTTGAACAGTTGCCCCTTCTTTTACCGTATTTTCCGGCCTATAGGTCGATGCGGAGTATAAGTCGAATTGACCAATTTTGTAAATTTTCCATCCTTCGTCCATATATAAGTCGATTCGGAGTATAATACGAGGCCAGGTCAATAACTTGGCTTTGTATTTTATACTACCGGTAGTAACTTCCGGTTGCATGAATATTGATGGTATCGTCGTATGATACCCGGTATTCCATATTACCGGCAATATCCATTGCAACAAGAGCTATGATCATTCCTTCCAGTTGAAAGTTTAAACCTACGGTAATTTATTTGAGAAACTTTGTCAAATACAATTACGGTACTTTATTCAGAGAACCATGCATTGGTACATACACGTGTCTAATTTATATATACATGTATAATCTATTGCATGAAAAGAGTATCAACACCGTGTACTCACCAGCGAATCTTGTAACATACATTGAATCCATAATACAAATATTTCCATCGAAAATATCCACACATGGATGTAAAATATTAAATAATTTTGTCACAGATCATTTTTTGATTAAATTCAATGAAAAGAAAATAACAAAAATTACGTAACGGGTGTACGTAACGAATGATGAAATAGTACTTGTTCGTATATTAAATAATGGAAGTTAAAGTGTATTCTTATAATAACTACATGTACATCTCAGGATCTTTCAGTCTATGAGTTCAGTCATTGTAAATTTCAGCACTTTTTCCCACCCAAGCTGCTAGTCAAAGTCCTTTGAACTTGCCGCCCAGCTAGCCCAGCTATTGCGTCACGTTCTTTTGATGTACTCTAATAAATACAGCAGGCAGAACTGGTTGTATTTTAACCTGTACTAAAGCAATGAAAACAATGCCCATGGCTAAATTCATTACATGTATTTAGATCTAGAGAAGGAAGTGGGCATCATTTACTGTTGTACTTAATCCCATTGATATTAAACACGAGTAGCGTAATTGATGCGGATTAATGATAAAGAACAATGGGGTACCGGCAATATGGTAACTAGTATCGGTAGCTAAAGCCAATATCAAGGTCGAAACAATTGCGGCAACTGGCTTTGATTGTTGTTGGAAACCAAATACAAATTTATCAACAACCGGTATAATCAAAGAGAGACACCGAAAGGTCAGCTGGTTAAGAATGAATATAGGTGAAGTGTTGACATTACAATTTGCTTTAAACTGAATTGCGAAACTAAAAATCATGGATCACTGATGATCTATTAGTACTGGTAGTCCATCTATATATCTGATTTTAGTGTAGTTTAAACCTACGGTAATTTATTTGAGAAACTTTGTCAAATACAATTAGAAACATATGATTTGGGGGATTCAGTAGAATGCATGATCTACATTATTTTATAAATAATCATAGAACGCTCGAGTTAATATGGATTACATCCCTTTGTAGAATCAATTGGATCAATAAAAAAAGCTATGCCGGTAATTGCTCACGTGTGTCCTACATTATACTGGAAAATCAAATATTAATGGACCAGTTATTTCGTATCTTTTTTTTTTTTAGGAACAAACAATATGCGTTGAATTAGTACAGTACACTATAGAGTATAGACCGTAAGTGTGCTATGCGGCCCGGTGAAGTTTTTACCAGTAATTGTTTTCTTTTATTTTATGTTTGAGAAATAAGAAAAAACACGCAGAATGCAAAATAAATAATGACAAAACTTACAAATATAAATGCAGTCATATTATTTTATGACAATTTATTGACATAGTAATTTAACACGAATTTGTACTTCTATGTGACCTGTTTTCGATTATGCCGATTATAGAGCAATATCAATAGCATACCGGATACTGTAATCCATATATAAGTCGATGCAATTTCAATGACAAAATCCATATATAAGTCGATTCGGAGTATAAGACGAAGACCGAATTTTCAAGTCAAAAAGTCTCGACTTATAGGCCGGAAAATACTGTAATCTAAATCGTGGCTGCAACCAGTGAAAAATCATCCCAGACCCATTCCTCTTGAAAGCTTTCAAAGTCAGCTTCATTCTCTGAATCACTGTCGAAAAGTGCATGAAGCCATGTATCATCTCATTCATCAGCTTGATTCAATTCTAACCCATCATTTAAGTCAATATTTTCATCCGAATCATCAAGTTCAGCGTTGCTACCCTCGTCAACATCTATGTTTACATCTGAATTGGCGTCATCATTTTATAGATCGATTTTTAAGCCAACAACCTTTTTTTCTAGCATGTTTTTTTTAAATTTCACAATGCATGCCTGCTTTAGCCATTTCCTGTTGTTGAAAAAGAGCACAAATATTTGTGATGTAAAACACGTGTTTATAGAGACACTATACACATAGTTGCGAGTGCAACTAGACATATTCAAGAGAAAATGAGATACTATGACCACAGGCATATTCAGGATAAAATGAAGTATTACAAACGTACTC
The DNA here is from genome assembly GCA_030141615.1 of Unio pictorum. Classification (NCBI taxonomy): domain Eukaryota; kingdom Metazoa; phylum Mollusca; class Bivalvia; order Unionida; family Unionidae; genus Unio; species Unio pictorum. Next base: position 3,550,903 of record JARLTB010000275.1, on the reverse strand, counting down.
AGGATAAAATGTGTTATTTCCCACTGAATTATTTTTTTTTTTAAAAATTGGATCTCATTTGCTCTGAATTAAAATAGGGTAATATAGGTTGTAACGGTTAAATAAAATTTAAAGAATTTCATGACCGTACCTGCATCTTAAGAGAGTCATTGGTATAGTTTGGGGCTTTATGGTGTGGACACATGTATCAGTATAAATAAATGCATAAAGTTAATATGCTAACATGCTTAGATTTCCTATCCCTATAAATGCACTGTACAGTACAGTCCATATCTTTGGATCATAGACGGAAAACAGTTTACATTGTAACAGATTGCACAAATTTCATCTATTTTTTTAATGCTGTCTCTAATTTACATAAAATGTTGCAAGACATGAAAAAAAAAAATATAACATTTTCGCATTGACTTTGCCCATCTACTTTGGAATCTTTCCCATAGGTTTTTGGCATCTAATAGTAATATACTGTCAGAAAAAAATAACGATTTGGGATCTGTACAGTTGTTAGTATTCAGACAATCATTTTATATTCTGACAAAATGGTATTGTTTGCTCCGCACAATTTTATCAATATAATGTCTTTTAAAGAAGGGAGATTATTTATGTCTGCATACAACCCATGCAATATCAGTGATCTACAAATTTTCTTTTTAAATCATTTTTCCATGTATATAGTGGACCAAGCCTGGATGATGACGATGAGGAAGGAGGTGCAGGGGCCAGTGCCATGCCCAATGGTCATCAGAAAGTCAAGACACCGCAACAGCGTGCAGGACAGGCTATGCTGCGGCACATTCTGCAGCAGGTGGATGGAGAGTGTTACTCGTTTAGGTATAACCAGATAAGATTGAAAACAAAAACAACAGATTCACATGGTTATTTTTCCTGCATAGGTCTTCATGGGCAAGAGCCTGTCCTGGTCACTAACATTTCATATTGAAATTTGGCAAAATTCTTAACTTTATCAATTTACAGTCATTTAATAAAAACAAAACTGTCTCGTCAGTTTAACTTTTAGTTAGGCTATATTAGGTAGAGTTTTGTATAAAAAAAAAACAAAAAAAAACGTAGCATTTATACTATTTTTATAAATGTAGTCTATTTACTATATGTACTTGTTTATAAGCCAAGTTGACTGTAAACTGCACAGACCCAGATCTGTCGTATAATGCAGTGACAGATCTTGGTTTCATTAATCAGTAGAAGAAACAGTACAAGTCCTTATCTGCTGGCGCATTATGCAGTAGCATATCAGGGCAAGTGTTTTTTGTAGTTGGACTTATGTGTGAATATTTATGGTATATATGAACGTTTTCATGCATTGCTCTGCAGTTTTTTGCTTCTTGTAAGTCTTTCTGATGGAGTGAGATAATTATGTTAATGATAATGATGATGATTGTCATCATACTGGTGATGCATAAAGAGGATGAGAAAAAACAAATGAAAAAAGAATTATAACAAGAACCATTACTGCCGACATGTACCTTTTTATGTCTGCTGTACTGTTTATGTTAATGAGAACTTAAAAACATATGAACAACTTAACCATTGGTTCATTTGCAAAATTGTTAATAACCATGACTGAATATCAGAGAATTATACCTGAAGATTTTGATTATCAAAGTAGATCAGTAGAAAAAGTCAAATTTGCATCTTGCTTGTCTTTGTAACCTTTGGTTGTTTTAGCTCCGGTTTCACAAAATATCTATAAATAAAAGTTGTTTTTTTTTTTCACTTTAAGGTTTAAAAGTAAACATTATAAGAAGAAAGATGTCACAAAACAATATTGTTTGTCAAGATGTTTTTAAATTTAGGAGTAGGTAATGAGTTTTGAGGGGATATAACTTATCACAATGTTGCTGGTGAGAAATAGTGATTATGATCATGTAGTTTGGGTAAATAGCATTAAAATGTCATTAATTTCATTTTCAGTTCAATAATGCTGAAATTGGAGAAAAAATATTTTATTATTGACACAAAGAAGTTTAAATATATTTTTCAAAAACATTAACATTGAGATATCTGGTGAAATGAAGAAGGAAAATCAACCATTTCATTATATTCTTAGCGCAACATTTCAGGAGTGTTAAAGGACACAAATAATGTCCATCAGATCATGCTGTGATATAAAGAAATGAAAAAAACCCCATTTAAGTCTAAATATCAATCTAAATGTGTTAGCACCATGCTTTACATCTTTCTCCTTAAAACTAGAACAAAAGTAATGCTTGTTTTTTATCAGAGTTAAACAAAATGTTGTTTATTTTTGACATGACATTATCAGATCTTCCGAAGAGTAATGAGATATACCAGAGTACCTCCTTAATTATCTCAAGAATTTCTTGTTCAATTTTGACAGAATTTTCTCTTCTATACATGTTAAGATGCCGTCTTATCTTTTCTTTTATTTATTTCTAATTTTTCTTGTCATAATATGCAGTCAAATACCCTGAATTTTCAAGAAATATTGGAAACAAAGGATTTCCTAAACTTTTAGGTAATCAGACCTTGTTTTTTTCTCAAGAATAAACATCCTCCCATGTCTACAATAAAATGAATTTTTTTGTGTACAATAAAAAAAAAACTCCATGTGTACAAATGTGCACCTCAGAATACAGTGTTATTGTGTGTCATCCATGTTTTGTTAACAAATTTTTTGTGTAATGTTGTATCACAACACAATTGGTAGGGAAGATGTTATTTCTGATCCAGTGATTAGAATTATAGTCATTTGCATTAAATTTTGACTCGAAGTCTTCAAAAGCTTAACAATGAAAATGATGAGAGATTCTATTTTTAGTGAAGCTCTGCCGGCGTTGAGCTATTTTCAAACCCGGCAAATTCGACAAACAGCCTGGAAATGCCAGCTTGAGATTGGCAGCATGCAGATTCCTATATGTGGTTACACAAAGGTAAGACATTTTGATTATTGTGGAAGAATGCTAAAGTGAGAGTTTTTGGCAGTTTGTGTGCACTATGCTTATAATTGAAAATCATATGATTAACAACAATGGTCACTTAATTAAAGTGAGAGATATTCTCCACTGATGTTCTGTGCTGTTTTACAAGATCAAACACATTTTAAAAATATTAGAAAAGGCAGTTTTGCAGACTTTGACCAGCATTTTACTTACATAGTCCATGTCTGATGATATACCCATTTCTGATAGACTTTCTTGGTACTGTTATAAACAATTTACTGAATGCGAGTTAATGCTTATTAAGTCATTTGTATTGGTTATAATAATCATGTATTCACATTGGATTGGTTGTAATAATCATTTATTCACATTGGATTGGTTATAATAATCATGTATTCACGTTGGATTGGTTATAATAATCATGTATTCACATTGGATTGGTTATAATAATCATGTATTCACATTGGATTGCTTATATTAATCATATTGCTTATAATAATCATGTATTCACATTGGATTGCTTATAATAATCATGTATTCACATTGGATTGCTTATAATAATCATGTATTCACATTGGATTGCTTATAATAATCATGTATTCACATTGGAATGCTTATAATAATCATGTATTCTCATTGGAATGCTTATAATAATCATGTATTCACATTGGATTGCTTATAATAATTATGTATTCACATTGGATTGCTTATAATAATCATGTATTCACATTGGATTGGCTATAGTAATCATGTATTCACATTGGATTGGTTATAATAATCATGTATTCACATTGGATTGGTTATAATAATCATGTATTCACATTGGATTGGTTATAATAATCATGTATTCACATTGGATTGGTTATAATAATCATGTATTCACATTGGATTGGTTATAATAATCATGTATTCACATTGGATTGGTTATAATAATCATGTATTCACATTGGATTGCTTATAATAATCATGTATTCACATTGGATTGCTTATAATCATGTATTCACATTGGATTGCTTATAATAATCATGTATTCACATTGGATTGCTTATAATAATCATGTATTCACATTTGATTGGCTATAATAATCATGTATTCACATTGGATTGGTTATAATAATCATGTATTCACATTGGATTGGTTATAATAATTATGTATTCACATTGGATTGGTTATAATAATCATGTATTCACATTGGATTGGTTATAATAATCATTTATTCACATTGGATTGGTTATAATCATCTATTCACATTGGATTGGTTATAATAATCATGTATTCACATTGAATTGGTTATAATAATCATGTACAGTAGTCCCCCTCTTGAACGGCCCCACTGACCAGCGGCCACCCGCTTCTTACGGCCAGAATCCCTTGGCACCGACGAGTTTGTATTCAAAAGTACCTCTCACGAGCAACCACCCGTCTAACGCGACCAGTGGCCAGCATTTTAGTACAAAAAATGAAATAAGTCTCCTTCATGAACGGCCACTTTTGTTTCTTTAAATGTATCCAGAACCAATAATTAATTCAAATCTTGACGTAAGCCTACGTACGGTAAGGTAAGCAATTTTGATTATCTTTATCGTAGATACACGTCTCCGAGTGTCAAGTCGCCATTAAAGTGTCGACTAAAGGATTTATAGTATATCATTATCTATAAAAGTCGATGTTTACAGGAAATGGGCTAAATAATGTTATGATATAGTTTGGGGCTTAACGCCTATGTCGAGTTCTTCTCTTGATAATTATAACCAGACGTAATTGTTGTAATCATAACAGGGTCAGCATAGGCTAAAAATAGATTTTGTACATTGGCACACACAGAGAACCTTAAAAAATCAGCAGGGTACCAGACAAAGACCGGAAAAATCACGTGACCACACATGGCTTCCTTTAAGAAGACTGTATGTCATACACTCGACACAAGTTTTGTCTGCATAATTAAATCACATACAGTCAGCAATAACCGAATAAATCATTACCAAACATTAAAATGTCATCACATTAACGGACACATTATTTTAGAAGAAAGTCGGTTATGCTACTTGACGACATCGGGAAAGGGGGGGGGGGGGGTGCCAAACAATTTTATGTAGAAAAGACTCGGACAAAAACAAGTTTATGTTGAAACAATTTGAAAATACAAATTCATAACCGATGAGAAGGTTATTCAGCAGCAGTGGGAAAATGGAGCAAATGGAAACATAATTATGTATGTACCAAGATGTAAATGACGTTTTTTGAATCCATTTGCAATGTGCATGACAACACACAATACCCGCTCACATATCACACTTACGCCAAGAAAAAAAAATAGTAACGTATATTCATTTGAAATAAATTTGTTATTATAATAAAACAAAAAAAAACTTTTATTGATTAATGTTTCATTTAGACGAAGATATTTAATGTTTTGAAGTATGTAGCTTTCTTACTACGTACATTACATATACATGTACTTCTCATAATAAATTTAGCCCCCCTCTGGAACGGCCACCCGTCTTATAAGGCCACTTTCCCGGTGCAGCAGGGGTGGCTGTATAAGAGGGGGACTACTGTATTCACATTGGATTGGTTATAATAATCATGTATTCACATTGGATTGGTTATAATAATCATGTATTCACATTGGATTGCTTATAATAATCATGTATTCACATTGGATTGCTTATAATAATCATGTATTCACATTGGATTGCTTATAATAATCATGTATTCACATAGGATTGGCTATAATAATCATGTAGTCACATTGGATTGGTTATAATAATCATGTATTCACATTGTATTGCTTATAGTAATCATGTATTCACATTGGATTGGTTATAGTAATCATGTATTCACATTAGATTGGTTATAATAATCATGTATTCACATTGGATTGCTTATAGTAATCATATATTTATCTTATATTGTTGTATAAATCATATGTTCATCTTGCGTTTCTTACAGTAATCAAATGTTGATCTTGTGTTCATTATAATAATGCTATTCATCTTATATTGATTTCAGTAATCAAATGTTGATCTTGTGATCATTATAATAATGCTATTCATATATTGATTTCAGTAATCAAATGTTGATCTTGTGTTCATTATAATAATGCTATTCATCTTATATTGATTTCAGTAATCAAATGTTCATCTTATATTGGTTATATTAATCCTATGTTCATCTCGTATATTTGTTCTGCATAAGGTCAAGGAATTCAAGTTGAAGCAAAGCTGGAAGCGAGTGTATGCCAGGGACCCTGACCTGGTAGTTGGAATACTTAGAACACACCACAAAAATGATGAGGAAGAAACAGAAGTTGAGAAAGAAGACATGGTGGAAGGTCAATTTCATAATCTTTATAGTAGAATATGTTGATGTTTGTAATTTGATGAGTAAATATAATGTTTGGAAGAACTTGTATGTGCACCCAGTTTTTACCAATCATAGTTAGGTATATTTTGGCCTAATGTGCACATTTTTTGTCCTCATACTTTATTCCCATTCTTACGTGCATGTTTCTGGTGTTCACATATGTGGTCATCTGATGCTATAATTATGTTATGGCACAGTGGCCTAGTGTTCACATTCATACCATCTACTGCTATGGCCATACTCTGGCACAGTGGTCTGATGTTCACTTATATGACCCTCATGGTCATAGTTTAGCACAGTGGCCTAGTATTCACATTCATGGCTCATTGATCCAGAAATACGTGTTCATGTGGTACTCTAGTGTTTCTGCCAGAAAACTTGACATGACCATCACATAGTTGGCACACTGCAATTGCCTCATCAGTTTTCCCATCCTTTTTACACTTTCTTAATGCTAAATGAGTCCATATGGCTGACTGCACTTTTGAATTTTGCACCAGGTCATACTCAGCCATGCTTGAAATCCTTGTAGATCAGGGTCAATGTCAGTTAGTCATCAATGTCAGCAAAAAGTTTATTTGTTGACAGAGAAAATTTAAAGCTTCAGAAGGATGAAGATTCGCAGACATATAACTTCCTATTACTCATGCAGCAACTGCTCAGGGAACAAAATAAAAATGTTACTGGAGGTAAAGGTATGGAATTTAATAGGTCATTGTCAATCAGAAACAACTATAAGTAGTGAAATATGCCTAATTTTAATTTATAATAATTATAGAGTTTGTTTGCTACTTATCAAAATTTATTTCAATATTGCACTATATCAATATAAGAAAGTTATATCACGATTATTGTATCATCAGTTTAATTCCACAGTATACCAGTATTCAATATTATCGCGCACACCTAACAGGCGTTATGGCCCATACTAACTTGCTTTACTTTGATAATAACTCAAATTGATGGATTTCCAGGATTCTGTGGTATGTCTGAGTTACAACCCATGCTTCTAACTAATTCTAACTTCAGTTTTACTAATAGGTTTTTATTTGACCCAAAATGTATGTGCAACTTTATGTTGGCCTCATCGGGGCCCCGAGTGGTCTAAAGTACTGTCCGTTACAGGTCACTACCATCTCACCTCTGTCTGTGTGGGTTCGAGTCTAAGATTCGGCTAATGTAGTTATGTAAGAAAACTTGCCAGTAGCTTCTCGAGGGTTGGTGGTTCTTTCCATGGGTTCTTCCAGGTTCTTCCTCTATAAATAATACTGGCCGCCATGTAAAGCCTATCATGTGCTGAAAAATGGCATTAAGCCCTACAACAACAACTTGTTGGCCTCATCCTTTACAAGAGTCGTTGCCCTTGATTGTCTACCAACTTTGGTTTATTTACGAATATTTATCAAGTATTGGTGGACTAAAACCTAATTTTACATAATATTTTTTCTTGATATGTCGAGTAATGACACTTATCTGTACATTTTGTAAATCGTAATTGTACAAAAGACAAGTTTCATTGTATCTAAATGGTACATGTAACTTTTTAATGATAATGCGTAGAGAGAGTTTAAGATTGATCAATGAATGCCATCAATAAGATATTCTTCTAAATCTTTGATTTATGCAGCAAAATGTTTCCAAGGATTGTCAAGTTTCAACCAAATTTGGCAGCAGACTTATAGCGATAACATCTTGGTTTTTGATATTATTAGTTGGAACAGTCGTTGCCCATATTTTGCAACTTTGGTTTTTGCTCAGTATCATTGAACCAACTTCATGTACAGCTTAAACTTGTTGAGCTTGCAAAAAATAATATATTTGTATTATGGCATAGAGAAAGGTCTCAATTGTTTCCACATAAGAATGTCTGTTGTGTCTTGGGTATGATGTTTTTAGAAACTGTTACTGTGTTTAAATTGATACCATGTATAAAAAAGACATTAAAGTTAATAAATACACAGTTTATCATCTTGCCCCATTTGATTATTTCAGGTCATCGCTACGGCAACACCCTGGTGCCAATGAGTGAGGATGACAAAGAGAACATGAAGTACAAGGCAGAGAAATGTTTCAAAGTTTTAGGTTTCACTAAATCAGAGAATGTAAGTAAAATTGAAGTATCCATCATTAAACATAACATGATTGAACAATTTTCTTGAAAACTTTCTGAACAATCACAAGGTTGTATTTTTGCATTTTAAGTATGATTTTTGATGGACATATATTGAAATGTTCAGACTTATGATAGATAGCTTTAGCTGAAAATAATTATATGAAAATATACTACGTTCTCCTTGTTTGCAATGCTTTCGTGTCATTTTGTAGAAATTTATATCATTTTAGTTAATTATAAGTAAGCAAAATTCTCTGTGTTCAAAATTCAAACATGCAGGGCAAGGTGTTTATTTAATGCAGATGAAGTTTTAAAAAATAGGAGTACTGACAAAATAACACTGACAAAATAACAGTTTCATCATGTTCTATGCTACAAGTAAATATGGCAGTTAAATGGACATCACATTTTATTCAGTCCTATTCTTCAGGTAAAAATGACACTCTTGCGTCTTCAAATGACATTGTGCTCTATGCTTAAGGTAAAGTTGGCAGTCTTGTGGTTTTCAAAAATATTTTGATTTTCTATTCTAAATTTAACATAGCAATTTTATGTTCTTAAAAACTCACGATGTCCTACTCTACACGTAAAATTGGAATCTTATGGTCTTCATATATCATGATATTCTATGTTATAAGAAAAAATGGCAACCTTTGTGATCTTCAGATTTTATGATGTCCTTTTCTAGAGGTAAAAATGACAATTTTATAAATTAAAATCTCATGATTTCCTGTGCAAAATGTATAATTGGCAATCTTATAGTCTTCAAATCTCAAGTTCTCAAATCCTACAAGTAAAAATATCTATTTTGTGTTCTTAAAATCTTGTGTTGCCCACTGCTATAGGAAAGAATGTAAATCTTATATTCTTCAAAGCAACGAATTACTAGAGAAATCATTATTTTAAAATCTGTTTACATAACATTTTATTGGTTATCCTCATGCCGCAAGTATCGTAACAGCTATAGAAATACAAGGGCCAGAGGTTCTAATTGTTTATTTCCTGGTATAAAATAATTAAGGTAAATCTTCTATTGTATCAAGCCATTGATTTTGTTTCAATGCAATATAAATGTTTCATCAGAGAAAAGTAAATTGATAAATATTGGTCATATATTAAGCGTACTAAACAGTCCTTGCCCATATTTACAACTTTTGTTTTTACTTAGTATCAGTGAGCAGACTTCATGTACAACTTAAACTTGTTGAGCTCTTGCACATGTTTGTTTGCCATCATTTTGCATCTTTATTTTATAGATGTTTTATGTTTTTAATTTTTATACACACCCTTTTGTTTTTGTGGTGATTTTGTGTGCAGGGGATTTTCTTAACAAAATGTAGCAAGTGATGCATTTTGATATACATCACTAATATCTCTAGTTCTAATTAGTTGCAATAATCTATAATTGAATATTGATTTTTAAGTAATCACAAGTAATTGGAAGGCAGGCATTATCTAAAATTGCAGTCACAGATACATTCAGATTACCCATCAATTTTATGGCTGTCACAATATAAATATTTCTCATGGATAAATGTTAGTCATTTATTATGTGTACTAAATTGTAAGACTGTCACAATATAAATGTTTCTCATGGATAAATGTTAGTCATTGTATTATGTGTACTAAATTGTAGGACTGTCACAATATAAATGTTTCTCATGGATAAATGTTAGTCATGTATTATGTGTACTTAATTATAAGACTGTCACAATTATCAAAGTTTACATGCTATTGATGTGCTCTTTCAGATCAAACGTCAACATTTCCAGGGAGATGGGGTAATGGCTGTAGTAGCGGAAAAAGGAGATGAAGTAAGAAACTTATGGAATAAATACTGAGATTTTGTTGTGATTGGTTGTAATGTTTTGGATTAAAGTTACATATATGTTGAAACTTGCACTTTATTTAAATAGATCTCATATGGGGAACTGGATTCCTGCTGTATGAAATGTCACCAGTGGGGAAATGGAGTCTTCTTTTATGAATATAATATGATGGAATATGGTCTTCCTTGATGAATATATATCTCTTGTGGAGAGGGGATCGTCCTTTTAAAATATATATCTATTGGGGAAATTGGGTGTTCCTTTATGAAGTATTTAAGTTGAGAAATGGGCTCCTCCGGTATGAATATGTATTTAACAAGGGGGTGGGTAATGGGGTCATCCTTTATAAATAAGCGATTATTGTGGGAATGGGCTTATCCATTATTTATAGGATAATTTCTGTCCGATATTTTCAGCAGCTTTGATAGGCATGCATAATTATGCAATTATGTATAAAAGTGAGTTTATAGTAATGATCTTTCATTCATGATGCACTTGCTTGCATCTGTGTTACCAGGTTTGATTCCAAATTTTAGCATTTGCAACAGCCAGCTGATGTTCATCCATTATTTTTGCTTTATTAGAGACATCATTGTTCTTTTACTTTCAAAGTTGCATCATGTAAGTTGATGGAAATATTTGAACAGTGACATTATTTAACAATGAAACCTAAATTTTTATTTATTCAGTGTCAGCAATTTACTTCCAACACATATTTGTATTTCATAGATATGCAACTGAGCATTTAGAATTCAGTCTTGTATTTAAGGATAATCGAATAGCCAGGATTTAGTCTTGGATTTAAGGATAATCGAGTAGCCAGGATTTAGTCTTGGATTTAAGGATAGTCGAGTAGCCAGGATTTAGTCTTGGATTTAAGGATAGTCGAGTAGCCAGGATTTAGTCTTGTGATTTAAGGATAGTCGAGTAGCCAGGATTTAGTCTTGGATTTAAGGATAGTCGAGTAGCCAGGATTTAGTCTTGTATTTAGGCATAAAGGCCATAGAGAAATATGTGTTTCTGGTTTGGCGGCCATCCCTGTTTTGCATTGCTGACTCTTGTACGTTTTCGCCTGGGTAAAATTTTAAATTAAAAAAAATCCCCATAATTGATTTGAGCTTCTAATTCAGCCAGTTTTGGCCAGTACTTGAAGAACTTACATATACTAACCACTATAATATATACAATTTTAAAGAAAAAAAAGAATAATAATGACTGACCCAAATTGTATAGCATTGCAATAGGAAACATATTTTTCTTTGGCTAACTGACATCAAGGATTGAGTCTAGTATTTAAAAATAATTGAGTAGCCAGGATTGAGTCTAGCATTTAGGAATAATTGAGTATGAGTAGCTAGGATTGAGTCTAGTATTTAGGAATAATTCAGTAGCTAGGATTGGGTCTAGTATTTAGGAATATTTGAGTTGCCAGGATTGAGTCTAGTATTTAGGAATACTTGAGTTGCCAGGATTGAGTCTAGCATTTAGGAATACTTGAGTTGCCAGGATTGAGTCTTGCATTTAAAAATACTTGAGTATGAGTAACTAGGATTGAGTCTAGTATTTAGGAATAATTCAGTAGCTAGGATTGGGTCTAGTATTTAGGAATAATTCAGTAGCTAGGATTGAGTCTAGTATTTAGGAATACTTGAGTTGCCATGATTGAGTCTAGTATTTAGGAATACTTGAGTTGCCAGGATTGAGTCTTGCATTTAAAAATACTTGAGTATAAGTAGCTAAGATTGAGTCTAGTATTTAGGAATAATTGAGTAGCTAGGATTCATTTTGGTATTTTAGGGATGTGAAGCTGATGGCCATTTAGTGTTTTCTGAAATAAATATAGAATAACCTAAAATGTAACAAACGTTGCATAAAATTTTTCTTGCTTATGACGCATAGTTAACTAGATATCACTTTTAAATCAGTCTCTTCACATGTAGTTCTTTTCACATTTTTATTTCTTTTATAAATTGTAACTAATTCTATTTAAATTTAGTTATAAAATATTATGGGCATGTTTTGTACTACTCATTAGTTGTTAACAATATTTGATCCAGTGATTGGCTTCTGAGGTTAGGATTTGAGATAATAAAGGGATAGATTCAGTGGCAAAATTATGTCCAGGGATCCAATTCTTGCAGAAGTGTTGGAGAGAAAATAGGGATCGATAACTTGGCTAACAAAGATTGGGATAATGCAGGGCCTGTTAGCAGAATTAATTTGAATCCATTTTCAGATACAAATGAAACTATTTTTTCAGTCTGCAGGTGTGGCATTGTCAGCTATCATTAATGCCCTGTATGAAACCAACACTGTGGCCATAGCCCGAAGAGTCTACAATGCTGCTTCCAGTCCTCGAATAGGATGTCTCATTCCACATATCAAAGCAGATTATGAGGTAAGAAATATAAAAAAAGCAAGAAATGCAAATGGATTACGAGAATATTACCGTGTATATGCCGTGGGATATCTAAACTGAGAATAAAATGATAAACTTTGTGTTTGTGGCAAAGCTCGCAAAACACATGCGTTTCCTCTTTAGTTTTTTTTACTAAAGAACAGAAGGGTGTATGCAATGGATCTACGTCTGTTCATTGTATGCTGTCTATTGGCATTGTTCTGTTAATGCTTCAAGGCAAATCATGAAACAAGGCAGCCAGTTTAATTTTGTTGTCTAGTTGGATCAAAATTAAAAAGGTGCCGCTGGAACATCCATTCTGGTGGTCATATTAAAGATCTTACTGCTACTTCTGATGAATTGACATGGGGTATTCACTGAAAGACTTCTTCTGACATATAGGTGGTACTAAATGCAGATAGATGTGGATGTTGAACCCCTAATATGAATATTTGTTGCTGTATCTCTAATTGTGGTTCCATTGGTGGCGGAGGGCCCCGAATGGCCAAGTGGTCTAAAGCGCTTTCCGCTACGGATCACTGCCGTCTCACCTCTGTCTGTGTGCGTTCGAGTCTAAGATTCGGCTAATGTAGTTATGTGAGAAAGCTTGCCAGTAGCTTCTCGTGGGTCATTGGTTCTTTCTGGGGATTTTCTCACATTATTCCTCCACCAATAATACTGGACGCCATGTAAAGCCAATCGTGTGTTGAAAAGGGGTGTTAAACCCTAAAAACGACAACAACAACAACCATTGGTGGCCATCTTAAAAATCTTGTTATTGCTACACCTCTTCAAAGTATGGTCATTTGGGGTTTTCACTATACTCTTAAACACTTTAATGATTCTAAATGAAAACAATGCTGATGGCTATCATGAAAATCGTGTTACCAGTATTCCCATATAGGTGATCATATATGTATGACTTGTCGTTTGAAAGGAAAAATACTACAAGTTATCACCACTCAAAATGGCTGCCATGGTTAATGATGAAAATCGTGTTGCAATTACTTCTTCTGAAGGGATGCAGCATGTCCACCCTTTTGTCTAGACAGGTTACATGATTGACTTGGTTTTGCAGTTTAAACACCATTTTTCTCCACGTGATAGTTTATTCATAAAGGCCATACTATTTGATGGTGGTGTGACTGGGAATTTACATCACTCCTGGGAGCTACTGGCAAGCTTTCTTGCATACCATCAAGCAAAATGTATGAAGGCACCATATCAAGATTCCAGCAACTTTTTATTTATAATTTTAATACTTAAAGCAGAATGAATAGCTTTCAGTTTACTTTATTTTAGTTATTTATTTATTTTCAAGCGACATATTTCATTGTTTATGTTATCTTTTTTTTTTTTTAGTGTTTGTATTGGTTTGATCTGCCATTCATGGAAGATATCAGACAGTATACATTTGGTTCCTTGCCTGTCAAAGACGAGACTCCTGCTAACAAAAAGTTTGCTCCTACAGGTATGAATGTGAAGAGCTTATACAGCTATAACATGTAAGTAGGGGTCCATAAGTGCCAATCGTGCTATTTACAGAACTGTGATATAATGCAAGAATATCATTATAATGGATGGTGTTATGTATATTTGTAGGTTATGTATGTGTGTGTGTGTATGTTGTTTTTCTTGTTGTAGGGTTTAACACCATTTTTCAGCACACGATAGGCTATACATGGCGGCCAGTATTATTGGTGGAGGAAAAACCTGGGAAAATCCCCGGAAAGAACCACCAACCCACGAGAAGCTACTGGCAAGCTTTCTTACATAACTACATTAGCCGAATCTTAGACTCAAACCCATGCAAACAGAGGTGACATGGCAGTGTATATATGTATGTTTTCGAAACTTAACGCTTTTATTAACTAGCCAAGCGGACTAACAGGACAAAAGACATACTAGTCCACAGCAGAATCCATTAGTCCGTAAAAAATTGGAACATCCTACTGCAAATGAGCTTTCATCCTCCAGTTTTTAATGATACTTGCAGACGCTGCAAAACATTTTATTTACTTCTCGGTTAAAGGTAAGCCATGGCTAACTGCTTTTCCACTTCTCTAGAAAAGTTTGGTTTCTACTTTCTTTATCATACTGTTTGTCTCGTTCCCTTTTGTCCTCATTATTGTCAGTCTTCCAACTTCTTGCCTCATTTTCCACACCTTGAACAAATCGCCACAATATTCTCTTTGTTTTCTTTCTTTGTTTGTTTAACTATGATCCTGGTCAGTGTGACAATAATGCTTTGCACACCATTTGTAATGCTTAATATAAAGTGCCTAGGTGATCTGGATTTATATACGGTAACTACAACAAATTCAGCAAAAATAGCAAGTTATCTAATCATCCCAAATGAAAGCCATGGTATATGTAATGTAGGATGACCTGAGGCTTAGTATGGAAGTTTAGGTACTGTCCATTCCTAATAATTATTTTATTCTTTAAACCAAGTTTGCTCAATCTGTCAACATTATAATTACCCACAAATTGCAAGTACGTTTTTGTTTTTCTACACATGCTACATTTTCATGGAAGGTAAGCAAACCAGTATACAGCTTAATGACTGGTTACTTTAATTATGTTGCAGGTGACCAATTGGCAGCCATCGATAACTTGATAGACAGCATGGACCTCGGTCAAGCAGCAGAGTAAGTACAGTTTTATCGAATTTGGCTTGACTAGGTCAAAATCACTCACTCTCGTTCTTAATGGGTTATCCTGGGTTTTCAAATGGCTCAATTCAGATCATTTCAGGCCTTTGTCTAGAACCTGCTGAAGCTTCTGTCATACATGACATGCTTTATCTTTGGCATGCAAGGTGACTGAGTAAGAATAAGTTAAAATTCTTTTTTATGTAATTGCCGTAATTGTGATCCTGTCAAGTTATTAGGACAGGTTATCATTCATGGAGAATCAGACCAATTTTCACTTCAGTGGAAATTATTGTACAGCCCCTGTCATCATCACGCCTTGTTGAAGTAGGTTCTATACATGGTTACTGTATTGTCATTGGTAACATCAAACTCGTATTGCAGTATGCTATATGTACAGTTACAGTACTGTCCATGTAATATCACACATTATTGCAGTATGCTGTATGTACAGTTACAGTACTGTCCATGTAATATTACACATTCTAGCAGTATGCTATATGTACAATTACAGTACTGTCCATGTAATATTACACATTATTGCAGTATGCTGTATGTACAGTTACAGTACTGTCCTTGTAATATCACACATTATTGTAGTATGCTATATGTACAGTTACAGTACTGTCCATGTAATATTACACATTATTGTAGTATGCTATATGTACAGTTACATTACTGTCCATGTAATATCACACATTATTGCAGTATGCTGTATGTACAGTTACAGTACTGTCCATGTAATATCACACATTATTGCAGTATGTTTGTACAGTTACAGTACTGTCCATGTAATATTACACATTATTGCAGTATGCTGTATGTACAGTTACAGTACTGTCCATGTAATATCACACATTACTGCAGTATGTTTGTACAGTTACAGTACTGTCCATGTAATATTACACATTATTCCAGTATGCTATATGTACAGTTACAGTACTGTCCATGTAATATCACATTATTGCAGTATGTATGTATAGTTACTGCACTTATGTTGGCAACATCACATCCTATTGCAGTGCTGTGTCATGAGTCTATGCTCTTAAAATAAATAAAAGCGTGAAGAGAACAAGCTTTGTAAAACTATACAAATAATTTATTTCCCTAGAATTTAAAGGAAAAATGAGAAAAAAGAACTTAATGGTATTGCAAATTAAATCTAAAAATAATCCAAGAATGAAAGACACAAGTCCTAGTAATAAAAAGTCCTCAATGAACTTGCTTCATGTCCCAAAGAGATTTAAAAATTACAGCGATGATGTGTCCATTTTAGTGTCAACCATCTCTTGTTGAATCACATAAATATTATTCCAGGTTTGAACTTAGTACAAATTTCAATGAATAACTTTATCCATGAACTTTATCAGAGCCCTTTTGTATTTCCAGAGAAAATGATCACTTAATTCAGTAATTGGAAGAAAATAAAATCCAGCCCATAACTGGTCACAAAATAATGCAACTTAAAGTGCTAGATGTTAAAGCACAACTTGTAAAATCCTCACGGTCACAAGATACTTGTTGGTCTGGGTGTTATATTATTTTATATTCAGTTTGTTATAGGTTGGGGTATATCTTGGCCCCTGTTGTCATCTCTCAAATGTTTCTGTTTCTGCTTTAGCAACCAATTGAATGTTTTTGCTTTTGCTTATGACCTCAGAAGCCCTAAATTATATTTGTACTAGGGCATAATGCATCCAGCTTGATTAAGTAGTCAATTGTGAAGTGATGATTCAACTTTGTCTATGACAAGATGTTTTTTTTTTCAGGGATGAAGATGGGGAGAAGACAGAAGCAATGAAGCCAAAGCTGACCTTTAATCCCTACTTCCAGAGATTATACCAGGTAAATTGATGCAAGATCTTTACTAAACTCATGAATTTTGATTTAAAAAAATATTAAAATTAGTTGGAAATTGTTTCGCTGTAGTTATACTGGTTTAGGAAAATCAAGTTTTTTCTTATTCAGATACATTGTCCAATTACATTAATGTTTGGGAAATAAACCGGCTTTCTCGACAATCCAGTCCTACTGAAAGATAAAATCTTGTTTTCCTATATATCTCGTATTGATAGAGGGCATTAACTCTTGCCAATTTCCTCCCTTGCTGCTGCCAAGTGATGTTGTAATATGGTTTAGCACCATTTTGCAGCACAAGATAGGCTATACATGGCAGCCAGTATTAGTAATTGGAGAAAGAACCCGTCAAACCACAGAAAGAACCACTGACCCATGAGAAGCTTTTGGCAAGCTTTCTAACTTACCCATATTGGCTTTGCCAGGTGACACTAGTTTTTTAAGCTGAGCATTAATGAAGATGATTGCATGATAGTGTGGTTGGTACTGTTATAAGTAAGCATTCTCTGAGAAACACAGTTTAAAAAATGTCTTTCCCCTCCAACAACATTAGGTAATTAGAAGAGGTACTGCTGAGCAGCTGACCTCTAACCTGGTTATCCTACTTAGGAATGATGACTTGATTTGCCATGCTATGGATAACCCATTCTCCTATTTACTTAAACAGCACAGCCTAGGGTCTCTTGATCTATGACCCCTACATATGGTTAAGAAAATAATTTATTTAAATCCTTAATCTGCAAAATTTCCCTAATGAATCCAGAAAAGCTGATATGCTGTGTTGATTTTTTTGATTGTGTCTCTTGGGTCATCTGGGCTGCATCAACCGAAACTATCATGCGAAATGCTTTAGATAAAAACTCAAGAAGGGTCAATCTTCATGCAAATCAACATTTCTTACTACATGACTGATTGAAATGATACATTTGAATGTGGGACTCTCAAAGATCACTCAGATATCATAAATGTCTGCTGAGGATAGGTAGGGAGGGTAATTCTCTGTCTAGAGTTAGGAGGCTTGAAGAGAGAGAAACTTGGTTTCTTAAAACATATGTATGGTTGCCCCCTAGCTTGTTTAGAATTTTGTTTCCTGTTATTGGGCTTGGATTTATTTTGCACATTTGGCAGAGAAGATACCTTGTCCCTAGTCCTTTTATCATCCCTTGATAGTTGCTAATACTGACTGTTTTGGAACACCTATGTGGGTTGAGTGGAAAGTTGGTGGAGCAGTTCCTGAGATGACAGCCTCTGAATTGGTTCAGTTTTTCCTGCAGAGAGTAATAGCAACCAAAATTGGGTTTCAGCCGTAAAGCCAGAGTATGATGAGGCTTGAGCAATGTGGTCGACAGACATGTATCCCATAATATCAGGTCAAAGTTGGACAAAGCAGTTTATGCATTAGCAGTCTAATATTGAGCTGCCTGTTTATGATTCTGGCAATCCTGGTCATTGCCTCTCATTTGGCCGTTGACAGTTTTCTCGCTATGTCAGAAAATTTGCAAATGATTCCTAATCTAATGTTGAAGTTATGTTCTGGACATGCTTCATTGTAGCATGGAACACATTTTTGTCCAATATAAAAAACAGTGGAGCAGACATGAGAAATACTTATAGATTTTTGTCAAGGGTAGGGGGAACAGTACTGAAGGCATCAGTTTTTTTTTTTACTAGTGAGATGAGGATGCTGCTTGTACTTGGCTTTCTGATGTTGTTGTAGGGTTTAACGCCATTTTTCAGCACGCGATAGGCTATACATAGCGACCAGTATTGCTGGTGGAGGAAGAACCCAGGAAAACCCCTGGAAAGAACCACCGACCCATGAGAAGCTACTGTCAAGCTTTCTCACATAACTACATTAGCCAAATCTCTGCTTTCTGATAAGAATGCCTTAGAATTCCCTGGGTCAACAATTCTGCCATCAAGCCAGTCATATCTCGTTAATTTGAACTATTTGGGAAATGAATCAAGAGGACAGCATCTCTTCCTCCTTGTTGAAATGCTTCAACTTTATAGTCTTCAGTAGTGGTAGGGGGTAGAGGGCATTCTGAAATTTACAACACCGTATTAAGAGAAAGTTGTGTGCATTGTCATGTTCCATGTTAAAGTCATGTACATTTGTAATGTATTTTTTTAGTCAGGGTCATCTAAATAGTTCTTAGCCACATTCATTTACCAAACCATTTACCTTGTCATGGTCATTGGTAGAGAAATGACTGAAAATTGGCATTATCGTGTTCCCTTTTCAATGCTTTTACTATCTTAAATTGAAACAAAGCTGCACACAACTTTGAAATATGCTGTATTGAATGCATTGTATTGTATGACTTGCACCAAAGTTCTTCGATTCAGAAAACCTCTCTGCATATAAATGGCATGTTATATTCTACAATTCAAAGTGATGATTTATTTTTGTGTTATCTGTCCTTTTGGGTAGTGCATTGGTCATGTGTTGTTGAACAACATTTGATTCATTGCAGGGATGGTCCTGGCGTTTAAAAAGCTGTCGCCAAAAAAATCGCTAACCTCCATATTTTGTCGCCAATTTTCAAAAAGTATCGCCAGAACAAGTAGTGTACATTTTTCCAAGTGTTAATTTAGTCTATTAATGTAACAGGCAATGAAAATTACAAAAGATGGGTTAGTTAATACTTTAATTACAACAAGCATTAACAAAATGTTACAAAGTGTTACATGAAGATCCGTCACGATTTTATGGCTGCCCACTTGTTGAATGCAGTTTCAAAGTCTAATTTTTCAATGGCAGGGCAGGGGCAGCCGGGGGCGCAAATAAGACAGGATGGTTCCAATATTAAATTTCGTCAATATTTGCGGCAGCATCGCTGTTGAATAGGCATTTTCCAACTCAATAAACAATGTTGACGTAGTTTGAAAATTGATGCTGATTCTGAAGCGTCTGCCATATTTTGCCCACCACCTATCGAGTGGCTATTGTGGTCAGCTGACCACCCGCCGCGTGATAAAAATTCTGAGCAAATTATGAAGTTCGCCGAAGTCTCCATGAAATGGTCTATTGCTTCCTAAATCCCAAAAGAATGACTACTGAATGCTGTATAAATTTTCTCAACAAGCAAAATAGGATCTCCATTCCCACGAATGAAACTTACATGCGTCTACACCTGGCAATATTGGACCATATATATAAGCATAAATTCACATCCAATTTAAGGATTCTTTCACTCCTGTGTTTTGAGAAATAAATAATTATTTTTAATTATTCAGAACTTGTTTGTTTGTTGTTTTTTATTTCTTCTTGCGGAGTTTAAGTCTCTGTAGCCCTAACACAGGATTGATGGCAAAAGGAAAAGATCAATGAGTAAAATGCACAAATATTATTTACACCGCCTGGATTCATGTTTGGTGACACACTTCTTCTTCAAAATATCACAGCCAGTTGTAAATGAATTGACGAACTTTGCGTTGATACATACATCACAGAACATCTGTTTTAACTTTTTATCATATCTCAGCCACGGATGCCCAAGTTTCCAACTGTCTAGAAATTTTTGGGAATTTTTGCCCCGTTCATCATAATGCGGCGTTGCACTTGAAGCACTATATGTAGATGATGTTGGACTGCAACGTTTATCATCGGGTTCAGCGACTGTATTGTCTGATGAATTTGCACTAAATCCAAACTCTGTTAATTTTGTTAACTTAGGAGATGATGAACATGCAACGTCTAACTTCCGTTTGCTCATGATAATGTTGCACTGGCAACATATATAATTGTGATTGAGATTTTTTCCATTTGCCTTGTATGTATACACAGTAGTCGGTACT
This sequence comes from Unio pictorum, assembly GCA_030141615.1. Taxonomy (NCBI): domain Eukaryota; kingdom Metazoa; phylum Mollusca; class Bivalvia; order Unionida; family Unionidae; genus Unio; species Unio pictorum. The sequence continues at coordinate 3,529,964 of JARLTB010000275.1, read as the reverse complement.
TCAAAGGTTATCAGTTTTCTATGAAGGTTCAGCAAAACTATTGTATTGGTATATGTAACAAAAACCAATAAAAGAATCCAGAGGATTAACCATTCAATTAATTTTATATGTTCTATTCGCGTCTTAAGAAGTCTGCCAGTTGTAGGTATAATACGGTAGCATGATTGACTGTATCACAGCATACAGTACTCAGCCCAGATGTCAGCATAAGCAGATTATGATGTAACAATGCACTGCTAAGATGGTGTTGTCAATACAAACAAAGGTTCATTTGTGTACAGATTGATTCCAATGCATTGCTTAGTCAAGTTTGTGGCTTCCTTTCATTCTCCCTTTTAATTTATCCAGTCCAAATCCACGATTGTACAAATTAAATAACCAAAAAGTCTGTCGCCAAAAAAATCGCCAGACGGGACAATTTTGTCGCCAATAAGGGAAAAAAATCGCAATTTGCGGCATTGGCGAAGCCCAGGACAATCCCTGCATTGAAATATTAAAGAAAAAAAATGATTAGATTAATATTTATTAAATATTGAATATTTACAGGTATTGATATCAGATGTGATTATCAGCAGCACATTATTTTACAGTTATAAAGCAACAATGACAGTGAGATGATACAAATACCACTCATTCATCATTAGATCTTGTCGAATAACAGAGAAAAGAACAGTGATGCATAACGAAGTGATTTTATTTAAATAAGTACAATACTTTTGACATTTTCAAACATGATTTTGTTTCAATATGAGGCTGGCAAACAATACATTTGATTTAACATTACACAAGGAGTGAATTTGGCTTAGTTCCATGATCCTTCAACCAGATTGAATCTGGAATATTTTATGTCTTTTGTTCTACAGTAAAAAGTAACATTATACGTATCAGAATGTGGTAATGCTTTCATGCTTGCATCCTAATTTGACCATAAATTACAGCAGTTGTCTAATTGTATTACTTTATTACTTTCAGTGTATGCAACACCGAGCTTTAAGTCCAGATGACCCACTACCAGAATTGTCTCCCATAGTTGCTAACTCTCTAAAACCACCACAAGAGATTATTGCAACTTGTGAACAAAGTATCAAAAAATTACCAAAGCTCTTCAAACTCGAGGTTGTGAAAAAGAAGGATCAGAAAACTGGAGGAGATATATTTAAAGAAGAGTAAGTTACATTATTTCATTGACAAGAGACAGTAAAACAAGCAGTTAACTCCCCAGTTTAACACTTCAGTAGTCCTGAATTTATTGTCATACAGTAATACCTTGAACGTTTCTGGATTCGCGAATTCACGGATTTGAGAAATTTACATTTGAACCTAACTAATTTGCATCTGTGATTTTTCACAGATTTGCGTAATATTTCCCATTTGTTACTTGGTTTTACTTTACTGTGAGTGCAAAAGAAAACGGCAGCCAATGAATTAGTATAGGGGTAATATTAGTATTCCATACTGTAAATGCACTAATGTGGCAAATACCCATTTAGTCCGAGTTTCCTCTGCTCTTGCCACCCCATTTTTGTTATTTGGACATTTATGTTGGGTTGTAGGGTCAGAGCGCATTCACTATTGAAAGTTTTAATTCACCGACACCATTTGGTGTCAGCATGGGGTAGGCGCATACTTGTTGGCCCAGCAAACTTGAATGGTCTTTCATTGATATATACCTGCATGAAATCGATAGGAATATGATTTATTTTCTCAATAATTGTGAGTATAGCATTCATTACGTCTTTAATCCGCTGATAGACGAGATGAAAGTACATCGTTACTGAAATTTGACCTGATCTAGTCATTTGCATTCTTAGTCATGTGACTACACAAATCTTGCAACCTACATGTTAATGACATCAGAGGTCAGACAGTCACGTGATATCAACAATACGCCATTTCTAGTGTTGGGTAGGAAACAAATCCAACATAAAAATGAACGTGAGGTAATTTTGTTTTAGATAAATGAAGACATAAATCATATTCCTATCGATTTCATGAAGGTATATATCGATGTAAGATCATTCAAGTTTGCTGGGCTGGCAAGTAAATGACTGCCCTAAATGTCCAAATATCAAAAATGGGGTGGCAAGGGTTAGAGAAAATTTGGACTAATACCCATTAGGCGACACTGTACTCTATTTTTACTCCAACCATTTATTTCTTTTATTAAGGGTAATGTATTAAGCTAACTTTTAAATTAAATTAAAGTGCTTTGGGAGCATGATTTGGGTCATGTTTAGGGTTTAAACTCTAGAAATAAGTATTTATTAGCATTTTTAGTGACTCGTACCAAACATTCATGATTCCTCCTGATCCACGACGGATTCTGGAACCTAACCTCGTGAATGTTTGTGGTATTACTGTATTCTAAAATGTGCAGTGTTGTGTGGTCATCCATTCAAAGTTGCTAGTTTTCTTCATGTTTTCTGGTTTTCTTCACATCTGGTAGGAGTCACTGTGGCTTTTGTTAGAATTTTGGACATTCAACCAAAGAGATGCATATTCAAATCAACACTTAGTCAATGTAATTGGCAAAAACTGTTTATTTTTTATACATTTTATGTTGCAACACATATTTGAGATGATGTGACAAACTTTAGAGTTACACATGTCTTTTATGTTTTTCCTCACACTCATCAGAGTAACCTGTCCAAAGGTACTTATTTGATTTTTGTGTTATTTCCCAGCTAGATTTACAGTTATTAAAAGTGTATTTCCTTTTTGCACTTCATTGAGATGGAGAGGGTAGACCTCAGGTACTCAGTGACTTCTTGGTGTTGTTGCTGTTGTTGTTACTGTTGTTGTGTTACTGTTGTTGTTTGTCTTTTGTGGGTTTAATGCCATTTCTCAGCACCAGATACATGGCGGTCATTGTAAAAAAGCCAGGAATACCCTGGGAAGAACTACGACCCCACAAGAAGCTACTGACAGCTTTTTCACATACATTGGCTGAACCTTAGACTTGAAACCACATGGACAGAGGTGAGACGACAGTGATCAGTAAAGGCAAGCACTTTAGACCACTTGATCACCCATTGATTTTTGTGTTATGGTGTGATATATTGTTATTAAGCATTGCGATTTCTCTTTTGAACTTCTTTGAGGTTGGAGAGTTAAGTCCTGAAGTAGTCAGTAATTGTTATGTTAACTTACAGTGTGATGTACATTTATTTAACATTGAGGTTTCTCTTAGTGTGATGTACATTTTTTTAACATTGAGGTTTCTCTTACAGTGTGATATACATTTATTTAACATTAAGGTTTCTCTAACAGTGTGAAATACATTTATTTAACATTGAGGTTTCTTTTACAGTGTGATGTACATTTATTTAACATTGAGGTTTCTCTTACAGTGTGATGTACATTTATTTAACATTGAGATTTCTCTAACAGTGTGATGTACATTTATTTAACATTGAGGTTTCTCTTTCAGTGTGATGTACATTTATTTAACATTGAGGTTTCGCTTACAGTGTGATGTACATTTATTTAACATTGAGGTTTCTCTTACAGTGTGATGTACATTTATTTAACATTGAGGTTTCTCTTACAGTGTGATGTACATTTATTTAACATTGAGGTTTCTCTTACAGTGTGATATATATTTATTTAACATTGAGGTTTCTCCTTTGCACTTCAGTGAGGGTGGAGATGCAGGTCCTGCAGTTAAACGTCGTCGTATTGATGCCAGTCTGGAGGGTGGCATGAAAGATATTGCCAGAGCCAAAGTAACTGAAGTAAGTGTAAAGACAATTGTAGTAATCACTTTTAGAGTTGTGATAACATTGTAAGAGTTTGATATGGTTTTTGTTTCCATTTTTATCCTAAATCCCGTACTGGAATCTTACCATGTGATCATGGATCATTATGAATCAAAAGCAATTATTTATGTCCATCCTTGTTGTACTATTTGTCCTTTGTGACAAGGACACAGGAAAAGAAATGTGTGTTTATGGTTTTGGTTGAATATATTTTAGGTGCTTATATTTCTATGATGGCAAATCTGGGTAAATTCAGTTTGCAGTTGGACGTGACTCATAAACGAGTATATATTGTACCACATTTATAGCTGGAAAGTGTTATACACATATAAATAGAAGTTTCAATCAAACCTTCATATCCTTATGTTAAATATTTTCAAGGTTGGAACAACAAGTCCTGTGGAGGATTTCCTTACCTTGATAAGTGCAAGGGATGAAGACAAATTTGAGCAAGGTACATCAAAACTCAGTTTTTTTGCTTGAAAATTGAACAGCATCAGCTGATTTCTTTTTGCAAATTATTGATTTCACCTTATTAAATCTTTTTTTTTTGCAATTTAGGAAGATATATTGACAATTCATGATTGTTTTAGTGTTGCCATTTTTCCATTTTTCATGGGTTTCATGGCTGTGCATGGTTTAAAAAGAATTACTTGATGAACAATTATCTATGTGTGGAAACCATAGTATACTTTCCCAACCCCCATCCCCATTCAATCATCGAGGAGGAATTTCTGAGTTGGACTTTAGATGTGTTCTTGAATCACACATTTCTTAGTGTTTTTTAAAAAAAATTTTAGCATTGGAAGAAAAATAACATTTTTCTGCTTTATACATGAACCAAACAATATGTGAGCCACACTTAAATATTTCTCTAAAAACATCTCAAACAATGCAATAACAATTAAACCCACCAGTTTTATTCATGACATGTAAGCCATATTGGACCAACTTGGATCCTATTCATTGTTTACCTCCACCATCATTTGTGGATCAGAGATCCTCCGATTTTTATTCTGACCCCAGTTCTGATACCATCTTTGATTCTCGCTCTTTCACCCTTAGGAGAAGCACTGCCTTTATTACTATATCACTTCATTAAACAATCCGAATTTGTCCATAATAATGATTACTTCATTAAGATAAAATATTGTCAGTTTGTTGTGTATATATGTGTTAGATTTCTAAGCCGAATATTCATTCATGCAATATTACACCAATGTAACAATCCTCTCACCAGTAGTCTAGTTCTCATTGTTTCTGTATTATGTAGATAAAACATAAAATTCTAATTTTTTTAAACTAAATATTTAAAAAAAAAAATCTTTCTTCAAAAATATGTGCAGTCTTTAAAGTGATAGTTTTTCCTACAAACAGAAGAATACCATACATGCAAACTTCAGATGGTAAACTTGCATTTATTTTTGTATGTAACAGATACAGGCTACATGCAGGATGCTGTCAGCAGTTGGACTGCAATGTGATGCATCACCAACCCTGGCAAATATACATTAAATGGATTACCATAGTGATCATTTAATTTTTCTTATAAGAAAATCAGTGTTTTGGACAAATGACATTATTTCAAACTTAAATTGTAAAAGAAATTATGTAAAATGCTGCTGTCCTAAATATCAGAACATTTTTTTTGTTGTTGTAACAAATTTGACATTTCTTTGGTGTAATTGTATTGAACAGATCATGCCAACAGAGCTCAAGGCATTAAGTATTTCCCCTTCTTTTCCTGTTCTAATTTTGTCCCAGCCTTTCATGGTATATTTTCCTTAAACTTTTGAACGTTTGGTAAGGAAAGCTAAATAAGACATTTTATAGATGTTGTTATAATACCTGTAGGGTTATTTAAAGGTTGGGCTGAATTAAAATTCCTGACATAATTTGATACCTGTCTAATTAACCAAAATGTTCCACAGGTAGAACTTGACTCAATTCAACTGCTCAAAGATGCAGATTACACATCAGAGTCACAGAGATGCTTCTAAAGAAGCCTTAGTAATGAGTAAGAAGACTGACTAGGAAGACTGACTTGAAACACGGGTCAAATCTGCTTGTGATTTTTTGCCATTACCCAGTGCTGTATATTCATTATGACTTCGAGCATATGCCAGAAACATAAGTCGATTAAAACATTTTTTTGTATTTGGAAAAATAGGACTGGTAAATAAAAGGATAGTAATGGGTGCAGAACTGAATATGTTGTTAATTTTTACAGCTTGTGAGCAAATGCAGAAGAGAATCAAACAGCTGGTTGTTGATTCGTTTGGAGACCAATTTTATGAGAAGGCCATGGACTGTCTTAAGACTCTGCGCAAAGAATGTGTGAAGGTAAGGAAGGTTGTTTGCTTAAAGGACCCAACCAGCGATTATTGTTGGCAAATTAACAGGGGTTACCAGCAAGAATCATTAATCGCCACTTATTAATGATTGATTATGTGGAACATTGCTTAGATCTGTGGTAATTAAACACCTAAGCTTTACCACGGCAAAGGATCAACTTAGATCTGTGGTAAATGATCACCTAAGCTTTACCACAGCAAAGGATCAACTTAGATCTGTGGTAAAAAATCACCTAAGCTTTGTCACGGCAAATGATCAACTTAGATCTGTGGTAAATAATCACCTAAGCTTGGCAGAGGATCAACTTAGATTTGTGAATAATAATCACCTAAGCTTTGCCATGGCCAAGGATAAACTAAGATTGGCTGCTGTCAGATGTAATCATCAAAATACAAATCTTTTTGCCATCAAGACACTTTATTTGTGTTTAAAACCCAATATAACATTATGTAAATAGTAGCTATTGACCATTTGTAGTCGTGGCTATTGACAGTAAGTATGTATGCAAATACCTTTTTGTTTTTTTAAGTTATTTTGCTTCAGACAAACTTTTAAACTATTGTTCATTGACACCAAGAATATACAATTTGTTGTGTTCATCAGTTTTAAATGACCAGACTGACAAAGTATGATGGTTGCATAACTATGTTTATACCAGAGTCAAGTCTGTCTTAAGCAGCCAAGAAAGGAAGTGGCCACTATAGTCGATGTTTAACTTTATAAAAATCTATATGTGGGTTCTTGAATAAGTCTTTAAGATAGGTGTTTGTCTGCTGCACACTTCTCTATATTGCCCCATCCACATCTTTGGATTTAGAACAGCTCCAGTGGCCTAGTGGTTAGAGCATCTGCCATGAAAGCAGGAGGTCGTGGGTTTTAGCCCGGCAGAGTCATACCAGAGACTTACAAAAATGGTACTAACAGCTACCTCACTTGGCATTCAGCATTAAGAGGTTAGTGTTAGGACTGGTCGGCCTGGTGTCAGGATAATGTGACTGGGTGGGACATCATGCTACATGTTTGCGGCATGATGCCCCAGTGCTAGACATCATTATAAACTGCCACACTGCAGATATCGTAGCGAAATGACTGAAAAATTGTTAAAGCTACATTAAAAATCTTAATCACAAACATCTTTGGATTTAATTTAGAAAAGGTATAGATGGTCCTTTTCATTGGTATATAAACATATTTCCAGTTTGCACAGAATAATGATTATAGTTTGCGATATAAATATTTGCAGTTTCTTTATTCATGTACAGAGCACGTGATTTAAGAGCTCATTCAGTATCAATCGTGACAATAAAAGCATCAAGGTATGACAGAATTATTTCACCTTGGGACATGTGGTTTCGAATCTCAAGCTTGTCCAATGTGGGTATGTGAGAAAGCCTGCCAGTTTATTATACTGGCCACCTTATCTAGCATAACAACATCATGGCAGAATTAGGATGCAATTTTTCTTATTATATATGAAAAATGGTGTTATGTCAGAGTTCTATGCTATGTTAACATTATATTGGTTGCGAATCATTTATATCTGCATCATACCGACCTGCACCTCACATCACACTAGACAGTGATTTCTATGATAGTCTCAAGCAGATTGCATAGTGTATTAAAGGCCATATTTAATTCTGTTTTCTTCTGTTTTGTATTATATTTCAAAACTGAATAGATGCAAATTATGGATGATATAGCTTTGAATGGGCTCATGTAACATAAATATTTAATTTTTCCTTCCAGAAATCAGAGCCAAGACAGTACAACACATTTGTAAAGCAGTTCAAGGAGATGCTGATTGCTAAAGCTAGGAGAGACTTTTGGGAGAAGATTGTGTTCAGTTAGTACTGTCATATTGTCCTATCCTTATTTATATTGCAAAAATTTTTAAAAAAAATTATCCTGTAGACCTTTAGCTCAGAATAATGACATTTGTATTACCATTTATACCACTGAGGTCCCCATGTCCACCCATCTTTGAGATGGTGTTAGCTATTTCCAAAGTTGCAAGATATGAATCAACTGTTAGATGATAATTTTTTTTACAAATAAAGTACCAGGCAATGAAAACATTCAAATTTTGTGATATCTGAGTTACAATGTAAAGTGTTTAACAGCTGTAAGGGTTCCCACACTACATAGAAATCGGGCATAATTGGGAAGAATGATAATTTTTATCCTGACCGTGAAAATTCTTTGTATTTCGCAAATATTAATGACAGTCATGAGAAACTCAGGAAATTTTCCACTACCACATGATGCCTGAAACAATCACATGATTGAGTCATAACTAAACTGACTTGGGATTTTATGGGCACATAGTAATTTAGTTTTAAACTATTTTTGTTACAAGAACACATTTTAATTATTTGCATTTTTTTTTTTAAATATATATTCTTAATAGGGTATGTTCACTTTCTATAAGATGCATGCATATATATATATATATTGCTATAGAATTCTTTAGAATTGAAGGCTTTTAAGGAAACAAAACTAATTTATGTTCATTGTATTGCTCCCACTTGGCACCATAATGCAGGTCAGCAAAATAATTTTAAAATTTGTATTATATAGACGGCACATAGTACTCTATAACCATGCCTTCACCTCCAATCTTATTGCAGACAAACAGGGATTGATTTCTACAAGTGAGTGTGAGGATAGTAATGTAACTAAAGAGGAAGCACAGAAGTTTGTGCAAGGGGAGGAAAAAGAAGATGAGGAAATGCCAACAGATGAAGATGAGGACGAGGATCTTGTAAGTAATTTTCATTAGTCCATATGGCCAAAGTGAGTTTATTGAAAGATCATTTGTATGATGTTCTTCATCCATTATCTGTCATATATCATCCATTAACAGTTATCAATACTAATTTGTTCTCAAAAAAAATACTTGACCAATTTGCAATATGATTTTACAGGGAGCATTTGGCCATCAAGGCTTTTCACATTTACACAATGTATATCAATCTATCATCCAATATGGGTGCCATTAGTAAAATTAGAAACATCTTCAGACTGCTTCTTCCCCAAAACCTCTTGACATATTTTGATGAAATTTTAATAGACAGCATTCTGATATAAAGGTCTTAAATGTTTATTCAAATTATTCTGATCAATTTAGCAGTTGCTGCTGAAAATACAGAAATCTCTTATCAGCTGTCTAACAGATTTTGTCCCAAATTTGACAGAATATATGTGGACATAGAAGTCTTCATTTCTAAGCTCAACTGGCCATAAGGCCATGTGAGCACATGATAGGGTCAAGCATCTTTCATTATGTACAGTGAAATCTTGCATCATGCATCCCTCCATAAAGAGATTTTTATTTTGACTCTGGAATCCATATCTGTGACCTGCATTCAGGTAGTGGAATATGGATTTATATCATCAAAAGCTGTGATGAGTTTAAGAGACCCCTAATAATCTTCCATCATTACCACTCTGTCAATTTTAATCAGATTTGGAACATTGGCTAATGCTATTAAGATCTCAAAAGAGTTTGATAATGAGTGAAATATATACATATTAATTAGATACTTGCATATTAATGAGATACATGCATATTAATGAGATATGTCCATATTAATGAGTGACATGCATATTGAAGAGATACATGCATATTAATGAGATACATGCAAATTATTGAGATGCATGCATATTAATGAGATTCATGCATATTGATGACATACATGCATATTAATGAGATACATGCATATTAATGAGATGTGTACATATTAATGAGATACATGAATATTAATGAGAGATGTGTTTATTATCGAGAGACATGCATATTAATGAGATACATGCATATTGATGACATACATGCATATTAATGAGATACATGCATATTAATAATATTTTCATATGATTGGCTGAGCTTGAAATGCCTTTGTAAGCGATATTTCTGAGCTGACTTTGAGGAAACTGAGGGCTTTGATCACAATTTGAATTTCATCTTATATCATCGTGATATTGCTCATTTATAAAGAAATATTGCATTTGATTGGGCCTCTCCAGTGGCCTAGTGGTTAGAGCATTCACCTCGGATGCAGGAGATTGTGGGTACAAACCCTAGTTGAGTCATGTGAAAGATGGTACTAACAGCTTCCTCGCTTGGCAGTCACCATTAAGAGGTTACTGTTAGGACTGGTCAGCCTGTTGTCAGGATAATGTGACTGGATGGGACATGATGCTACATGTCTATGGCATGATGCCCAAGTGCATGACATCACTATACACTGCCACATTACAGACATCACATAATAATGTATGCAATCAATATAAACATTTACAGAAAACTTTCTTCTGACCAAAAAAGCTCTTGCATTTGGCTAATATATAAATGTCAGCCAGGCAAATGATCTCATATCATTTGGGCTTAATTTTTGTCATCATTTTTGTCCACTTGGCATCATGTTGGACCATATGTTTTCCTGTCTGTTTGTCTTTATATCAGTATCTCTGATGGTGTCTTTGTTTTTCATTCATGCTCATTTTGCTGGTCATCAGCAGAAATTCAATCAAAGCACCCTGACATATTTTTAACATACTTCCTTCCCTGGGTACCATGAACGTTTAAATTGAACAGCCGTTATCAAATACAGCACACAGATATTATAATGCCCTGTATTGGGACTTAGTCCCTGTAATCAGTATCATCTTGTGAACTACAGCGTTCCAGGCTCCTTCAATATTATACAATTCCTATAAACAGGATATTTAAATCTTATAAAATACATAGAGGCCATTCTTCATTACATAGTTCTGGTAATCAGTGTACATTGATCTTATTGAATACAACATTCTAGGGCCCTTCTTTATTTTATCCTTGTAATCAGTAATAAATATATTCAAATAAAATCTAAAGCCTGTCAGTCATTATGTGTATTAGTTACCTTCATGTACCTGTCTTTCTTTGCAGTTGGATGAGTTATGAAGCAAGTTGACATTGATGATGGAAATATATTTGAGGAAGTCAGCTGTAATTGGTTTCCTCATGGATTGAAGATTTCCAATGGAGATATGTTTTAAAAAAAAATAAAAGATGCAGCTTAAGAAATACTGACAAATAAATATTGTTTTCATTTCAAATATCGTTTTATTTACTTTCTGTAGGTGTCACTTTGTTTATCTCTTCATAAAGAAATGATTTGGCTATCTATTACTAATTCCTGTACATGATAGTCATGGAAAAGAAAACAAAATATTACATTTATTTTTAAAGCCTTCAAAATAGCATTTAGGAAATAGCTATAAAGAAATTTAGTTATTACACAAGAAGAATGATTTTGTACATGTTGTAGTTTGCAAGTGTAAATCAATGTTAATTTTATTGTTTTCTCAAGATCACAGTGTATCATTTTTGTTAACCTTGTTCCAGCTGCTATGTGTCAATGTTTCTTACACTCATGATTTGCTTGTCTTCTGTCATCTTTTTTTAAGTAGACATATTTAGGACTATAGTATATATATGTCTTGTTCTTTACATTTTAACTAGACCTGTTTAGGTCTTAATTAAACTTTGGATTTTAGTAGACATGTGTAAGACTTGAGTGTTGTTAAGTTTAAATGTGATTGTTATTTTGTTGCATGAATGACTTGTTAGCTATCTACATTGAAGTAAAGAAGAGCTATAGTACAATCCCAGCATTTGTGTTTACATTTATAATAGCATAAACATTTTTACAGCCTCTCAACCTCTCATAACATTCTCTTTCTCAATGCAAGTTGATGTCTTAATGTGATTAGATGTGTACATTGCACATTTGTTGCATATTCTTGGTGAAATTTTTCATTAACTCGGGTTTTTAACTAGCATACTGTTAAACCTGGAATAATGAAACATGTTGAGTGGATGCATCTTGACTCCACCCTCATCACAATGTATGTCACTATGACCTATTTTTCATACTACACATATTTGCTTTTAATGTTGTGGTTTGTGCTTATTTTATATTACATTTAACACACTTCATTATTATTTATGTCTCTGTGAGAACTACATATTTACATCCAAAGGCCATTTTGACTTACATTTTTGATTTAACTAAGTTAGGTTATGTTTTACTTATGGGTGATATACATCTTTCAATGTTGTAAATCCCATTCTGCACAGTTTCTACGGTTAAATGATGATAATAGTTACTAGTTTGGGAATTTTGTGTTTTTTAGTCTAAGACATCATGCTTGATAATCTATTTTGGATACAGATTGTCTCTACTAAATTCAGTGTTAGTATTATTATGAATTTGTTCTCTTTATTACAGCCATTTGTAACATTGGTACACTATGTACAAATTTACTGACACTACTCACATAATCTGGGCCGTAATGCTATTTTAAAAGCTGACACGTATATAAATATATATATCAGCTTACCTCTCTCTCTCCCTTTCCCTCTCCCTATATATATATATATATATATATATATATATATATATATATATATATATAAGGTGAACATTGGATGGTGAAAGTAAGTGAATATCTAACATTAATCATTTGTTATTGATCTCTTCAGCATCCTTTTGTCTTGAGCAGGTGTTTCCCAGATGTCCACATTAATGTCCAATACCTTGGTGTCTCTCTTGCAAACTTCTGTGTAGCGCAGGTGTGTGTGTCCTAGTGGCACTTTGCTATTAGCCAACTCGCGATTTGGCATGCATCCATCATTTATTCAGTGTGCATGTCCAAACCGTTATAGACTGTGCAGTCCTAGCAAGGCTGACCATGATGGGGGGATGCGTGCATACTCCAGAATATGTGTGGTGGGAACTATAACTACATATATATAATTTCCAAGACATGCATAGGCTGCATCAGCAGCAGCAGCATAGGGTAAAGTTATTTGGTGCTAGTGTATTATCCATAACACGATGTCATAGAGAGTACTAATAACAAGCTTGGTACATGTTTTGATGTGTTATTGTTGATCAAGACATATCTCTTTCATTTCTTAGACATATTGAACTGGCATTCAAGATGTGACTATCTCCATCAGTATTTGTCAATACTGGTGACCCAATTGTATGTGAAGTTACTGACAACATAAACTGTATCCATGTTGACAGAAGTTGGATTTTTAACACCTTGAGATATAACTGCAAACTTTTTAGGCTGATTTCCGGTCCAAAGTCCTGCCATGCTTGTGAAACTTGTTCAGTGAGACTTTCTAGTTTAGCCATATTTTGGCTTTTCACTGCCATGTTTTGGGCAAAGAGTTCATCATGTAATAGAAGCTGCACTCTGATTTATGATAGAATAGATTCATACTGGTCTGAAGTCTGATGAGGACAGTCTGAACAGACATCGTGTTTTTGTTGCTTTACAGGGATATATTGCAATAGTTGTTGCAATAAGTCCTTTCACCCGTGTGTTTGCAGAAAGTTGGCATGATAACATCTTTTATATCTCAGTGTATTTCTGGCTATTTGCAGAATTCATGAAGGAGCTTGTGGGGGCATTTGGATAGAACAGGTTTTACACATTAATTTACCGGAAAATTTTCGACTTGCTTGGCTGTCTTACACTCTCCATAACTGATCAATGGTTGGTCAAGCATACATTTTTTCCATGATATGCAAGCATTCAATAGCATTGAGAGATGTAACATTTACAATGTTTTTTTTTTCCAGGATTGTGACTCCGAGATGTGTTTTACACACCATCCATTTACTTGGAGCAAGCATTAAAACAGCAATGATATCCCCTGTAACTGATTTGGGATGAGCTATCATTTAAAAATTGAACTTATTGCATTCTTGATCCAGTCATAGATGTTTCAGATGTAGTCTTTATTGGTTTAGGTCTGGATGTTCTGATATAGCTACAGCCAATAGTGATCATTACTTCAACCCTTTGCACCATGCCCCCACACACTAGTGTATAGTAGACGTTTTGGTCAGTGGGCGAAGGTGTTGACAAGTGGATGTGGGAGCTGTTAGGTTAAACAAGGTCAGGATGTGTGGGCATTGTATAGTAGGTCTGAGTGCTGGTAAGTAGGTATGGTTGAATCAGACATGTTAAAGTCACCTGATCCCCATCATAGGAACCAATCTTTAGTTGTAGGGTTTAACGCCATTTTTCAGCACGCAATAGGCTATACATGGCGGCCAGTATTAATGGTGGAGAAATAACCTGGGAAACCCCCCGGAAAGAACCACCGACCCATGAGAAGCTACTGGCAAGCTTTCTCATGTAACTACATTAGCCGAATTTAAGACTCGAACCAACACAGACAGAGGTGAGATGGCAGTGATCCATAGCGGAGTGCTTTAAACCACTCAGCCACTGAGGGCCTCTCCAACCAATCTTAAACCATTGGCTGTTTTAACATCAAATTTCCTTGGCGTGGGAGGAACATGTTCAATATATCTACATCTTTTCCCATTCTTTGGAGTGGACAGCGGAAACGGTAAAAAAAGGAGAATGGTGTGAAAATGGGAAAAACAGAAGAGAGGCATCTATGAAAGTTATAGATCATGTTTACATTCCTAAGGTATATTCTCAATTTGTTCATAATGTTGTAACCGCTCCGGTGGCCTAGTGGTTAGAGCGTCCGCCGCGGAAGCGGGAGGTTGTGGGTTCGATCCCCGGCTGAGTCGTATCAAAAAGAGTTACAAAAATGATACTAACAGCTGCCTCGTTTAACGCTCAGCATTAAGAGGTTAGTGTTAGGACTGGTCGGCCTGGTATTTGGATAATGTGACTGGGTGGGACATCATGCTACATGTCTGTGGCACGATGCCCCATTGCTATACATCACCATAAACTGCCTCACTACAAACATTGTAGCGACATGACAGAAATCACTATGTTGTGTTCTATATTTGCGGTAACATTTGTTTTATCTATCGTGACCTATATCGTTTCCACACTACCATGTTCAATAAGTCATGAAGTAGATACCGTTATCTACACAAGAGAGTAACATGTTGAAACGTACCTCTATACTGTAAAACGTTTACTTGTGGAGAGAACGAGCGCTTGTGCGATATATAAAGACTGACAGTCACGGCATCAACGATTAAGCTGTAAGAAAGGATTTTCTTCTGGAAGCGTAGATGATGTCGGTTTCATTGGTTTATAATAACCATATCAATTTAGAGCCGGAATACATTCTATAATAATATATACCTTAGCACAAATATGAGCGCCGGTTTTAGAATTGTGATAAATAACGTAGATCTTTCGTTTGGATGTGAGAACACGTTTTTGAACTTGGTATAAAAATAGCTTACGAAACTATTAACAAATAATTAAATGTAAAATAACGCCTTAGCAATTGTACGATGAGAGGATATTTTACTCTAGTATACTATACTACACAGTTCTATGTATGCTTTTTGTACTGGTATTAAGTACATCTAAAATTCCCACAGTATGTCACGTGGGTTGTTATAAACCCGGATATGATGAGATCAATTAAAGTTTTGTTTTATGTAGCAACATTTTTACTTTTCTAAAAAAGGGACATAAAACATAGCACAAAGCCCGTCTTAAGTACCTGATTGTTACGAAATGCCCGATATGGCCCAGTTAGACCACCATAGTTTTATTAATATCAAGGTGTTGTGTTTCGCGCACCATAATATTTTTTTTATGAATATAATTGTTCTTTGTATCGCGTGACACCATTATTGCTTGCGCAGCACGTGCGAGTTATGTATCAATGCGCACGAGTATATATATATATATATATATATATATATATATATATATATATCGCGTAGAAATCTAGAAGGGCACAGCCAGTAGAGAGAAGCTCTAAATGTATGTCGGGGCAGGTGCCATTTTCGCTAACTTTGAGCCAAAGAGTTTGGTGAGTTGTATGCTTTTTAATCAACTCTTTTCATTGTTTACGATTAATATTCAGTTTCGTAAAACGTTCTTTGTTGTATTATGTGGTTGCGTTATTGTATCACACTTGTAATTCAATTTATTAAGAGGGTATGGCCTATGCAATTTGGTAGCGAGATGGTAATTTTATCTGGTCGCTACTATGACTAATGTTGAAAACAAACTATGTATGTATTAATATCTTAGTATATCGTATTTTTATTTTATTTGCATACCATTCCTACGTCACATTTTAGGTATATTTTAAAGTAGTTACAATTAAAGCAGACTATTCGGAAAGTTGTTTCTTTCCATTATTCAGCTCACTGGGTATGAATAGCCAGATGAGCGTGTGAATATGAGGATGTCTGGTACACCATTACGAGGGTAAACCACCAGTTCATTGCCAACGTGTAGGTACAAGTCTGGAGGGCAGAGTGACCGTGCCGGAAAGCAGGTCGAGTCACCACTGAGATACATATGTGGTGATATCGACATTGTGATAACTAGTGTTTGACTACATGAATTTTGCAATAACAGTAGTGTTTGACTACATGAATTTCGTAATAACAGTAGTCTGACTACATGAAGTTTGTAACAAGTATTTGACTGCTTGAGTCTGATATAGTAGTCAAATCCAATTTCCTATTTGTTTTACATTCATATTATATTTGTGTAGCAGCAGAGAGGGTGAACAGACCACGTTTTCGAGCAAAAATAAGGCTTCCAACAAAATCTCATTTTAACCAAAAAAAATAAGTCTCCATTTAGCAAACGGAGACTTTACGATTTTTTAATCAATTTTGGTCTCAACGATGTGGTCAAAACCCTCTCTGCTGCTACAAGTTAACAAAAATAATAAATGATTTCAACCGAATATTTGATCGAGTCGTTAGGACGAAAATCATTTATGATTTCACAAACAAACTAATCGCTAACACCTCTTCTTGTAGATCAATTAGATTATTGGACTGATCTGTGAGTTTGAAATTAATTCTGGTTAATGAATCATTATGACACCGCATATAGACTGGATTAACCGGAGACTCGATTATTAAAAATCCTGGAGGAGCTGTTGGTGCAAACGAATAAAGAATATATCCTTGCTGAGCTTGATTTGATCGTTCGAGATTAATTTGATAGCTTCCTTCGATAACATCACATACTAAATTGAGCGCAATCACTGAGGATATATTCTCGTTGAACGGAGCGATATGCCTACCGCCACCATCTGGATCATTATTATGTTTGAGGATTTTTATTTCCTGTCATGCTGTTTTTTTCCATGCATCATGAATTATTTTAAAACCAACATCGATGGTGTCACTGAGAAGTTTTTTTAGTTCAGGTACGTTATATCCCGGTAGTTTGAATGTGGGGATATCTTCAACGCGGATTTTAAATTTTGATGCAAATATTGTTCTCGTTGCGGGAATATCATCGAGTATAATTTGAATAATTCGTAAATGAAATTTTTCCATATCGTCGATGATTTTGTTACATGTTTCTACAACGCTGATAAATTCATCTCGGGTGAGAGTACCGGATTTAAGAGATATTAACAACAGTGAAAAATCATTATTCATTGCTGTGAAATTTTTAATAATTTTAGATTCGTCAGCAGTATAATGACTCGCCCTCTCCTCAAGATCGTATCTTATCCCAAAAAAATCTAAGGGTATCCTGTACTCTTTATAACTCTTTATTGGATTATCAGGTTTTATTCTGTCGGTGATATAATCAGTTTTTTGTGGTTCTGGTAAATCAACGGTTTTCCCTCCTGGTGGTAATTCAGGCCATCCTAGTACGGTTCTAATAGAACTTTGATAGATATCTACGACGTATCCTTCTGTGCTTATCTCAATTGCGGATGATAGCGTCGGCTCATGAACTGTTATAGCGATTTTTGACTCTACTCCAGTAATCGATTTTATTCTACGTTGCAATTCAGCATTGATTTGTTCGATTTGGTATGATCCGGTTGGTATCGAAACAACGTTCCAGTCTGGGGTACCGTCGTCTTTATTCTTATACGAGAACACCAGTGAATTATTCGGTTGTTGACCACCAAATGATTTTGATCTGATATTAGGCCAACTGTGATACACTCGTAGTTTTGCTAGCGCTATCTCCTTCACGGGGACTGGGCTAGGGAAATTCACACTGAATTCAGGATTCGTTGATGTTATTGATATCATGCTTGTTTGTACTGGGTTCGTGTTCTCCACTATTTGTTGAAGTAATTCCATCGGTGTTGTCATTGTTATTATACTCATGATTTATTTCTAATTTTGATATCGCGGAATCGTAAATACTGACCATCACTGAGAACTCACTATCTGATATCGTTGAGGTTATTGAGATCATTCTGGTTTTCGCGTTCGTGTTTTCTAATTCCATCGGTGTTGTCATTGTTATTATACTGTTGTTGTCGCTCTAATTTCGATATAGCGGAATCGTAAATACTGACCATCGCTGAGAACTCACTATCTGATATAATCGTATTATCAAGTGACGACGATATCATCAAGGATAATTGCGAGTATGCGGTTGATACAATATGAAATTTAGTCGAGTAATCCTGCAGTTTACTCTGGCTGCATGATGATATCTTTTTTGTTATCCCGGTTGATATACCCGCGATTGTAGCCGCCGCAGAAATGCAAATTGGAACTACGACCGGGGCAATCATTGTAACCGATGCGAGTATTATTCCGGCGCCAGCGAGAACGCTTGACACCGAGTACATAGTAATATCAATTGCGGTGATTCTTCGTCGGTATTGTTTTATTTTTATCTGATACTCCTCGGCGAGGGTTTTGAGTCTAGTCTGAAATTCTCTGACCTGATAATAGCGACATTGCGTTGATGAAATCATTTTTATTTAAAAACACTAGTGTTTTCAATTATTTGCCATCGTTAGCGGGAATTGCTAGTACTTCAGCCGGAAAAATGATCTACGAGTTCTATACACCAGGCTATTTTTGATCTAATGGTGGAGCTATCAACCGCGGCGAAGTGAAAGCCTGGTGTTCTGCCAGTCTCGATAATTAACGTCGCGACGCCACCAGAGTAGGTTCTATTGCCCATGATCAGATTAAATTGATCGATAGAGGCCCACGTTAACCTATAGATACCATCAACCTTCGCTTCCCCACCCCCCAAGAGATCGACGATAATTTCACTAAAATCGCCTCGTATCCAATCCTCGATTCTATGATTGATCGTATACACGATATTTTTAATGCGCTTGTGCGGAATCTTTACCTTTTCAGGATTTTCTATTAGTTTAGAAATATCGAGATAATTTGCCTTGATTTCATTTTCATTCATCATCCTTCCCGCGTCCTTGTTAAAAAAGAATAGCGATAGAAAGTTTTTGATTTCAGCGAGAGTCATGCCAACCACAAGCGGGGTTCCAAAGAATTTATGTACGACATTTTTGCGAAAACTATTATAACCTCGTATATGATCATCCAGCTCACGGCCGTGGGCGGCAATCTCGTTGCCGTGGGCGGCAATCTTATTGTCGTGGGCGGCAATCTTATTGTCATGGGTAGCAATCGCGTCTGGGATTGTAGACACAAGTGCGCCTGGTTTAAGTTGTCCACTGTTGGAATATAGCACAATAGAGTTTTCAGCGGCGTCGCGCTGCCGTATCAAAATATCATCCAATGACACATCACTGCTTTTCAATTTACCCTGTTTGTCTTGAAATACAACTATTTTATTAGGATCAACACTTGTTAAGTTCAACGTCTCAGTGATTTCATCTTCGATTATTTTTTTTTATATCCTTGATAGAATCAGGGGGTGCAGTGCCATCGGGTTTGGGTTTCAAAGATCTCCCCCAAATATCAATCATGATATTTTATACACCTCTCTCTAAAATCGTTTTTGACGACTTCGTTGAAAAATCTTCGATTTTCGCCAGCGATTACTAGTGTATTCATTCACGACAACATGTGGTGGTTTTCCGCTTGGGTTACTCAAGGAGTTAGAAATAGCATTAAGGACATTTAATACTTCGCTGCCACATATTGGTGGGTCATTCATTTGTTGTGTTGGTAGCGTAGAATACCAAGTCTTCATTGGAAGGGTTTTTATATAACGCATAAACTCGCTTGGCGGAGCTAACCCATATGAATCAAAATAGACAATTCCACGCGGATCGATTGCGTATGCAACCCAGTGAGTTCCCGATCCGCTGCTGTTATCAAGATTGATGATACCTGTTTCAACACGTTTAGGTTTTCTCGGTAATTGATCTCTCATAAAAACCCCTCTGAAGTTTTTTATCGCTAGTTTTTTAGCAGCATCAATTAAATCAAAATTGGACATGGGAACCATAGGTTCCTCAGTCATAGACTCCTCAACAATTGGGTTTTCAACTAATAAACCGTTCCTGGTATTCTTAGACCCGATCCGTGAACGGATCTCCCGCTGTACCATGAATACGGGGTTCCTGGTAGTCTTAGACCCTTTCCCTTTTTTTTACATACTTTCCCAGTTGCCTTTTTCAACGCCATTCCTGCCGCGGTCCCAACGGCTCCCAACGCCGCCGCTTTCGCCACTGCTGGGGCAGCCGCTGCAATCAATGCTGGTATTGCAGCTAACAATGGAAATATACCACCTGATTTTATCATGTTGGCGACTGCAGCTTTCGAAAATTCTATTTGAACTCCTCGCTTATTTTTCATTGCATCATTGAAATGTTTTATTTGACGATCCGTCAATGATATTTTATGTGTACCGCCGGACATCTGCGCTGGTTTTAACGTTATTGTTGTTCCACATTCTTTAGCGGATTTTGATCGCAATTTCTTGACCTGACCATCAGTCAGATTGACACTAACAACACTATATGTCATTTTATTGTAAAACACATTTATGCTTTCAATTGATCTAATTGGAAACTCTTCAAGTTTCATTTACATATTTTTGAAAATCATAGATTTTCCACTGGTGCATCAACTACTCTCATTCGTCCACCAACCCCTTCTAACAACATTGATTTATCACTGAGAATGACAGCAATTGCTCTATAATTAACGCCACCAGGAGCTATACGAGCTCTGAAGTGTATATCAACGACGGATTGCCTTGTTAAATCAAGATGTTCCAGCGAAAAGTAATAAATCGGATAGAGGCTTTTAAAATCAAGTTGAGATATTTGTAAACCAGTATCAACATTTTGATCACGACCCATATATGACAGCATCCGATGATACATACGTGCTATGTGGTTAGTGTCGTAATCAAGCTGAATATCCTCAGATGGTTCTTGTTGTCCGTTTATTCTCAGTGAAACCTCCTTGACTCCTAACCGATCAAATATCATATGACTGCGTTCTTGGGAACCTAACCTATCCCTATTCTGTAGAGCTATAAATATATGACGTGGAGCTGAAACGCCTTGTTTTGATGCCAGGTGCCATGTAAATGTATCAGCAACATTATCCTCTTTGGCATCAGTTGTTGTTGTTAGCCAACTTATCAATGATTTGCCACCTGTGTCCATAAATGAAAGTAGCCGCTCTTCCGTGGTAATTGATGGGGTCATTACTGGCATCCACAATACTATTTTACTCAAAACAACTTTACCATCAGCGGCACCAGTACGCCAAATTGCATCATTGTCATTGCCTTTTCGCACTAACGCGATTGTGTGTTTGGCTCCATAGAGGACTTTTCTGACATTTCTGCAGAATCCAAATATGTGATGGAGTGGAATTCCACATGAAAATATCGTTGTTGTCCTTGTAACATCGCTACTCGTGTTGCAAACCCTAGATTGAAATTGTGATTAATGTCTACGACATCAAAGGTACCAGCCGGTCTAGTATATCCGGCTGGTGCTGGATCAACTGCGGTATCTCGTGTTGCTTTTACCCTAGTATGATTAATGTGATCAGCGTGATCATTAATATCCTTTGCAAACATCATAGACGGACCAGCCGATCTTGTATAATCATCGGAGTATCTTGCTAGCCCGATTATTGTTGTTGCAACATCAACTTCGCGGTCTATTGATTCAATTTCTTTTCCATCAGTGAGATATCTTGCACTTTCAAATAACGCCATTATGCCATTATTAACAAAACCAACTCGAACATTTGAGTCATCTGCATATGGGGTATCAGCTGCAACATTTGTTACGAGTTTTCCCTCGATTTCAATAAATGCTTCACATGGCAAAAAGTATTTACTGGTATCTTGAACTTGTAGTTCAATTCGCGATCGTAGGTCGGGTTGTATTGAATGATAGGAATAGTATTGATAATCGCGGACGGAATCGTCTTTGCGCACTGGGGCTTCCATATCAAGAGCGGGATCAGCTGTTCGTTTAAACATTGTTATTATTATTTAGTGCTTTCAATTGTGAAACTCTTTATAATCATCGTCGTTTTTGTTTTCGTTTCAAACCACTTCCTGCTATCGCGTTCATGATAGCGCTATCTGTTACCGGTGGCGACGGAGTCACCGAAGCAGTCAACGACTCTAGTTTTTCTTCCACTGCGCTATTTATTGCTTTGCTGAATTTTGCAGGCATCACTGTAGTTGATGGCAGCACTGGTGGTTTCACCACTGACGAAGTCATTCCTGGTTTCTTTCGCACCAATGATGCTATTTTATCTTTCGCGGCAGAAAATGCCTTTCCAACTAAATCTCCGATTTTGCTGGTTCCCTTATCGCGAATAATATCAATGGTTTTCATTGATAATTGTTTAGCTAACGGCGCCACCTTGGGAGCCATTCTTGTAAATAACCCCGCAATGGTATTGCCGAAACCATCTCCGTAATATGCTCTATAAACAGGCAATCGTGAGTTCACCACGTAGACGCTTACGGGTTGATCATGGTTGTAGTGTATAATCATCTTGTTATAAAACTAGTAGTTTTTTAATTAGTGATCAATCGCTTACATCCATAGGATTTTCATCATAACGTAGGGCGTCTCTGTGATTTTCAACTAATTCAGCAATGAGTTCTCGATATACATTAATGTCCATGATACCGCCGGCAAATAATCGTCTACAGATATCAGCGGCCTCATTAAGTATTTCCGGTGAGTTATTTCCGGCTCGTTTCCCTCCGATGAGAACCTCTAACCGTGATATATCACTGAGAATGTTACCAGGACATGAAACGCTAGCGTTTCCAACTAGACCACTATCTGAAATTACTGGCGATTTTTGAGATTTAGAAAATCCCTTCCCACTACTATAATCAGGTGCTTCCTCCAGTTTTTCTAAATTCGTACTTTGGAAATAACTAAAAGGATCATCATCATCTCGATCAGATGGTCCAAGCGAAGCTTGGGGTGGTAGTTGTTGTTGAGATTTTTCTTGTTTAGCAGGTGAAAAAGATATTTTTTTTGCAGTTTGTTGTCGCCGTCGCTGCAGTCTTTGTGGTTTTCTTTGTGATTTTTGTTCTTCATATTGTTTATACACTATACCCACCGCATTGATATATTCAATGTATGATGCACTATCTGTCTTAATTTGACTTTTTTCAGTTTTAATTTTGTAAAATATATCAGCCCAATGTTGTATACCTCTTACATACTTGTGCTGTTCTGGTTTTAACATTTTTTTTCTGTTTTCATACGTCGTAACAACAAGTGCAGGAAACTCTGTAGGGTCAGTCTTATCAATTGTTGCTAACCCTTCTTCGTTAAATCGCGCGCCTAATTCATCTACTATTTTATCATTGGTCTTTTTCGGACCAGGTGGGTTTTTTTGTAACAACGCTGATGTCTTTTCAGTTTCCGCTGCTATCTTTTCAAGCACACCAAGAACAGGCACTTCTCGTCGCTTGCCTTCCTCAGGAATATCCCCAAATATTGCTCGTTCAGTTGCTGTTTTCACATCGCTGGTCGCCTTAGTTACCGGGGCGAACAGTTGTTCACTTGACACAGAAAAGTCAGTCTGCGCTTGTTGTCGTTGTTGAAGTTTCTCGCGAAGTCTGTCTCGAACCGGTATAAACTTTTTAATTGCTGCTAGCCGCTCTCGGGCTAATCTAGTTGTAAGCGATTCACCTACCATATATTGTTTGTGAACTAATTTTTCAAATGTGAAACTATCACAATTAAAAGATGAGTTATTAAATAATGTACCATCAAGCTAACGTATCCATCTTCGACAGGGTTAAACTGTACGACGCTATCCGCGAGTGTTTCAGAAATAACATCGCTGGGGGTTTCAGAATTGTAATATCTGAGAACGGCTATGATCGATTTTTGTTAACGACACGGCAACAACAACAACTACGTGAAAATGGAGGCGTTGCAGTGATTACTTGCTACCACAACCAGATCATACAGTACGCACATAACTGCATAAACAGACCCAAACTGCTGAGTATCCTTTCAGGAGAAAATCCCATGTGAGTGTTACAAAAAACGCTAAAAAAAAATTATTTTTTAAATTATTTACTGAAAGCCTATTTTTTTATAGTAACGCTCACGTGGTTAGGATACTGGTTTTTCCTCGTTTAATATTTTTCTAAGATCACGAACCTTAGAACTAATTTCAGCTCGTTTTTGATACTCTTGGCCGAGCTTTTGACGTATTGCTTCAACGGTGCTAAATAGCGTTATAAATACATTAATGTCGTTACCGTATAAACAAACATAGATGGACTTTTGAATTCCTTTCACGAGTCTGTACATCTTAGGTAAAACATAACTACCCTTACTAGACTGATACTCTATGTCTTCATATTCCGAGGCAATCCTGTCACAGTCGAGATCTTCAGATAATACTACCCCTCTATTTTTTAAAATTAAAATTTCAGCAATTATAGAATTTACATCTTTGATATCCATATTTTTATAAAAATATAATATAATATATTTTACCTCTAATTATTAAACAATATTGGGGTCGTTTTTGACCCGTTTTGTTTTATGGACAGTACAATGCCGTATATCTCCACTCGAGTGTTGCGGCAGATTTTAGGCATAACATATACTTAATTAATGGACAGTACAATGCCGTATATCTCCACTCGAGTGTTGCGGCAGATTTTAGGCATAACATATACTTAATTAATGGACAGTACAATGCCGTATATCTCCACTCGAGTGTTGCGGCAGATTTTAGGCATACATATAATTAATTAAGGATGGAATTTGCGATGTCCCCAAAGCATACATCTCCGAAAGGGAGGCATAAGGTGACAAACATCATCTTAGACCGCCCAGAAGATATGCTTGGGAGACATCACTTAATTAAGGATTGATACATTCAATGAAACGATGATGGAATTTGTGATGTAATGATGTGGGACGGCACAAGACAGCACAGACATGAAACGACGGGGCGGATTTTCTACGGCCAATCCAACCAATCAAAAGCAACCAAACTAAATTAACCCGGTTGCATGATTGAGAAAAGACAACCACACGCCCGGGTTAATGGCGTGGGTTAGTTTTGATCGGTCGAATTGGCCTTCGAAAGCCCCAAGCTTATTACGAGTCAAAACGTATATAAGGCGACTAATACAGCAGCGTTGATTCACGGGTGTGTTATTTTATTTCCTTGAATTACTTATTAATGCTGTTTCACAAAATTTAAATGAGACAAAATATTTGAATAAAACACTAAACAAAAGAATGCAGTTGTTGGATAACAGCGTGTATTTCATTAGTTTTCATCGTAAAATGATTAATTAATCGTAATGTTAATTGGACTTCAAGGGGCGTAACTCTGTAATGCGACATTATTATTGTACGATTTATCTCCCTTGATATATAAAATTGTATCCTGTGTGCACGTAGTAGTAATTGAACTTCAAGGGACGTAACTCTGTCATGCGACTTTATTATTGTACGATTTATCCCCCTTGATATATGAAAATTGTATCCTATTTGTGTTTTTCTTTGACAGAGCTGATTTAGTTATATTTTCTGCTACTCTTTGTACTGAAGGCATACAAATATCGAAATATCTACTGGCTTCATTTATTGACTGAAATATTTTCTCCTCGTTAGTTGATGTATCAAATGATTTGACGGATCTCTTTCCAACTGACTTACAGGTCCCTGTCTTGCCCCTTTTTGCATTCTGACTTTGTGAGACGGCTTGAAGATTCTCAAGACAATTATCAGTCTTCACGCCATTTATGTGATCAATAACAAGGCCGTCTTCGATTAATCCGTAAAATGCTTCATAGATAGCTCTGTGACAGAAATATTTCTTCTTTCTGGCTGAAAACATCAAGTATACCATATTATTTACCCATCCAACCGGCTTCTTTAGTCTGCAATTTCTAACAACACCATCACGGGATGCTTCATAATTAACAAGCACTGGGTGAGGTCTGAAATCTTGGCTCATTTGTATAATAATACTATTTGTCTAATTTATTATCTGCTTTAATTATAAACCTCTTGATATAATCTTGAGGGTTTTTTATGATTTTGTCATCGTTAGGGTCAATGACTGCATTTTTTATTCGTTTGTCATAATATCGTTTTAGTTCCCTGTATCTTTTACCCCCACAAGCAAGACACAACTGCGATTTTCCCCTTACCCCAGCCCCACATTGAAGGCATGGAAGAGGACCGAAAGAACCGTTGCGAACGCTTTGTAAATGATACCCACAGAATTCGCTTCTGCATGATTTGTTACACGGGGTTGTTGATCCAATCATTAGCCACTTGCAGTGATTCATTATACTATATTTTTCTATTTAAATACTTGATTTAATTATAACATGGAAGAGTTCAAGAGATTATCGAAAATTAAGCCTTGGAAAAATCCTAAATTCATTGATTATAACATGGAGGAGTTCAAGAGATTATCGAAAATTAAGCCTTGGAGAAATACTAAATTCAATCTCGATGAGGAGTTCAACAGATTATAGAAAATTAAGCCTTGGAGAAATACTAAATTCAATCTCGATAGAGTCTCTGATACACCAAAACATCTAATCGGTGATAGAACTATACTGAGTAAAATCAGGGAGTGTTTTAATGAATTCTACCGAGACGGTGCAGCATACTGCTGGTCGACATTTCGAATTATTGATGAAGATGTCAATGTACCCATCATCGATGCTACTATGAACGATGAAAGAGCAGCTGAGATAATTTCACACCTTGGCGAGCCAACGGGGTGGAAATCTAAAGATGGAAATCGCAAAGCAATTCCCAAGCAAAGCAATTCCCAACAGAAGTATTTTTTCAGAATAAAATTCATTATCGAAGTCGAAGGCAAATGGATTATCAGGGATAAATTTGAACCAATCCTCAAGGATAAAAAATCTGTCATTGTGAGTAGAGATTCCAAACCAGGAATTCTAACTGGAATTGACAAACCATACTACGAGAGATCTTATCCAGTAACAGCAATTGTTTATGGGATATATCCGTTAAATGATAAACCCGATATTGCAAAACTAGCTCCTATGAAATATTCTAGTTCACTGAATTGTGTGGCAACACGGGTAATGGAACACTTCACAAATGCATCCCGAGGAAATAAACTGATCTGCGACGTAGGAAAATAACCGAATGGGAACTGACAGTGAAACAGCACGGTGCAAAGATCTCTGATATAGCTAAATTAGAAGCATCATTAAAATTCCCAATATCAGTAACGACAATAACCGGAGAAGTATTATACGAACCGAAATATCAATCGCGAGGAGCTCCAATACAAATTATTGATCATAACAAACACGCGTGGACACCTGCAGTAACAATATTTCCACGAGATAGAACCGTGAGATATATCCCTAAGGAGTTCGTCGGGGATGTTTTTTATAATGAGAAATTATTCGATGCTATTCACACGCTGTGTGAGGATGATCCTGTGTCAGTGTGGTTACTTAGAAGTGATGAAGATTCCGAAATAGGATTTGATCAATTTGTAAGACCAAATGGTGAATTATATCGCGTTGAAGAATTAGATAACAGAATGAGAAAAATGGCTAGTGATTTTTCACCGGAGAGTTCCCATGAAAAACTACTCACGGATAGTTTTACTATTCCATCTGTGGTAGCTCACTTCGCAAGAGAAAAAAAACTCATGGCGTCCAACACAAAGTGATTTTCTCGAGGACGTTAAATTGAGTTGCGTCGAATTTAGTCATGGAGGACTGTGGAATACAAAATACTCACGTGATGGTATGATTTCAATTGATATATCCGCGTGTTATCCTGGAAGTTTCCTCGGGTATGGAGAATGTGCTAAGTACTTTAAACGATTTGGACACCCCACACATGAAATGACTATTGTTGCTATTAATGGTCCATTGCCTGATTTTGATTTAACCGGATTCGCTCGTGTGATATCATTTGAACTCGCTACAGGGTTACATCCGTGTAGTTATGTTTGGCTTGGTAGACATATGTCTGTGAAACACTGGATGCCAATAGTGCTATTGAGATATATGATTGATTGTGGTATGCTAATATCGTTGATTGTTTCCGAAGCTATTATATGCTGTCGAGCTCGGAAAGAAGTTTGGCTACCACAACCCGATCTAGATCGTATAATTAGCGAACAGCGAAAACAGTTTCCAGATTTCAGCGAGGAAGAAGTCATGAATTGGTCTAAGAAGTTATTTGAAATTAAAAAAGAACAAGCAAAAGATTTTGGACGAAGAATAATCGGTAAATTTACCAAGGGTGGAAGATACGACAATGCAAAATATTCCTCGCGGTTGATCATAGACGTCGCTGAATACGATTTTATTGTAACGGATTTAACGAAACAGGGAAAACTTGTAAATCGTAAAGACGCTTTCCTATCCGATGGAAGACGATTAGGTACAATTGTTACCTATTGTGATGGATATATTAAACAATATACGCATTTGAGAAGTTCTATGCTAGCTTATGCTTCTATCAATTTATTTTCGATGATAAATAGATTTCCTAATAACGCAGTTAGAGTAGCCACTGATTCTATTTATATCCACGAGAAATACAAATCAGATGTAGCTAAATTCACATCCCAGGAGGAAGCGTGGGGATGTTGGAGATTTAAAAAGGAGACGCTACATGAGTATTGTGAATCGGCAGATGCTACCATGGATGATAAATATCTTTCATATAACCGTATTGAAATTCAATCAGAATTTTCTAATGCACCACCGGTATCTGATCCAATATGTAGATACAAGACAGTTTATTTAAACGGTTGTGGTGGGTCAGGAAAGACAACTCGTGCAATTGAATTATACCGCGTTTCAAAATCAAACATGATTGTGTTAACACCTACTCACAGACTCGCCAGAGAGATGAAACAACGAGGGGTAAATGCCTGTACTTATCATAGTTTCTTTCGATGGAAAGGCGATGAATGGACTCCTGATCGAATGGGCGATAAATTCATTCCTGAAATCATGATTTGGGATGAAATATGCACAGTATCGTTGGAAATATTACAAACCTTTCTTGAGTGGTTCTTATTGAAAAATACAAAAGTCGTCATTTGCGGTGATCATGGCCAACCACCACCATTTGTCGGTGCATCCCCACATGAATGGCTAAAGGGTTTTGTAGACTATTATGAAGAAATTACCACTGATTATAGATCACTTGATGAACAATTACGCGAGTTCAAAGCGCTAATTAGATTACAACCGGATAAAATCCAGTGTGAAATAGCGCGTGAAATAATTTCAGAAACTCCCATAAATGATTTTTGGGAAACGTGGAGACCAAACGATTTGATAGTAGCAAGTAGAAAAATAGTCAGAGACACACTTCAGATGAAGTTATTTGAAACGCATAAAGAAAAATTTGCAACATTTCCAGTACCGTTGTGTTATAGGCCTTCGGATACACGAAAACAGAATATAGAAGTTGATATTCCAGGGAAGAGTGAAAAGCAGATTCTCGTGTTAAATGATATTGTGCTGGTTGATATCAGCGTCGTCGAAGATGCATTGCGTGCTAATAAATCCCCATGGACGCTAGGATACGCAGCGACGATACATTCTTTACAGGGATTGACTATATCGGATACAATTGTTTGGATGGTGGATAATCGCATTGAATGGTCAAATTTAGTCTATCTTGCAGTATCCAGAGTACGAAGAATAAATCAACTTCGAAGAATTGTTGTTGACGAAGTCAGTGACGATAATGATACTTCAATAAGTGATATTGTCAGCGCCGATGATATCATCGGGGATATAATCAGAAAAAAACTCTCTGGTTACAAACAACAAGACAAAAAAAAAAACAACGAGAATTTGACATTGATGCTGAATTAATAATTACGCTGAAGCAACAACAGAATAATCACTGCGCGAGTTGCAATTGTATAATGCGTTGGCAGTATTCGGATAAAGATCCTCGCCAATTTACCGTAGACAGAAAGAATAGCAGCATTGGTCATGTCAGAAACAATGTGATGTTGACTTGTCTTGAGTGCAACAGACGCAACGGCGCTAGTTAAGACCCCGCGGTGGTAATTGAGTATCGTCAGGAATCACTTGTAATTGTTCGCGTGTAAAACCCCGCTGAGGGGCAGTTGAATCTAGTTTATAGATTGCTGGTCTACCAGTAGATCGTGTTATACTAGATATTTTATGTACGGTGACACTCCAAATAGGATCAGTAGCTCTTTTTTTACCACCCTCAAGCTCTCCTGGTTCGTATAAATATCTCACGGTGACATTACTACCAAGAAATGGTTTTTTGAAATCTTTTTGTGAAATTCCTTTGATTTCCATTTTTAGCATAGACGCTTTCTTAATCGCGTTGACAGGTTTCATGTTAATTGTTCGAGTAATCTCGTTATTGAGCGCGGTAATCACAGCTGGTAATCTCTTAACCCATTCACGGGATCTCTTATCCTGAATAAACTCCTTCGCTTATTGATATCCAAATAACCGCTCAGCAATCGTCCGATTAAATCGTTCAACAATTGCCTGATCGCGATGTAGCGCAGTATGCCCTCGTCTGATGGTGACATTGTGATGTTTCATCGCTGATAAAACAGCGCCTTGAAATTCCTTGCCAGGATCAACTTGTAACAGATTTGGCCAGCGTAGTGGGCCTCGTCGATAAATCTTTTCAAATGCAGAAGCAACTTCAGGTGATGATTTTGTTTTTAGCGGTTCTGCTTGTTTGTATCGACTAGCAACGTCAACTACGGTTAGCGCGTATTTGTAACCGTTGTCATGTGGTAAAAACAATAAATCAGCTTGATGAACTTCATTAGGTCCGGTAACATCAAAATGCGATAAATTGATTTGTTTAGGCGGTGGTAGATAAATTTGCCATATAGCCTGTTTGGATAACCAATTAGCCGCAGTAGCCTTTTTCACTTTTGCGGCGTTGGCGAGTTTATTGATTGCAGCGTTACCCCTCCAGTATCCTCTTGGGGAATAATAAATTGATTCCATATTATTAATTACCAGCGCCCATCATCAATTTGCCTTTCATAGCTGATTTTACCAACCACGAAGCCAACTTTTCTTTAAAAGATTCATCAGGAATAGCATTTAACGCATGAATTAATTTCACATCCGCGAGATGCCTGTTTTGCAAATTGCTGCTTTTATATGCAACATCATGAAGGTGACACGCCTTATCAATAGCGTTTATCGGATACTCGCCGGGTCGGGGCTGATTTTGATCATCAAGTCTGATATCTAATCGTGTTCCGGGACCACAGTAGCTATATCCTGGAAGGTGCTTTTCTCCGGGGTACTTTGCCCATGGGGTTCCAGGGAGCTTTGCCAATTTGGCTGCGATATCACCTCCTCGTTTTTTTTAAAAACATTTCCGGATTTCACAGAAATAAATCTAAATTTTTTTGTACCACATGTTGCACATCTACCAGTAAGTGCAGATCTGTTATTTTTAGTTGTAATCGTCGTCACGTCATTTGTGTTAGTACGCGTTTTACACTTCACACAATATAGATCCATAATTGATATATAGAAACATGGATATAATTGATTTTTCAGCGACTAAAGCAAGAGAACCTGTTAAGCATCATGCAGCGCTACCAAACTCTATCCGCGCAATTATAATCGGGCCATCTGGATCCGGTAAAACGCAATTATTGCTCAATTTAATAATGAGATGGATGAAATGGGATAAGTTGTATTTAGTTGCTCCTAGCGTAGATGATCAACGATGTTATGAAGTGCTAAAAGATTTTAATGAAAACGCTTCAGAAATTAAGGGTGAAAACGTCATTGATTTTATAACTGATATTGACGAGGCGCCATCCGTGGATGAACTTAATGGGAACATTAACAATTTAGTCGTATACGACGATGTGATGTTAGACAATCAAAAAAACCCAGCTAGGATCTTTTCCCGTGGGCGTCACAAAAACACTGACGTGATATATGTCACTCAACGATACACTCAGATTCCAAAAGTGATCAGAGATAACTGTAACTTACTGTGTGTATTTAACGGCGTTGATACACATACGCTTCGAAATATTTGGCAGACATGGTGCTCTGATATGGACTTCAATCAATTTAGAAGTTTCTTTAGTAATGCTCAGTCAACCCCGTACGGATTTGTAACAATAAATTTACATGATCCTCGGACACGATATCGTATCGGACTCGATCAAATATTCGGTTGAAATCATTTATTATTTTTGTTAACTTGTAGCAGCAGAGAGGGTGATGACCACATCGTTGAGACCAAAATTGATTGAAAAATCGTAAAGTCTCCGTTCGCTAAATGGAGACTTATTTTTTTTGGTTAAAATGAGATTTTGTTGGAAGCCTTATTTTTGCTCGAAAACGTGGTCTGTTCACCCTCTCTGCTGCTTGTGTTTATGTTATTCTCGTGTTCCCTATTCATTAGTTTGAGTGTTTAATCAATTTTCATTGTCACTCACGAACGTGTTTGTTATTTATTGAAACCCTGCCCAGTCTCGAAGGGTGTCAGCTCGATTACGTTATACTGATGACCTCAAGTGTCACGTGGCCTTGATCTTCAGCACGCATTTTACTTGACTAAATTTCATGTATATCAATATATTCGTAAGCGCAAGATGACCTCATTGCATTGAACCGTGTTATCATTACTCCTAAATCTTCACAATCAACAAGATAGCAAAGTATTTGCAGGGTCAGCATTATCTCAATTAGAATTTTAGTTGTGCAGCTCAAATTTGTGTTGCAGGTTGAAATGGCATTCAGCTCCAGATTTGCAGGCAAGATCGCGCTAGTTACTGGCGCTGGAAGAGGAATCGGTCGTAGAACTGCTGAAGCGCTTCACGAACATGGGGCAAAGGTTATTGCCTTAGATATAATCGAGGAAAACCTGCATAATCTTAAAAATAAATATCCTGAAATAACAACGGTTCAAGTGAATCTGGGGGATTGGAAAGTCACGAAGGAAATCATCGAAAGTCTTCCAACGGTAGATTTGCTTGTCAATAATGCTGGCGTGTATAGAATGGGTTCCATTTTGGACGTAAGTGAAGAAGATATCAACTTACATTTGGATGTCAATCTGAAAGCATACCTTAACGTTGCTCAAGTTGTGGCTAGAAAGCTGATTGCAAAGAAACGTATGGGAACTTTTGTTAATGTGGCGAGCGTGTGCGCTAATAAGCCATTTAGCAGCTCGGGTGCGTATTGCATCTCGAAGTCAGGAGTACAGATGTTGACGGAAGTGCTGGCGTGCGAGTTGGGACCCCAGGGGATCAGAGTAAATGGGATAAATCCCGGCGTAGTAAATACCGATATGAGTAATATGATCGGCGAGAAAGGTAAACGCATATTAACTGAACGGACACCCTTAGGTCGAATTGGAGAAGTTCCTGACGTTGTGAATGGAATATTGTACCTATTGAGTGATGATTCTTCTTTTATGAATGGCCATTCTTTAGTGGTTGACAGCGGCTTGCTGAAATATTAATCTTGTCGTTGGAAGAAGTTGACAGATATTATTTGGATGAGTTCAGATCCTAGACATCACCTAGGAAGAGTGGACTGTTGAGATATTTTCTTTTGATTTTCAAGAGAAATAAATGACTGAAATATTAATCTTGTTGGAAGAAGTTGACAGATATTATTTGGATGAGTTCAGATCCTAGACGTCACCTAGGAAGAGTGGACTGTTGAGACATTTTCTTTTGATTTTCAAGAGAAATAAATGACTGAAATATTAATCTTGTTAGAAGAAGTTGACAGATATTATTTGGATGAGTTCAGATCCTAGACGTCACCTAGGAAGAGTTGACTGTTAAGACATTTTCTTTTGATTTTCAAGAGAAATAAATGAAAAGTTTTTTTTAATGCTTTTTTAAATAAATCTATTGTCTTCACATTGTAGAACGACTACTGCAACCGCTAGTGTTACTATTAACATTACAATATGGCATTGTTATTATTACTATTATATTATTATTATTATGATTATGATTATTATTCTATATTATTATTATTATTATTATTATTATTATTATTATTATTATTATTATTATTATTATTTCTTTAACATCGGTGCAATGTTTGGTAGGAACCATTATGCTAAAATTATGTTATTTTACTTCAGAATATATCCAACATTGTCACTTCTTTCCTGTTTCCATAATATAAGATGACTGGGAAATTTAACCTGCCCTTGGGAAATGAATTAGCTTCAACCCTTCAAGTCAATCACGAGTATTAGATTATTGCATACACTTAAAATATATTTGTAACAAATTATATTTTACTTTAGCTAGTGTTTGTTTAAAATTGTCTGTCTCTATATATTTGTCTCCACGTCTCTTTTTCTCGTTCTATTTATTATCTGTGACATATTATTGTCTTCTTGCTTCTTTCTATCTTTGTTGAGTTAGTCATGGACTTTCTCAGTGGTTCCTGCTTGCGTTCAGATCTCTATATCGGCCCCACCATCATCATTCTGTGTTGGAAAATACAGCTGAAACGAGATGAGGTGAAATGAGGAGAGAAAATGAAGCGGGGGATCCATGAACCTTTGTATCATGTTTACATTCCGAAGATATATTCATGACCTGTTCAGGCGTTATTTTCTATATACGGGTTAATATGTTATTACGGTTTTGTTTGCCGTGATCTATATCGTGTACACTGTCCTGGTCAAAAGTACATGAAGTAGATACTCGTATCATCGTAAATCTACAGCAATGATAAAAGTACATAGTGTATAAAGTTCACTTTTGGGTATAATACTCACTTGTGTGATATAGAAAGTAAACTAGTTATTATATTCTGTAAGTAGGTAGGTGTATAATATCAAATTTTCACCGACGTAATATATGCATATAAATTTAGATTTGGACTTGCATTCTGTAACAAGAAACATGCGCTGACTTCAAACAATAATATAACAATTTTTTTAACAAATCAGACATAACGCAATTATGGGTCGCTGCTGGAACTGCATTAAATTTTTCTCATTTACAATTCTGTTTTAATAACCAGATTAAACAGTTCTATGCTACAATTAAGTTTACTCCATCATCCGCTACGTTTTCAAAGACAAAACTTGGATAATATGTTGCCGTGCGCAAGTGCGTGTATATTTGTACT
Organism: Unio pictorum; assembly: GCA_030141615.1. NCBI lineage: Eukaryota > Metazoa > Mollusca > Bivalvia > Unionida > Unionidae > Unio > Unio pictorum. Next base: position 3,494,499 of record JARLTB010000275.1, on the reverse strand, counting down.
GAATTTTACACAAGTTATTTACATTATGATAGCCACCTGAATCCTTTCCAAGAAGAATGTTCCACAGATGAACACTCTGGTTTCCGAATGGTTATTGGTAACGCGGATCTGTCTTTTGGGTGTGAGAACAAGTGTTTTGAACTGGAGCTAAAATAGATGAGAAAATGCCGTTAAAAATAATTGTTGTGTGGAATAATTGTTTAGTAAGAGTAAGATGCGAATATATTTTAATTGACAATACTATAATTTACTGTTATGTTTGTTTTCAATTTAATCAATTTAACAACCATTTTTCCACTGTATTATTTTTTTTGTATATCTGAAATTACCTCAATATGTCACGGGGGTTGTTACTATAAACCCTGATATGACCCGATCAGTTAATTCAGTTTTATGTAGCAACAACGTTACTGGTGTTTCAAGAAGACAGGGTGGGATTTCTGGATTCATATCAGAACACTTTTGACGGTGATATAAATACAATGTCTAATAATGCCTTGAATGATCAATTAAATATGAATACGCGCGCGTATATATATATATATATATATATATATATATATATAATCCAAATATTGGATTAATTAACGTAGAAATGTCATTTAATATACAAATGCATTCCATTTCAAAAAAGGGGAGAATGATTCACAGTGATTGCTCAAATGAAAAGGTGGCTATAGTTTACTCGGTTAGTAAACAATATGATTGTATGTAAGGAGATGCACTCCATCATCAGCACACTTTATTTTAGCTCCACGGCTGCTTTGGTTCAGCTTCACGGATGATACGGTTAATTCCTGTGGTTGCATTTACAGCTTGAACCACGTCAACCCCAATAACTTTAAACACTCGGATCACTGGTCATTCTAGACGCTCCAGACACTTTAGACATTATAAACCATCTGCTTAAACCGACGCTACATAGCAATCCTACAATATAGACGTGATAGTAATATAGTGATCTTATTTACAAGAAATTAAGAAACATACATACCTGTACAGCTGAAGATGTGCAAGTCCTTATAGTTGACCCTCTCACTAACAAGACTATCCGTAATGTAAATAGCTTTACCTATGGTGAGGTACTTGTGCACAGATATCGTCTGTACACTTGTACTTGAAGGATTTGCATTAATCGCCCTCGGGTATTGTTGTATACAAAAACGAAACTCGAGGACGTGTATTTAATAAATAAAAGGGTTTATACAATTCCGTGGCAATACCTCTCACTTGAAATAGAAAGTCACGGAATGTGAACATTAACAATTGTTGCAACATTTTTGGAATACTGAACGAAAATGATCTTCTAATTATATACTACTTACAAAATCAGCACCCAGATTTACCATCGAATCCCCTCTATTCGGAAACTATACGGTTGCAAAGAAAATGCCCCAACACATTATTCTTGCGTTGGCATCCTTTGCCTCGTTCAAGTACAAGAACAGCTGATTGTCTGTTTGTATCGTTAATTCCTTCCCCAAAAGGTACGTGTATAATTTTTCCATCCCGCATACTAATGCTATGCACTCCTACTCAATCATGGAGTAGTATTTCTCAAATGAAATCCATTTCCTACTTGTTTAAGCAATGGTCAATTTCATCCCCACTTGCTCATGTAGCGAAACAGCCCCAAGACCCAAATCGGACGCATCAGGCGTCAGTACAAACGTTTTGTTCAATTCTGGCAACCTTAAGTTTGGTGCACTTAACAGTTTCGGTTTTAAAGCGTCACCCACGGTGAACTTTATTCGTTTTCACTTTCCCAGTCAAGTACGTTAACGGGTTGGCAATAGCCGCAAAGTTGGGGATACATGTCCTTTAAAACCCAATCAAACCTAGGAAAGTTCTTACTTGTTGTTTAGTTTTTGGTCTAGGTGCATCTCTGATTGCTCTTATTTTATATGGGTGAGGAGGTTTCAACTGGCCTAGTTGACATATAAGATGTACCAAACATTCTAGGCTGAAATACCTTACACTTCATGTGGTGGTCTTTGCTATCACATTTGAAGTGTGAAGTCTATCGAACAGATGCCGTAATATCTTAACACGTTCGTCACATGATCGTGTATAAACAAAGATATCATCTGCGAAACTAAGTTTTCCATACCGGTTAATAGTTTGCGCATGAAACGGAAGCACTACGCACCGGCATTGACCAAACCGAAAAGCGTAACGTTAAATTGAAAAAGATCTTTGGGAGTCTTGAATGCCGTTAACTCGTGGACATTATCAGCGATTTATATCTGCTAGTATTCCTTGGTAAGGTCTTATAATAATAATAATAATAATAATAATAATAATAATAATAATAATAATAATAATAATAATAATAATGACATTGTATAGTGCCTAATCTTATGAAGCTCTAAGCGCTTTACACCATCAATAATGATATGACTACACTACAGAACAACAAATGTCAAAAACAATGAAATTAGAAAACATAAAAACATGCTGAAAACATATAAGATACAAAACATGATTAGGTCGCTAAGTTTGTCCCTGCAGTCGAACGAGAGGAGTCTTAAGAGCAATCTTAAAAGGGACAACTGTGTCTTTGTGTCTAATTTCAATGGTCAATTCGTTCCACGTCGCCGGGCCCTGGTGTGCAAACGAACGCTGTCGATATGACTTTGTTTTCACCTTGGGAACAATGAGTATACGATTATCAGAAGAAGAGCGTATGGATCTAGCTTGTGTATACACATGGGAGAGGATGGATAGGTATGTTGGACTGGAGTCTGTCATTGAAACATAGCGCAGAGAACAAATTTTTTGTTTGATTCTGTATCGAATTGATAGCCAATGTAGGGTACAGAGCAGTGGTGAGGTGTGCTCTGATCGAGGTACTCTAAAGATGATCCGTGCAGCTGTGTTTTGAACTTTTTGAAGTTTCTGGAGTAAATATTGTGACGAACCAGACAGAATTGAATTACAATAGTCCAGTATTGAAAGTACTAATGAACACAAGAGTATTTTAGTGACATCAACTGAAAGATATTTACGAATGGAACTGATGCGTCTCAATTCAACATATGCAGCCTTGCACATGTTCATGACATGTTGGTGCAATGTGAGAGTACTGTCTAGAGTAACGCCTAGGTTCCGTACTGACTGAGAATTTAATGTTGGTGTTGCTGATATTTATTGTCTGAGGTAAAGGATGTGAATGAGAATGTTTTTGTGTTGTGATCAGAATAGCCTCAGTTTTATCATCATTTATCTGCAGCTTGTTACATGTCATCCATGATTTCACATCAGAAATGCACCTCTCTACTCCATAGATGGTAGCATCAACTTCATTTGGGTGGCTAGACTTGTATATTTGGGTGTCATCAGCGTACAATTGGTGCGACACTGGGTGATGATCTATGACACTTGAGAGCGGCTGAGTATACAGAATGAAGAAAGTAGGTCCAAGAACAGATCCCTGTGAAACACCACAACATACGTCAACTGGGCTGGAGTGTATTCCATTTGCAGATATAATTTGTGTCCTCTTAACTAAGTAGGACTTGAACCACTGTAAGGCTATATTCTGAATGCCAAATACATGCTGCAGACGGTGAAGTAATATATCATGATCTATTGTGTCAAATGCTTCAGATAAATCCAGGATAGTGAGGACTGTAATCTTTCCACTATCCAAAGCAGAGAGAATGTCGCTAACTACTTTCAGAAGAGTAGTTTCCATACTGTGGCAAGGGCGATATGCAGACTGTACATTGCTAAAAAGACTGTTTCAATTTAAATGAGATACAAGTTGGGTTAGAACAACCTTTTCTAAGATTTTTGCTATGAATGGGAGATTAGAAACTGGGCGGCAGTTCTTTAAATCATTATGGTCCAGTGTTGGTTTCTTCAGCAGTGGCTTTACGGTGGCAGTTTTGAAAAATGATGGGAATTCCCCTGATGAGAGAGAGATATTAATCACATCAGTTAGTGAAGGCAATATTGGGTCTAAGCACTCAAGCAGCAGTGATGTCGAAATTGGATAAGGTTCACAAGACCATGGTGCACTTTTCATCACGAATGTCCGTACTAAATAAAAAAGAAACAGGTTCAAATGCTCCTAACGGCTGACGCTGAAATTCTGCATCATAACTGTATGGTGACGAATCAGTTGAAATTGTGCTGTCAAGCGAATCTCTAATGGTTTGTACATTGTCATCTAAGAAATTTGCAAATTGGTCTGGTAGGTCTAGTGGAGAGAAGGTCGTTGGAAGTGTTGTACATATGTTCCTTGACATTAGTTTGTTAGTTATCTCGAAGAGCTATTTGCAGCTGGAACTCTCCGCGATCTTAGTACTGTAGTGGGATGATTTGGCTAAATGGACTATGTGACGTTCTTCTTAGCGGCTTCGTAGATTTATTTATGAATAGTGAGTCTGGTGGAAAGCCAAAGCCTCTCTGCTTTTCGGCGATGTCTTTTAGCAGTGCGAAACTGGTCCCTAATACTGCTATACCATGGAGAACACTTTTTTTTTTATTGATACTCCGCATTTGGTGGCTGGGGCATGTTTTTCAAGCAATGAACGCAGGCAGTTATCAAGTTGTTCCGCTGTTGGATGTAAGAAAGTTGTTAGGTTTTCTTGGATGTCATGCATGAATTTGGTTCCATCTATCATACGGAGGTTTCTCTTAGTAGCAAATGGAGGTGGAGGGTTAGGGACTGATACATCGAGATGGCATACAATGCAGAGGTGATCCGATGCAAGTTCGTGGGATACAAGGGTGGATTGCAGAATATTATCATCAGGTCTATAAAGAAACTTGTCTAAAATGTGACCAAGTTTATGGGTAGGTTGTTTAACTGACTGTTTAAGATTGAAAACATGAATGGAATCTAGGAGTTTTAACATGTATGGTTGACCAGGACAGTCAAAGTGAAAGTTGAAATCTTCAAGAATAATTAGGTTGCCACCTATCGAATTTCCATACTCTAGAAGATTTGGAAACTGCTCCAAAAAGAGAGATTCAGTCAGCTTGTTTTTTCTACTAGGAGGAGGACGGTAGAGACAGAAAAAATGGACTGACCTTTGTTCCAGTGTGAGCGTTGTTTGGACTAGTTCAAACGATGTGTGGCAGAAATTGAATATTGTGTTGTACTTAAGGCATTTGATCATGGAATTCTTTGTAATTACAGCAATTCCACCTCCGCGAGAGTTGCGAGGGAACGACTTGATGAAGTAATCGCTGGGTGTTAAATCCGCACACTTACATTCATCACCTGCGGAATGTAACCAAGTTTCTGTCAGGAAGAAGTCAATATTCTGGTCGTTGATAAAACTAACAATTTCTGTGCGCTTTTCCGGTGATCCTACTGATGGAGCATTGAGTAATGCAATACGTAGTGGTAACCCTGGGACAGTTGACACAACGGTTGACGATCTAAGAGGAATTTGAACCAGGTTATTAAAATTAACGGCTGAATTTTTAAGTTGTTTATCCGTTACGGGCCAAAGGGAGATAACTGGAATTATTCTTCCTGTTCTACGCCGGCCAGCTTTGAAAGAACGTTTCTTTTTTCGCTTCCGTTTACATTTAAGAAATAATGAATGTATTCCCAGTTCGTTTAGTCTTGAGCACAATGTAGTATCCATAACTAAGGTGTGGTCATTTAATCAAATTAATGAGGGTCCATTATATTGTAAGCGGTCACATGACGGCGGTTTATTCAAAAACAAATGACGTCTTAACATCGGGACAAAACAGCTGAGAAAAATTCTAATTGTTCTCGTTTCCAAAACAAGGAGATGAATTAACACATACGAACGGAACAGCCAATGGATGATGAAACACAATGTAGACGATGATAGAGAACAAGCACAAATATCATAAAAATAGCACAAAATCGGAAGAGTCTATCTCGAGCAGTTAAGCGATGGCGGCCATCTTTCCGGACGTTTTTCCAATTTGTGGAAATGTATTTATAACCTGCCAACTTTGTAAATAAATTTTACATTTATGGCAGTGAATCTGCGTCGAGCACCGCGATTTTGATAAATTGCTGAAAGTCAATGCAAAAACGGTTCGTCCAGTCTTCCTTTCTGACCTGACGGTACTAGAGTTATGCTTCCCTTAGAGACCGTCTTCTGGCAGAGATCGCACGAACGACACAACCGCGTTACGTTGTTATTAACAGCAGATTAATATAATTATCTTAATACCTTAACCGTTGTTTTATTCATGTTAAAATGGCCACCCGTACTCGACTCATGCGCGACACTGAGTACGTGAAACCTAAATTTCTGCGGTCCACTAGTTACAAGACCTTCGATGAAGTGTAGAGTATTAAATCTTTAATACTTTAAAACTTTTCGAGTAAGGAATTTAGAGGAACCCACCTTCTTTCGCTTCCTCGCAGTAACCTAAAATGCGTTTTCTGCGATTGCACGTAAAGATGCGTCACGTTCTTGCTCATTCTGAAAATCTTCGCGAAAGTTAGCAGTAATGGTTTCCGGTACTTTAATTTACACAAAGATTTTTCATCATCCTTTACATGAGCCTTAGTCTTCACTGCTTGGATGATTGGGAATCTGAAATCAGACATGGTTGGCGGTCTAGATCCCTTTACATTGCCAATCGAAAGTTCATAGAGCTTCCAAAGCTTCCACGTTTCCGATCACGAGATTTGTTTCGGTGACAATCCTTTCGACATTAACGTGGTCGAGCGTTTGGTCTTCTAGTAGCATACATGTCGATTTAAACTTAAGCAAGTGGTCATAGCGGACTAGGCCCCATTCCACGCTTACAGTAGTGCGCCCTGTTTACCATTGCCTCTGGTAAAATGCGCGTGCCCATAGATTAGATTGCATCGACACCGATCTCGGCACGCGCCACATGGTCGTACACTGCATCTGCTTAGCCTGCTGATAAAGATCGAGTCTTCGATCGAACCAACATTTGCTTTCTGTAGCCATCGCGACTCTTTGGACTGTTTCCTTCCGCTGAGGACAATTGCAGGAGATATGACCCCATTCCTTACAAGTGAAACCTTTGCTTGTCCTATTTATACCCTGTTTATCCATACCAGGTTTCTCAGTTTCCCTGGCGTTTTGGTCCTTGACCTGATTTACACCTTTGCTGTCTCGAGACATGACATTCTGAGAACCTTCCCGAGCTTCAGCGAATAAATCCGCCTGTGTGGCAATGTCATATATATATTCGTGAAGAATTTTTCCCTCAAGAACTAATATAACTCCTTGCCACTAGCTGTCAATAGCAGGTCCTGAAGTAATGTCTTAGTGATTTTAACACATTCCACTCATCGCTGTAAGTAAATGCACGTCGTAGTGACGAACTGGGTGATTGTCTCGCCTCTCTCGGGTTTGATATGTATACTTAAACTTGTCGTGAAACCCTTGCTCAGCTAGCTCGTGTATATGAACAAGTGCTTCTTTCAACGCGAGGTAGTTCAGCGAATCAGCCGCGGATAAAGGCCAATACACGAAGAGACTAATCTTTTTTTCCCCTCCATTTTTGTACAGTGGCATACCTTTCGAAACTGCTTAGATAATATTCCATGTTATTTGTGACGTCTTTAAATGAAAATATTCTTCACAATGACATCAGCCAATACTCGCAAACGCTTTAGATATTCTCAGTGTCTCATTGATTATGTAATGGTGTCTCGTTTCAGTTTAAGAGATACATTGCTAGGTTTGAGTTATTTACTAATAATCGTTATATTGTGTTGATAAACGTTATGTGTTATCCCTTAGAATGTAAATTAATTCGTCAACATTCTGCGTGTGCAATGATATTTAGTCTAAAATGGTCCTTAAACCGTTGTTTCCTTTGGGCTAACCTACTAACTATAATAGGGTATACATAAAATGTCTCAGTGTGATCATTTGTTGTGTATTTCTTGCATATGGTCCTGTTTAAAATTTAAACGTGTTAGATAAATATTAATGTCTCAGCAAATGATGGTAATTATAAATTTATGGTAATAATAAATTATTGCAAAGATTATGAGTGTATCATACATAATCTGGCCCCTCTGTACTGTCATGTCCATGGAAGGAAAACATATTCGAACGTGTTCAAGAACGATCATATAGATGGAGAGAATGCACCTTGATAGAGTGTGCCAGCGGCTTCATATAGTTATAGAAGATCTCTTCTATAAATCTTCCAGAATTGTTATTTACATTTACAGAACAAACAAACTGTTCTCAAATTTTCCTGATTTGTCGTACGGAATAAACGCTTATAATTTTGTTGGATATATATTCAACCAGTATAGAATAAAAGAAGAAAATGTATTTATGAAAAAATTTGGCTGAAATTGAGCAAAACTTTATGAGAAGCGTGAAATTGCATTATACTCTGAAAGTACACCAGGCATTTATTGAACGAAACATTACATTCGAAAAAAAATTATAATCTGAAATATTTTTATCCATCATTTCGAGGAAACTAAATATCTAAATGACACATGTTAGAACTTATAATTTCTAACGCACTTGGATTACAGCTAGGACCCGAAGCACAAGGTTACTGTCACCCATAAGAAGAAGAAGAATGTCTGTCTGTCTGTCTGTCTGTCTGTCTCTGTCTGTCTGTCTGTCTGTCTGTCTCTCTCTCTCTCTCTCTCTCTCTCTCTCTCTCTCTCTCTCTCTCTCTCTCTCTCTCTCACATGCACTTTTTGCATCTACCGGCATCTATCTACCGCAGTCTATATCGATTGACACGCTGTCTTGTTTAACATTACACGACCCAAATACTGGTTCATACGCATATCCTAACATGGAGAAAACACCGCTGCAATGTACAATTTGCACCTGTGGATAGAAGAAGCTCGTCTGTGCTGTACACATTAAAATCTCCCTCAGGCAGAACGTCATTAATACTAGGTTAGATAGAAGAACAGTTTTTCTCCGGTAAGTATATCAAATAATTCATAATATATATATATATATATATATATATATATATATATATATATATATATATATATATATATATATATATATATTTGTGTGGGTGGGTGTGATTTGGAATTCTACGCTAGCTTTAATAATTTTTCACTCATATCTAAGCTAAGGATGATTTTTGTTAATGTAGCGAGTATGACGGCTAACAAACCATAATATTGAACTGGTACATATTGGGTATCAAGGTGGGGAGTACAGATGTTGACGGACGTGCTGGCTTTTAGGAACTCAGGCTTAGCAGCATAGAGGGCGAACCCTACAACGTTTTCAGACAAAATTTTGATTGAATCCTTAAAACGAGCCTTCCTACGATCTCATTTTAACCAAAAAAAATGTCTCAGGGGCGAACCCTACAACGTTTTCAGACAAAAAATTGATTGAAACCTTAACGAGCCTTCCTACGAAATCTCATTTTAACTAAAACAAAATGAAAACGGAGACTTTTACGCAATTTTGGTCGCAACTTGTTGTCATCGCCCTCTCTGCTGCTATGGGTTAACAAAAAATAAGAAATGATTTGATCGAGTCTTTATGATGAAAGTCCTTAGGACTTTACAAACAAACTAATCGCTAACACCTCTTCTTGTAAATCAATCAGATTATTTGACTGGTCGGTGAGTTTGAAATTAATTCTGGTTAATGAATTATTATGGCATCGCATGTAGACAGGATTAATTGGGTTTTCAATAATTAGGTATCCTGGAGGAGCTGTTGGTGCAAACGAATAAAGAATATATCCCTGCTGAGCTTGATTTGATTGCTCTAGATTAATTTGATAGCTTCCTTCAATTACATCACATACTAAATTGAGCGCAATCACCGTTGAAATATTCACATTATGAGGGGCAATATGCCTACCGCCACCATCTGGATCATTATTATGTTTGAGGAGGACAGTTGAATCTGATTTTTGTAGCGCTTTGATATCGGTTTTAACAATTCTTGCTAATTCATCAGCGTTGTATTTCGGAAACTTGAAATTACGCAGATTGTCTTCTGTGGTATTGTAATCGGTTAGGAATCGTTGTTTATTGTCGCTGTTGTCATTAATTATTGTTTGAATAATTACTTCATAGATATATTCCATGTCGGATATAAGTTGATTTATTATTTCAACGTGTTTTTGCGATCTTGTTTTCCGTAGTTGTTCTAGTTGTGTGTCATATAATTGTTTAATCTCATTAAAATAGCCACGGACGTCAGTTAGCGTAAATGAAATAGTAACAGATGAGTCGGTTGTTCTTTTAATGATAAAATCCCATTGCAATGTGTCTTTGTTGGTGAATATAAATCTATCGGCGATTTTTCCTTTTCTTATATCAGATAAATTATCTCGATAACTGGGATTGATTTCATGATATGATTCTACGTCCGTGGTTAAGTCGGTGGTGGATTTTTCCGGTGGTAATTCAGGCCATCCTAGTACGGTTCTAATAGAACTCTGATAGATATCTACGACGTATCCTTCTGTGCTTATCTCAATTGCGGATGATAGTGTTGGTTCATGAACTGTTATAGCTATTTTTGACTCTACTCCAGTAATCGATTTTATTCTACGCGCGAATTCATTATTGATTTGTTCGATTTGGTATGACCCTGTTGGTATCGAAACAACTTTCCAGTCTGGAGTCCCGTCATCTTTATTCTTATTCGCAAACACTAAAGAATTATTGGGTTGTTGACCACCAAATGATTTTGATCTGATATTAGGCCAACTGTGTTATACTCGTAATTTTGCTAGCGCTATCTCCTTCACGGGGACTGGGCTAGGGAAATTCACACTAAACTCGGGTTCCGTTGATGTTATTGATATCATGCTTGTTTGAACTGGGTTCGTGTTCTCCACTATTTGTTGAAGTAATTCCATCGGTGTTGTCATCGTTGCTATACTGTTGTTGTGGCTCTAATTTTGACACCGCGGAATCATAAATACTGACCATCACTGAGAACTCACAATTTGGTATGGTTGAGATTATTGAGATCATTTTGGTTTTCGGGTTCGTGTTTTCCAATTCCATCGGTGTTGTCATTGTTATTATATTCATGTTGTCGCTCTAATTTCGTTATCGCGGAATCAAAAATACTGACCATCGCTGAGAATTCACTATCTGATATAATCGTATTATCGAGTGACGATGATATCATCAATGATAATTGCGAGTATGCGGTTGATACAATATGAAATTGAAGTAAGTAATTCTGCAGTTTACTCTGGCTGCATGATGATATCTTTTTTATGATCCCGGTTGATATACCCCCGATTATAGCCACCGCAGAAATGCAAATTGGAACTACGACCGGGGCAATCATTGTAACCGATGCAAGTATTATTCCGGCGCCAGCGAGAACGCTTGACACCGAGTACATAGTAACATCAATTGCGGTGATTCTTCGTCGGTATTTTTTTATTTTTATTTGATACTCCTCGGCGAGGGTTTTGAGTCTATTTTGAAATTCTCTGACCTGATCATAGCGACATTGAGTTGATGAAATCATTGTTATTTTAAAAACGCTAGCGTTTTCAATTGTGAAATCCGAAGGATTTTCCTTTCAATTATCCTATTAACGAAGTGGTTTTAGGATCGGATGATGGGACACCGGATACAAATTCTATTATCCAGGGTAGTGACTCCCTAATCACAGACTCGTCGGAATTGCTTATAGTAATCGTAAGCGGGATTGGTATAGAGGGTGGAGGTGGTGGTACTTTCTCTAGTATATACATCAATGTGTTAACACCTCTGATACCTGTGTTGCTGAATTCCAAATCAAATTTACGGTGATGTATTATTGTAAGTCGGTAGCAACCTGGTACACCAGTATGTCTGTGGCCAACATAAAGATAATTTCTGTTTCCTCGGATCCAATCAAAAGTTCCACTATCAACCGTGTACACGATGTTATTAACGGCGCTTACACTATGTGGAATTTTTACCTTATTGATAGCCGCGATAATTTCAACGAGAGACATACCCGCGTTGTGTGGAATTCCTAAGAACTTATCAACAATGTCATTGACTGGTTTTTGTATCCGCTCAAAATTCCCCTTTAGTTTAAGAATATCGTCAATGACGTCGGAATAGGTTTTATCGATTTCAGTATATTTCATCAACGTTTTATTGCGGCGTTTAAAAAATGAAGTCAAAAAGAAGCTAAATTCCATATCTACTCGGAGTTTATAATCACTAGCGAGGTCAAAATATGTCGTAGTGGTATCGTAACCTTCAGGTCCTCTAAAGAAATTATTAACCATTTCACTGGCGGATTTTTGTTCGTCAATAGCTTTTTTAACTTCAGCGAGGGTCGGGCCTGTCAACGATGTGGTTTCAGACACAGGTGTTCTCCCTAAAAATTTATCCACGATGGTATTAAGTGTTGTTTGTCTCACCATAAACATATTAATATCTTTGAGAGTCATCGTAGATGTAGCCGGGACACCAAAGAAACTATTAGCGATGTAGGCATTGTGAGTGTGCTTGCCGATAAACTCACTGATTTCAGCGAGAGTCATGCCTGCCACAAGCGGGGTTCCAAAAAACTTAACAATGACGTCGTTAGTGGGTTTTTGATCTTCTATTAGTTTAGAAATATCGAGATAATTTGCCTTGATTTCATTTTCATTCATCATCCTTCCCGCGTCCTTGTTAAAAAAGAATAGCGATAGATAGTTTTTAATTTCAGTGAGAGTCATGCCAACCACAAGCGGGGTTCCAAAGAATTTATGTACGACATTTTTGCGAAAAGAATTATAACCTCGTATATGATCATCCAGCTCACGGCCGTGGGCGGTAATCTTGTTGTCTTGGGTGGTAATCATGCTGTCTTGGGCGGCAATCTTGTTGTCGTGGGCGGCAATCGCGTCGGTGATCGTAGACACAAGTGCGCCTGGTTTAAGTCGTCCGTCGTTGGAATACAGCGCAATAGAGTTTTCAGCGGTGTCGCGCTACCGTATCAAAATGTCATTCAATGACACATCACTGCTTTTCAATTTACCCTGCTTGTCTTGAAATACAACTATTTCGTTCGGGTCAACATTTACTAAATTTAACGTCTCAGCGATTTCATCTTTAATTAATTTTTTTATATCACCTGTCGCAGTGCCATCGGGTTTGGGTTTCAAAGATCTCCCCCAAATATCAATCATGTTATTGTAAAACTCTTTCTCTCTCTAAAATAGTTTTTGACGACTTCGTTGAAAAATCTTCGATTTTCTCCAGCGATTACTAGTGTATTCATTCACGACAACATGTGGTGGTTTTCCGCTTGGGTTACTCAAGGAGTTAGAAATAGCGTTAAGGACATTTAATACTTCGCTGCCACATATTGGTGGGTCAATCATCGTTTGTGTTGGTAGCGTAGAATACCAAGTCTTCATTGGAAGGGTTTTTATATAACGCATAAACTCTTTTGGTGGGGCTAATCCATATGAATCAAAATAGACAATCCCACGTGGATCAATAGCGTATGCAACCCAGTGAGTTCCAGGTCCGGTGCTGTTATCTAAATTAATGATTCCGGTTTCAACGCTGTTTGGTTGATGTGGTAATTGATCTTTCATAAAGACACCTCTGAAGTTTTTAATCGCGAGTTTTTTAGCAGCATCGAGTAAATCAAAATTGGACATGGGAACCATAGGTTTCTGAGTCAAAGACTCTCCAATTAATAAACCGGTCCTAGTCTTAGACCCTTTCCGCTGTACCATGAATACGGGGTTCCTGGTAGTCTTAGACCCTTTCCCTTTTTTTTATATCCTTTCCCAGTTGCCTTCTTTAGTGCCATTCCTGCTGCAGTACCAACGGCTCCTAACGCTGCCGCTTTAGCCACCGCTGGGGCTGCTGCTGCAATCAATGCTTGAATCGCAGCTAACAACGGAAATATACCGCCTGTTTTAATCATATTTTTGATAGCAGCCGCAGAGAGAGTAATCTGAACACCCTTTTTTGCTACTAGTGCATCATTGAAATGTTTCACCTGACGAGTTGTCAGCGATAGTTTATTTGCACCACCAGTCATTTGGTTGGGTTTCAACGTGATTGTGGTTCCACATTTTTTAGCTGATTCCGATTGCAATTTTTTGATTTGACCAGGAGTTAACGCAACACTAATATTACTATATGACATTATACATAATTGATTGATTCTAAATCGTTTACAATTTCAATTACATGTTTTCCACTGGTGCATCTACCACTCTCATTCTTCCTCCAACACCTTCAAGTAACATTGATTTGTCGCTGAGAATGACAGCAACCGCTCTATTATCAGCAATAGCACCACGAGTCACATTAGCTCTAAAATGTATATCAACAACAGATTGTCTTGTTAAATGGAGATGTTCCAATGAAAAGTAATAGATCGGATATAGATTTTTAAAGTCGTATTGTGATATTTGCAGACCAGTATCGACATTTTGATCACGTGCCATAAATGACAACAACCTATGATACACGCGTGCAATATGATTTTCTGTGTAATTAAGTTGTATATCTTCAGATGGTTCCTGCTGGCCGTTTATTCTCAGTGAGACGTCTTTCACACCTAATTGATCAAATATCATATGGCTGAAGAGTTGATTGCCAACTCGTGCGTTATCTTGTAACGCAATAAATATATGACGTGGCGCAGCAACACCTTGTTTTGATGCTAGGTTCCAAGTGAATAACCCGTTGATATTTGATTGTTTAACATCTGTACTCACGGTTAGCCAACTTAGTAATGATTTTCCTCCTTGGTCCATAAATGATAGTAATCGTTCTTCTGCGGTAATTGCTTTAGTCAACACTGGCATCCACAATGATATTTTTGTTAAATTGACTTTACCAGCATCAGCATTTGGATTTGCATTGTCTGCTGGAATCCTCCAGATTGCGTCACTATCATCACTCTTTCGTACAAGCGATACTGTATGCTTCGCTCCATAAATAACTTTTCTGACGTTTCTACAGAATCCAAATATGTGATGCAGTGGAATCGCGCATGAAAATGATTTACGCCGCCCTTCCAACATTGAAATACGTGTTGCAGCTCCTAGATTGAAATTAACATCGTTGTTTATAATCATATCTTCGGCATCAATATTAGCGGTGCCAGCATTATTCTTTGGTCGTCTTATAATAAATGAATTTCCTCCAGCGGTATTCTTACCATCCTTTGCAAACATCATAGAAGGTCCTGCTAATCTTGTATAATCATCGGAATATCTCGCTAACCCGATTATTGTTGTAGCCACATCAACATCGCGATCTATCGCCTCAATTTATTTTCCATCAATGAGATATTTTGCACTCTCAAATAACGCCATGATACCATTATTGACAAACCCGACTTGAGCATCAGCTGGATACTCTGTATCATTTGTTCGTATATTTTCTCCTTCGATTTCGATAAACGCTTCACAGTGCAAAAAGTATTTACTGGTATCATGGACTTGAAGATCAATTCTTGCTCGACTATTTGAGTCTATGGCATGATAGGCGTAATATTGATAATCGCGTACAGAATCATCCTTGCGAACTGGGGCATCTATATTAAACGCTGGATCAGGTGACTGTTTGAACATTTTATTCTATTTATCAGAGTCTAAATCGCGATTTTCCATTTCATCGACGTAGTTTTTTAAAGCCACTTCCTGCTATCATATTTGCAATATTGCTTTGGTCGGGGGTTAAAACCATCGACGCTAATTTTTCATCTACTGCGTTATTTATAATTCTACTAACACTTGCAGGCATTTCCGCTGTAGACGGTAACGGTTTTGAAAATCCTTTGGATTTCATCCGTGATTTCACTAATGATGTTAATTTATTCTTCGCAGTTGAAAACGCTTTTCCCGCAAGATCTCCAACAGCACCAATACCCTTATCACGAATAACATCAATTGCTTTCATTCCTAATTGTTTAGCCAACGGCATCACTTTTGGAGCCATTCTCGCAAATAACCCTGCAATGGTATTACCTAAACCATCTCCGTAGTATGCTCTATAAACCGGAAACCGTGAATTAACTACGTAGACGGGGGTTGGTTTATCATGATTGTAGTGTATGATCATTATTTGAAATCAGAAACAATTTTTCAATTGTTATTTATCTAATCAATTGACTTTTCAATTCAGTCACTATGATACCCACTTTCCACTAACTCGCCAATGAAATCTCGATATGTGCTGATATCCATGATACCACCCTGAAATAATCGTCTACAGATATCAGCTGCTTCATTAATTATTTCTGGAGAGTTATTTCCAGCTCGGAACCCTCCTACAAGAACCTCTAATCGTGATATATCACTGAGAACACTACCAGGACATGAAACGCTAGCGTTTCCAACTAGACCACTCCCCAGAAATTTCTTCTCATCGTATGGCTGTCTTATTTGGAATTGAAATTTTCTCTTGAAGTCTCTGTATTCCTTCATCCTTCTATCTAAACCCCCAGTATTTATTTCATACACTATATCAGCCCATTCATTATGTGACATTCTATAATCCGAATAATTGTCCGTGAAAAACTTCTCTTGTGAATCATAGCTGTTAGCAGCGAATTCACCTAAATTGTCTGTATCCTCGTTGAGAATTTGTTGTTTAGCGCTCTCGGTAAATATAATTGATTTAGGTAGTCCACTAACTAGTTCTTCCTGAAATCCTTTAAATTTTCGTTTCGAAGCGGTTGATATATCCTGAGGAAGTGATTGCAAGGATTTTTTTGTTTGTTTAGTTATTTTTGCTATTTTTTCTAACACAGGAATAAGACCCTCTTCTTTTCTTTTACCGTCAGGATCATCTCCCAGTATAGCACGCTCTATCTCCTTCGTTGCTGTGGTTACTGGTTTAAACAATTCTTCAGATCCCGCAGCAAAATCAGTCTGAAGACTCTGTCGTTGTTGTAGTTTATTCCGTACAGAGTCACGAATTGGTACAAATCTCCTGATTGCATCCAGTCGTTCACGAGCCAATCGGGTTGTTAATGCTTCATTGACCATTATTTGAAATCAGAAACAATTTTTCAATTGCAAAACAATTTTTCAATCCGACCTAACACCATCGTGGAAGTGTTGTTTTGACATTTTAAGGGCGTTATCATTGATGAAGGAAGTGTGGAAATTGTATATAAAAATAAATAATACCACACTTCCTTCGTTCTATTTTGATCAATCTGAACCGTCCATCAATTTTTATTCAGTGTGAAATATTTTCACTGTTTTTGACATTATCAATCAAAAAATGCTAAAAAAAATTAAAATCTCTATGAGGGGACGGTCACAATCAAATAATGATAAATGGACGGTCACAATCAAATAATGATAAATGGTCGGTCAAAATTGTTCATTTTCTTGAATTAACGCCCGTAGGTTTCTAATTTTAGAATTAACCTCCTTTTTCAATTCGTATTCGTTACCTAATTCTTTTCGTATTCGTTCTACGATAGTATATAACGGAGCGAACACACTTACGTCACTGGAGAATGCAAGAGAGTCCCGAATAGAATTCTGAATTCTTTTGATGAGCGCGTATTGCTTTGGCAGCATATATTTATTGTTGTTAACTCCGTATTCTATATCCTGAAAATCAGACATGATTTGATCAGGATTTAACCCATCTGATAGTTCAATATCCCAACTTTTCAATTTTGAAATCTCGGATATAATGCTATTCATATTTTCAGAATTCATATTCTATAACAATGACATATTTTTAAATGAAAAATATGACGCATTAGACATAACTAAATCGAATTTTCTGTCCAGTCCCTTTTGAAATCGCAGATCGATAAATCCCCTCTGCAACTTTTCGTACTGAGGGTCCACAAATATCGAAATGCCTTCCGGCGCTAGCTATCTATTGAAATATTTTTTCTTCGTTAGTTATCGTATTAAAAGATTTTACGGGTCTCTTCCCAACCGTTTTGCAAGTGCCAGTCTTCCCTCGTTTGGTATTCTCACTTTGAGTAACGGCTTCTAGATTTGATAAAGAATTATTCTTTGGATTAGAATCCTTGTGATCAATAACAAAATCATCCTCGATCAATCCATAAAAACACTCGTACACGAAACGATGGCAGTAATAAAATTTCCTTCCAGCGCCAAACTTCAAATATCCCCCACCATTGTCAGAACCAACTGGTTTCTTCAGTCTGCGGTTTCTTACAACACCATCACTAGATGCTTCATAATTTGTGATCACAGGGTGTGGTCTGAATTCTTGGTTCATTCGTATACTAAATACTATTTGTCTAATTCATTGTTTGGTTTAATGATTACATCACTGGAGAATCTTTCGATGTAGTCTTGAGGAGTTCTTATGATTTTGTCAGGGACGTTGTCAGCGTCAGGGACTTTTTCAGGGTCATAATTTCTGATTGATTGTCCATTTTTTATTCTTTTATCATAATAACGCTTCAACTCCCTGTATCGCTTTCCACCGCAATTCAAACACAACTGAGATTTTCCCCTAACCCCAACCCCACATCGTATGCAGGGTAACGGGCCAAGGCTTCCACGACGAAAGCTTTGCATATGATACCCACAGAATTCATTTCTGCATGATTTGTTACACGGGGTTGTTGATCCAATCATAAGCCACTTACAGTGATTCATTATATATAAATCTTTCATTTAAATGCTTGTTTTAATTATAGCATGAGGGAGTTAAGGAGAACGCCTTCGAAAAATGCTGAATTCAATACTGATAAGGAATTTAAGAGATTATTGAAGATTAATCCTAAATTTAATCTCGATAAACCCAAAAAACGTCCAAGAGACGGAAACATGAAAGAGTTTAAGAGATTATTGAAGATTAATCCTAAATTTAATCTCGATAAACCCAAAAAACGTCCAAGAGACGGAAACATGAAAGAGTTTAAGAGATTATTGAAGATTAATCCTAAATTTAATCTCGATAAACCCAAAAAACGTCCAAGAGACGGAAACATGAAAGAGTTTAAGAGATTATTGAAGATTAATCCTAAATTTAATCTCGATAAACCAAAAAAACGTAACAAAATTAATCCTAAATTTAATCTCGATAAACCAAAAAAACGTTTAATAGACGGAAACATGAGAGAGTTTAAGAGATTATTGAAGATTAATCCTAAATTTAATCTCGATAAACCAAAAAAAACGTCCAAGAGATTACCCTGGAAAGATGCTCAATTCAATCTCGATATAGTTTCTAATACACCAAAGAATACAATTCTTGATAAAGCCATGATTAGTAAAATCAGAGACTGTTTTAATGAATTCAAGCGTGATGGAGCATCTTATTGTTGGTCAACATTTCGAATTGATGGTGTTGTTGACGCTACCATGAATGATGAAAAAGCAGCAGTGATAATTTCACGTGTTGGGGAAAAAAGGTATTTTTTCCGAATAAAATTCATTATCGAAGTCGATGGCAAATGGATTATTAGGGATAAATTTGAACCAATCCTCAAGAATAAAAAAGCTGTCATTGTGAGTAGAGATTCCAAACCAGGAATTCTAACCGGCATTGATAAACCATACTACGAAAGATCTTATCCCGTAACAGCAATGGTTTATGGGATATATCCGTTAAATGATAAACCCGATATCGCAAAACTAGCTCCTATGAAATATTCTAGTTCACTGAATTGCGTGGCAACACGGGTAATGGAACACTTCACAAATGCATCCCGAGGAAATAAACTAACTGATCTGCGACGTAGGAAAATAACCGAATGGGAACTGACAGTGAAACAGCATGGTGCAAAGATTTCTGATATAGCTAAATTAGAAACATCATTAAGATTTCCAATAACCGTTATGACGATCACCGGAGAGGTTTTATACGAACCGAAATATAACAAAAATGGAGCGCCAATACAGATTATTGATCATAACAAACACGCGTGGACACCTGCGGTAACAATATTTCCACGAGAACGAACCGTGAAATATATCCCTAAGGAGTTCGTCGGGGATGTTTTCTATGAAGAGAAATTATTTGATGCTATTCATGCGTTGTGTAAAGATGATCCTGTGTCAGTGTGGTTACTTAGAAGTGATGAAGATCCCGAAATAGGATTCGATCAATTTGTAAGACCAAATGGTGAATTATATCGCGTTGAAGAATTAGATAACAGAATGAGAAAAATCGCTAGTGATTTTTCACCGGAGAATTCCCATGAAAAACTACTCACGGATAGTTTTACTATTCCATCAGTGGTAGCTCACTTCGCAAGAGAAAAAAACTCATGGCGTCCAACACGAAGTGATTTTCTCGAGGATGTTAAATTGAGTTGCGTCAAATTTGGTCATGGAGGACTGTGGAATACGAAATACTCACGTGATGGTATGATTTCAATTGATATATCCGCGTGTTATCCCGGAAGTTTTCTCGGATATGGGGAATGTGCTGAGTACTTCAAACGATTTGGACACCCCACGCATGAAATGACTCGTGTTGCGATTAATGGACCATTGCCTGATTTTGATTTAACCGGATTCGCTCGTGTGATATCATTCGAATTAGCTACAGGGTTACATCCGTGTAGTTATGTTTGGCTCGGTAGACACCTATCTGAAAAACACTGGATGCCAATAGTGCTATTGAGATATATGATTGATTGTGGTATGCTAATATCGTTGATTGTTTCCGAGGCTATTATATGATATCGATCTCAGAAAGAAGTTTGGCTACCACAGCCCGATCTAGATCGTATAATCAGCGAACTACGAAAACAGTGTCCAGATTTCAGTGAAGAACAAATCATGAATTGGTCTAAGAAGTTATTTGAAATTAAAAAAGAACAAGCAAAAGATTTTGGACGAAGAATAATCGGTAAATTTACCCAGGGTGGAAGATACGACAACGCAAAATATTCTTCGCGGTTGATCATAAACGTCGCTGAATACGATTTTATTGTAACGGATTTAATGAAACAGGGAAAACTTGTACCCGTAAGGATGCTTTTCTATCCAATGGTGAGAAAATGGGTACGGTTGTTACCTACTGTGATGGATATAATTCATAGTATACACATTTAAGATCATCTATGCTAGCCTATGCTTCTATTAATCTATTTTCGATGATAAATAGATTTCCTAATACCGCGGTTAGAGTGGCCACTGATTCGATGTATATACACAATAAATACAAATCAGCTGTAGCTAAATTCACAGATCCGGAGGAAGCGTGGGGGCGTTGGCGATTTAAAAAGGAGATGCTACATGAGTATTGTGAATCGGCAGACGTTGCCATGGATGATAAATATCTTTCATATAACCGTATTGAAATTCAATCAGAATTTTCTAATGCACCACCGGTATCTGATCCAGTATGTAGATACAAGACAGTTTATTTAAACGGTTGTGGTGGGTCAGGAAAGACAACTCGTGCAATTGAATTATTTCGTCGGTCAACCATGATTGTGCTAACACCGACTCACAGACTCGCCAGAGAGATGATACAGCGAGGGGTAAATGCCTGTACTTACCATAGTTTCTTTCGATGGAAGGGTGACAAATGGACTCCTGAGCGTATGGGTGATAAATTCATTCCTGAAATCATAATCTGGGATGAAATATGCACAGTGTCATTAGATGTATTACAAACATTTCTCGAGTGGCTGTTAAACAAAAACAGAAAAGTCGTCATGTGCGGTGATCACGGCCAACCACCACCATTTGTCGGTGCATCTCCACATGAATGGCTAAGGGGTTTTGTAGACTATTATGAAGAAATTACCACTGATTATAGATCAATTGATGAACGATTACGAGAATTCAAAGCGCTAATTAGATTACAACCGGATAGAATCCAATGCGAAATAGCGCGTGAAGTGATTTCAGAAACTCCAATGAATGATTTCTGGGAAACATGGAGACCAAATGATTTGATAATTGCAAGTAGAAAAATAGTCAGGGACACACTTCAGATGAAGTTATTTGAATTACATAAAGAAAAATTTGCAACGCTTCCAGTACCCCTTTGTTATAGGCCATCGGATACACGAAAACAGAATATTGAAGTTGATATTCCAGGACAGAGTGAAAAACAAATTCTCGTATTAAATGATATTGTGCTGGTTGATATCAATGTCGTTGAAGATGCATTGCGTGCTAATAAATCCCCGTGGACGCTAGGATACGCAGCAACAATACATTCTTCACAGGGATTGACTATATCGGATACAATTGTTTGGATGGTGGATAATCACATCGAATGGTCGAATTTAGTCTATCTCGCAGTATCCAGAGTACGAAAAATAAATCAACTTCGAAGAATTGTTTTCGATGATAATGACACCACAATAAATGATATTGATGTTAAAATTATTGATAAAAAACTCTCCGGTTACAAACAACAGGACAAAAAAAAAACAACGAGAATTTGATATTGATGCTGAATTAATAATTACGCTGAAGAAACAACAGAATAATCACTGCGCGAGTTGCAATTGTATAATGCGTTGGCAGTATTCGGATAAAGATCCTCGCCAATTTACCGTAGACAGAAAAAATAACAGTCTCGGTCATGTCAGAAATAATGTGATGTTGACTTGTCTTGAGTGCAATAGACGCAACGGCGCTAGTTAAGACCATGCGGTGGCAATTGAGTATCCTCGGGAATTACCTGTAGTTGTTGTCGAGTAAATCCTCGTTGAGGGGCAGTTGAATCCAGTTTATAGACTGGAGGTCTACCAGTTGATCGTGTTATAGTAGATATCTTGTGTGCAGTAACACTCCAAATAGGATCAGTAGCCCTTTTTCTACCCCCTTCAAGCTCTCCTGGTTCGTATAAGTACCTCACAATGACATTACTACCAAGAATTGGTTCTTTGAAATCTTTTTGTGGTTGTACGGGTATTGATTTCTTTTTAATCGCGTTGATAGGTTTCATGTTGATTGTTCTAGTAATCTCGTTATTCAGTGCAGTAATCACAGATGGTAACCTTTTGACCCATTCACGGGATCGCTTTTCTTGAATGAATTCTTTTGCGTATTGATATCCAAATAACCGCTCAGCAATCGTCCGATTAAATCGTTCTACAATGGCCTGATCGCGATGTAGCGCAGTATGCCCTCGTCGTATGGTGACATTATGATGTTTCATTGTAGATAATACTGCACCCTGAAATTCCTTGCCAGGATCAACCTGCAATAGATTTGGCCAGTGCAGAGGACCTCGTCGATAAATCCTCTCAAATGCAGAAGCAACTTCAGTGGCTGATTTTGTTTTTAACGGTTCTGCTTCTTTGTATCGACTTGCAATATCAACTACGGTTAGCGCGTATTTGTAACCACGATCATGTGGCAGAAATAATATATCAGCCTGATGAACTTCATTAGGAACTGTCACATCAAAATGCGAGAATTGAATTTGTTTAGGCGGTGGTAGATAAATTTGCCATAGTGCCTGTTTGGATAACCAATTAGCCGCAGTGGTTTTTTTCACTTTTGCAGCGCTAGCGAGTTTATGGACTGCTGATTTACCCCTCCAGTATCCTCTTGGGGAATAATAAATTGATTCCATATTATTAATTACCGGCACCTAACATCAATTTACTTTTCATAGCCGATTTTATCAAAAAGGAAGCCAATTTTTCTTTGAAGGATTTATCAGGAATAGCATTTAACGCATGAATTAATTTCACATCTGCGAGATGCCTGTGTTGCAGATTACTGCTTTTATAAGCAACATCATGAAGGTGACAGGCCTTATCAATGGCGTTTATTGGTTCTTCACCGGGTCGGGGCTGATTTTGATTATTGAGTCTGATATCAAGTCTGGTTCCCGGTCCACAGTAGCTATATCCTGGAAGGTGCTTTTCTCCGGGGTACTTTGCCCATGGGGTTCCAGGGAGCTTTGCCAATTTGGCTGCGATATCACCTCCTCGTTTTTTTTAAAATCAGATCTCATAGACACAAATCTAAATTTCTTTGTACCACATTGCACGCATTTACCAGAAAGCGCTGATCGGTTATTTCTGGTTGTAATCGTTGTCACGTCATCTGTGCCAGTACGCGTTTTACTCTTCACACAATATAGATCCATAATTTATGTATAGAGATATGGATATAATTGATTTTTCAGCGACTAAAACAAGAGAACCAGTTAAGCATCATGCAGCGCTACCAAACTCTATCCGGATGATTATAATCGGGCCATCTGGATCCGGTAAAACGCAATTGTTACTCAATTTAATAATGAGATGGATGAAGTGGGATAAGTTGTATTTAATTGCCCCTAGCGTAGATGATCAACGATGTTATGAAGTGCTAAAAGATTTTAACGACAGCGCGGTAGAAAAATCTGGAGAGGGTATTATTGAGTTTATAACCGATATCGATGAAGCACCGAGCATTGATGATATTGATGGAGATATTAACAATTTAGTCGTATACGACGATATAATGTTAGATAAACAAAAAAATCCTGCTAGGATCTTTTCCAGAGGCAGGCATAAAAACACTGACGTGATATATGTCACTCAACGCTACACTCAGGTTCCAAAAGTCATCAGAGATAACTGCAATATTCTTGCTGTATTCAACGACGGAGTTGATACTCATACTCTTAGAAATATATGGCAGACATGGTGTTCTGATATGGACTTCAATCAATTTAAAAACTTCTTTAGTCATGCTCAGTCAACCCCGTACGGATTCGCAACAATAAATTTGCATGATCCTCGGACACGATATCGTATCGGACTGGATCAAATATTCGGTTAAAATCATTTCTTATTTTTTGTTAACCCATAGCAGCAGAGAGGGCGATGACAACAAGTTGCGACCAAAATTGATTAAAAAATCGTAAAAGTCTCCGTTTTCATTTTGTTTTAGTTAAAATGAGATTTCGTAGGAAGGCTCGTTAAGATTTCAATCAATTTTTTGTCTGAAAACGTTGTAGGGTTTGCCCCTGAGACATTTTTTTTGGTTAAAATGAGATCGTAGGAAGGCTCGTTTTAAGGATTCAATCAAAATTTTGTCTGAAAACGTTGTAGGGTTCGCCCTCTCTGCTGCTGGCTTTCATAATAAATGAGGAACAACCTCGGTGTATCATTACTTATATGAGCAAGATGTACAGTGAAGAAGGTTCACGCTTAATGACTAAACGACGAACCGAAATACATCGACTAAGGGAAGTGTTTGAAGATGTCAATATGATTGCAATATCGTTGTTTTTGAGTGTCGAGTCTACTTGTACGAATAACCATTCCTTAGCTGTTGATATTGGCATGCTAAAAATAATTTCATTCCAAACATAGTTGACAGAAATTATTTGTTATGAACATTGGGCATGTGTACTCGTCTGGGATGCGATCTGGGGACAACTGTCAAGAAAATAGTGAAGTTATGTTTTCTTCTCTCGGGTGTTTGCGTACATTTGTTTTTGTTTTTTAAAAGACTACTGTCAATGTCCGAAAAGACATATTCGGATGCGATTGTGTATCTATTTGCCCATGTGTCCTCATATTTTACTTACTATAATACTACCGACTTACAACTACTGCGGTGTCCTCGACTGGCTGAGTGGTCTAAAGAACTCATCATTATGGATCACTACCATCTTGTCATTGTCTGCGTGGGTTCGAATCTCGGACTCGGCCAATGTGGATATGAGAGAAAGCTTGCCACTAGCTTCTCGTGGGTCATTTTCTGGGCTTTCCCGCGATCTTGCTCCACCATTTGTACTGGCCTCCATGTGTCGCCTAACGTGTGCTGGAAAATGTTAAACACTATAACAACAACAGCAACTACTAATACTACGCCTACTATCACTGCCATCATTACTGTTTCTACTGCTGCGACTCTTATTATTATCATTAAGTGCTCGAAAACGTTGAAAGTTTTATAGCAGCCATGGAACTAAAACCAAATTTTGCTTCAAATGTATATGCAGATTTCTTCTTCTTTCTTGATGTTCTTGTTTCCGTTATGGTTTTCGTTAAATGTTTACAAGTGCTTCTAAATGAAAAGTCTGCATTTACTACTTACTGGTGAGTATACTGAACTGCAAAACTTTTCTTTGCTTTAGACAGGTATGCAAAAACATTAACCCCTGCTTCCTCCGCCAGTTTTACGTTCTATATTACTACTAATATTACAACTACTGCGACCATGATCACTGTTTTTGTTGTTGTTGTTGTTAATATTATTATTATTATTATTATTATTATTATTATTATTATTATTATTATTATTATTATTATTATTGGACCCGTTGAGTACAATATAAAGTGCAAACGTTTAAAAGACGCATCACGTTTGAAACAATGTTTGCTTTGAGGACTACACGAGAATGTTTCGGGTTAACGATATTTAAAATTATGAACAATGATCGAAGAGACTTGCGGAATTCATGGTATACAAAACATGTCGATTTAGCTTAGAACCGACACTAGTCTATCGCTGTATAATAAGCCATCAAATGAATATCGTGACATTCATTCGAAATTATAATCATTAGAAAACATTGAGACGTTATTTAACCGACCACATCCTATTACGAAATGAGAAAATATTATATGGTGGTGTACATGACTTCACGCTGATGTAAATTCGATGAACTTAACAACGAGTCAAAGATTGGTAACACATCAAAGACAGCACACTATCAAAAGATCGCTGCGCTGTAAATAAGTGGCGAATGAAGCAAACGTAACTCGTGCATAAATACCATAGTACGGTAACAATGTATTTTATAGACGAATCTTTACACGCATCCAAATAACCAAAGCAATGTATAAACCTATTGACTAGACCCAGTCTAGTACACATACAGGTAGTTTGTACCACTACATACAATTACTAATTAGACATAAATTAATTCACAATCAGAAATTGCAGTGTAGTGCAAATCCACATACATATAACCCAATCCATAGTCAAATACCGTAGCACTGTATTAACCTTCAAAGCTTTGAGGCATGATCAGCTTAGCACCAAAACATATAACATGGCGTTGCTAAGCTAGTTAATAGGCGAATCTTTACACACTAGCAAGTACCGTAGCAGCATTCAGTGAAAAATGTATTCCCGTATTGTTGGCACGAACTGTTTTGAAGGTTGACACGTGATTGACGATATAAATCCATTCAAGATCGAAGTCGTACTGTAATGACGATTCAATATCGTTGACTTTCCACGCACGTTACGATTTAGATCTTAAAGTCACAAATTCTGAGTCTGACGTAAATAAATGCTGTGAATACGCCCTTGAAGTCATAAATATAAACATGCAAGGAATACGCCCTTGATGTCATAAATATACACATGCAAGGAATACGCCCTTGAAGTCATAAATATACACATGCAAGGAATACGCCCTTGATGTCATAAATATACACATGCAAGGAATACGCCCTGGAAGTCATAAATATACACATGCAAGGAATACGCCCTTGAAGTCATAAATATACACATGGAATGAATACGCCCTTGAAGTCATAAATATACACATGCAAGGAATACGCCCTTGAAGTCATAAATATACACATGCAAGGAATACGCCCTTGAAGTCATAAATATACACATGCAAAGAATACTCCCTTGAAGTCATAAATATACACATGCAATGAATACGCCCTTGAAGTCATAAATATACACATGCAATTAACTAGATCTTGAAGATCATGAAGTGACGCCGCGGAAGCGGGAGGTTGTGGGTTCGATCCCCGGTCGATTCATACCAAAGACTTACAAAAATGGTACTAACAGCTGCCTCGCTTGGCGCTCAGCATTAAGAAGTTAGTGTTAGGACTGGTCGGCCTAGTGTCAGATTAATGTGACTGGGTGGGACATCATTCTACATGTCTGCAACATGATGCCCCAGTGTTAGACATAACAATAAACTGCCTCACTTCAGACATCGTAGCGATATGACTGACGTTTATTTATTGCTACGATAAAAATCATAATCTCTCTCTCTCTCTCTCTCTCTCTCTCTCTCTCTCTCTCTCTCTCTCTCTCTCTCTCTCCCCTCTCTCTCTCTCTCTCTCTCTCTCTCTCTCTCTCTCTCTCTCTCTCCCCCCCCTCTCTCTCTCTCTCTCTCTCTCTCTCTCTCTCTCTCTCTCTCTCTCTCTCTCTCTCTCTCTCTCTCTCTCTCTCTCTCTCTCTCTCTCTCTCTCTCTACACACACACACACACAGAGATCTTGAAGTCATAATTATACACATGCAATTAATTTGATCTTGAAGTCCTATATGCATGTCCTGAATCAAAATGATGTGAATCAATGTCAAAAGTCTTTAAATAGGGTCCGGAATTTAAAATGTCACGAACCAGATCTTGCAGTCTTTAATACAGAAATGCTGTGTATCATCTTTACGTTCTAAAGTCAGATTACCTCTTTGCAAAGTCCTTTAAATAGGTCTTTTTTTGGAGGCCTGCCTGTACAAATGCAAAGTCATTATCCTTGTAACGCAAGGTGCTCGACCGAGATTTAAATGTGGCATCTGAGTAACAGAATGTTCAGTTATTAGCTTTGCCGGCTATACGGATCTGTTCACGAGCATTCTGACGTACCGGCAAGAAATCCGTATCACCATCGGGACGGAAACACTTGACGTCAAGACTTGGAAATCAGTTAGATATGTGTTATGATTGAAACACTTGTAGCTGGAACGCACAATGCCTTTTTTCTTTTATATACCAGCATGCCTACTATTAATCAACTTAGGGACTTTGCTAGAGCATGGTATAAGTGTACAGGTGGTATGATAAATGTAGGGATAGGTACTAAAGCTACGATAAAAATCCTAATCTCCTAAGTCCTAATATTAGGACGTAGTGTTGAACCCGGTTATTACAGGTGCGATGGAAACGTCACAATCAATTGTAAAAGAACTTAATGATAGCATAATACAACATACTCAGAGGTGCAAGAACTCCAGATACATTTGTGTTCATAGGATTCAATGTTTTCCATAGAATTATATCAAGAGTCATCCATGAGCCATTATATTTAATATTGCACGCATCGTCGCTGATGCTTGTCGACAAGGAGCATCCAATTGCATTAGCATAATAATGATCTCAGTATCTGATTATAATCATTAAACTCATTTGGAAACCATTCAATGACGCTGCGAAGCTTTCTCAAGATGCGTCCTTAAATCTTTTCAACATTACAACGCCCTATTCGTCGTCCAATGTTATATTAGATATTGTTTAAGTCGTGCACTTGGATATGCCGCACTGTTGTGCATAAAACAAAAATGAACTAGTGAACATAGATTGTACTTCTTTTTATAAGCCATAAACCAAATAATAATCTTCCATCCGAAAAAAACAAATACTTTATAAGGGCAACAATATTCTTCAAAACAGAATGATCAATGTGATTTGATTCCATATTGTTTGATACGGTGAACAGTAGGCCGCGAGTACACGTTTACCCTAAAATGTCACTTTCAGAACTAAATTTTTCATTGTTGCGATTTTCATGTGAAATAGGATGGTTGGATGCAGAAATTGCCACATTTACTGCAATGCTTTCGGTACAGAATACTTGCTGTATTTGACTGGAACAATCGACTGTACAGAAGACGTACAAAAATTGTTTCTGAGTAGGATTTGCATCCCATATATCCTGCGTAAAGATGCTGTGATTGGGTAAAGCTCTTTTATTAGACCCATTTATGTCAAATTCTTCTGTGACCAGAGGTGCGTTTCTTTACTACTGTAAATTATATCATATGGTATATATGATGGTTTCTACATCTGTGTTACATTTATACAGCTCTCTCCTCCCACCCTGCCATTGTTGGGGTAACATATCAATATTCAGACAGCCGAAATAATTATTCCTCAACTTCTTTTGCGAGTCGAGTTAACAAATTGCAGCTGAAAATGTTCATTTAAAACCAAACATTCCAGCAGGTGGCGTTTGAAAAGAATTACCACGATCCTAGCCAATCAGTTAAAATGCTACTGCACAATAATTTCGTACGCTTTGTGGACCAATCAGAATCGCATAAGGTGATACTTAAACGTGTGGTAATATCAAAACCATGAAATTTCACATACTATAGGAAAACTATCCCTACTACGTGATAATTAATTAAAATAGATATTATGTGAATATGAGCACTTGTTTCTACGAGATATTACAACACGAACAACAAAAACTCGTCATGACTGTGAAAGTGTAGGTTCCACACCTGTGAAACAACAATTCTTAAAAGAATGAATATTCTCAACCAAGAATGATGGAAGAAAAAGTACAAAATCTCAAGATGATTAATCAATAAGTTACTTAAGGAAGGTGTTTTTTCACATATGTTAAAATGAGCAATTTTGCCTTTCATTGGTGAAATAGGTAAACACCTATTCGGTTTGGCAACAATTGGTGACTTGACCATATTTTCAAGTCACATAAATATGCTAACGAGACAGAATAATACAATTGTCCATGCTCTTGCTCGACATAGAGGTGCTGTCTTCTCCTATATAGCACAAGTCGGTAATCGATTTAATAAGATGTTAATGGATATTGGTCGAAACTCGAATAGTCGTCTGCTCCTAGGAAAGAGACCCTTAACAAAGAAAAAAATATACGTCTACAATATCAGAAACCAGAAGAGGTAACTGCCACTCAAATGCTTGAATCACAGCAAATTAGTCATGAATTAGATAAATTACAAATAGCTAAGGCGGAATTGTCAGCAGGCAAGTTATAAGTTATACTGATTCCACGTCATGTTTTAGCGGAATAAAACAAACAAATTATTACCATTATATACACCGATTATCTGGGTTATTCAATAACGCCGAAATATACACGTTACCATTATCAGTTTGGGTCATTTATAGCACGTGCAAAGATCGCGATTTCATCCGGACAGCAACCCTTCGAGACGTATCGAATTCAATCATTACCGGTCCCAATTAACGCATCAACAACACGCGTTACAAAACTGTTTGATTTACCCGACATAATGCTTTTAACTGATGTCCATCAATGTAACACAAACGTCACCAGCTTTAAATCATTGTATCGGTAAGGACATTTTACATTGTAATATTCGACCTACACATATAACTTTGTCTCAGTCTGAATATATCAATATTCTGTTTGTGGATGATAGGGATAATATCCATCAAACATGTATCTTTCGTTTTGCGACAAACCGGTTCATACCACATGTTACCGATATCTCCTCGAATCAAATATTAGTTTACCTCCTGGACAAATACTATTGAATATCAAAGTCAAAGTGGCGTTATTGTCGTTTTTGTATTATAATTAGTCCGTGTCGTTGCGTTGTCGTTACTAAGTCTATTACATATGATGGACATATCGCTACCTGTTCTGGTAATTCGATTGAAGTTACTCAACTTCACCAAATCAACCTGGCACTTCTACAACACATTTTCAATTTTTCGGTATTTTGCAGCCATTTTGGGTAACACCTCTTTTGACAATCTATTCAGTATCTCTTTACTTGAATTCAAACCATATGAGCACCAAATGCCACAATTTTCCGCTACAGATAAGGAGAATGATTTAAGTCTTAAGAAAGTAGCTGCACGTGCGAGAAGCAATTCATTAATCGTATCGTCTTTAGCAGAAACAATGTTAAGTTGTACAATCCTGGTTGACAACAATCTTGGTTTGATTCCCAACATATTATGAGTTTAATTATTTTTTCCTTGTCTATCCTTAATACCTTGGTAATTATTTGATTCATATGGCGTTTAAGAGGTTTGTCGACCGGGCTGTTACTTGCACATGCAACGAAATCTCAAATGTACAGCTCACTTCCAGTTTAACATTGCACCTACAGCTTCTTCACCTGATTGGTTTACTACTGTTTCTGATGTACTCCCTTCTGATCATTTGATCATTTCAGTTTCAATCATGGCGTTTACAATTGCCCTTGTCCATGTCTAGAAATGGTTATCATTGTCCAATGCTCGAAGTAAACTTTGTCTTCGTCTTAAAATTACTACGTGATTTCAATGCGTAATGGTTGATATTCTTCAGCTTGGTCTATGTCCTACTTATTGGAACATTACAGGACCATCATTGATTGATAACCTTCACGTCACGGGTATCTTCTATCTCGATTACATGTCAGATGGACAGATTTTAAGCTCACCAAAGTAAACAGTAGCTCTGCACTAACCATGACAACCTCGTTCAGTATTGATATCGTATTTAGCAACCATTTTCTGCTCTTTTTTTAGTAGATCTAAAATTATTACAAGTTTGATGTAATCGGATCTGCTTCATTTTTGTTTTATGCAGCAATGAATTTTACTGGTCTCAAATTTGATAATTCCCACAAAGTTAATTTCAAGTGCCAGACACAAGTTCAAGTGTTATATAATCTTGATTACTTTTATGCATTTTACTGATCGTAAATAGTGTGTTTATATATATATATATATATATATATATATATATATATATATATATATATATATATATATATATATATATATATATATATATATATATATATATATACACAAAAAGGCCTAAGTGCCAGATGACTTCAAGTGCCAAAATGCTTTGCAATTTCATCTCCTACCTATTAAATCTTAAAAAAGGAATAAAATAACAAAGAATTTGCAGGTTCAAAACTACCTGAATTAAATGTTTATGTCATGCAGCTAAATGTTATATGTATTTTAGGTTGAAATGGCGTCAACTTCCAGATTTGCAGGCAAGATAGCATTAGTAACTGGTGCCGGTAGAGGAATTGGTCGTGGAACTGCTGAAGCGCTTCACGAACATGGGGCAAAGGTCATTGCATTAGATATCATCCAGGAAAACTTGCAGAATCTTCAAAATAAATATCCGGAAATAACGACGGTTCAAGTTAACCTGGAGAATTGGAAAGCCACGAAAGAAGTCATTGAAGGTCTTCCAACGGTAGATTTGCTTGTCAATAATGCTGGCGTGGTGAGAATGGGTTCCATTTTAGACACAAGCGAAGAAGATATCAACTTTATTTTGGACGTCAATCTGAAAGGATATTTAAACGTTGCACAAGTTGTGGCGAGAAAGTTGATCGCAGAGAAACGCAGAGGCACTTTTGTTAATGTGGCGAGTGCAGCGGCCAACAAACCGTTTGGCAGTTTAGGTGCATATTGTGTATCGAAGTCAGGAGTGCAGATGTTGACAGAAGTGCTGGCTTGCGAATTGGGACCCTATGGGATCCGAGTAAACGGAATAAATCCAGGTTTGGTTAACACCGACATGGGAAAGTTGCTCGGAGAGGAATTTACACGCATCATAACTGAACGAACACCCTTAGGTCGACTAGGAGAGGTTTCTGACATTGTGAATGGAATCTTGTACCTGTTAAGTGACGAATCTTCTTATATGAATGGTCATTCTTTAGTGGTTGATGGAGGTGTCCTGAAAAGTTAATGGTATCATTGCAGCAAGTGAAACCTATATTATTTTTATTAATTTCCGGCACAGGTCCTATAATTAGACATCATCTAGGAAAATGTACCTTCATTTTTGCTTTATGGAGTGGGTGTGCAAAAGATTTTTGTTTTTCAACAGAAAGTGAGCTGGCACTGATTATTGTGAGGAGAAATAAATGGGATGTACTTATATGTAATTATATGTAGATTATAGACTTTATCTACTTCCTTTTCTTCTCACATTGTACAACTACTATAGGTGCTAATAATATCATTCCAAGACTAGTTGACTGAAATTATTTGCATGGACATGAAGCACATGTTGATGCCTGGGATATCATCGAGGGACAATTATTATAATAACAGTCAATGACTTTTTTATATCGTCCTTAGGCTTTCAAAATTATATTTTTTAGTTAATCATGGAAATGTGTATAGAGATATAAGTCAGTCATTTGTGTTTAAGTTTCGTGTGTTAATATATCCCTCTCTTCTTCTCATGTTGTACCACTAAAACCACTACTATTACTACTTCTTCGACCATTTCCACTGTTATTATTATTATTATTATTATTATTATTATTATTATTATTATTATTATTATTATTATTGCAGGATTGTAATAGCCATAAAACGACCACGGTTTTATTGCAACGTTCAAGCTTAAAGAAATTGTACTGCAAACGTGTATGAAATAAACTGTCTTCCTCGCTCTTCATGTCTTCGTTATTTTCCTCGTTTCTCTTTTCCAGTTCAATCTGAATGAACAGTCACGTGTTTTCTGCTTGCTGGTGTACAGCAATAGAATGTTTGGAGTTAACGATCTTAATTTAGATGATCCAAGGGACAAGTCGATTTTCCCGTATACGAAACTCGTGCTTTTTGTTTTCGTTTTAAAAATATAATGGCTTCGTTCTATTGTCGTATATGGAGCCATCGTATCAGTATGGTGAGATTCATTCGAAACTATTGGCATGAAGCCATCCTTTCCCGCCTATTGGATGAAGATCAAAAGCTCATGGATAAAACTAAGGTCACACAGTAACCTCATAGCATAGGTATAACTATCCTTCCATACCACATCCGAACAGGAGTAATTACAGTTAATTTAGAGTGTTGTTAATTCCGAGGATAGGGACAATTGTATATTTGCCGGGGATCAACAGGACATGACAAATTTGCGTGACACCCACTATTTTAATAGCGACATATAAGGTAAGAACGGCTACGTCAGTCCGGGTACTCAATCGGGATCTAGCGTACGGCGGGATATTGGGATTTTCACAGATGAAAAATAATAAGGGATACCAGATTCTGAAAGCAGCATACAGCCTATTATGTAGCAGCTTTAATAGCTACATATTAGCCATATACTAATCAGTGCTGAGAATATGAGAACCTGTTCGTAAGGTAGCTCAATAGAGTAAGAAACAGGTTCCGGAAGCATTGCTTGTATTCTACAGCTGGATATAGATACTGTATCTGTTCAGAGGGATGAAATCGACACACTCTAGAATGCAGAGGATTGGAGTGCAATAATATGTAGTAGATAAAAGATAAAATAATGTTTACTTTCTAAACAGATGTTTGTTCTGGATCTGATTTAGATGATAATATACCACGCATGGCTAGGTATGAGGAGAAAAAGTTTTAAAAAAACAAAAAACAACTATGAGCGGGCACAAGCTACCATCCCAAAATATGTAATTACTGCTTAAATTGGTGACACTGAAAAGAAAGAGACGGTAAGGAAATATTTAATGGAGAATGAAATACATTACGTTGAGGATCATTTACATAATTTCAAGCATGAAGATTAATTTCGTTCGATGCCTTAGGTCAAGTATTTAGTAGGTACACGCTCAGATGACACAAAACAAAATATATGATAACAAAGTACTTCATCCACTTATCATGTTATGGTATACATATAATACACCTATTTCAGTATTTACATCAATTTTTGTATTGATAATGATTCAATAACAGCAGTCTAATGCATAAATAAATATTATGATGTTAATGTATCAGTACGGTCTCTGTTAACATTCAAACCAAAGCTGATTCAAACATTTGAAGTTGTTATAGTCGACAGCGGTAGGCTTGGTGCGTCACTTCCCATTTCGCCTTACTTCTAAAATCAATTTGTGTCCTCCAATATATCTACTCTGTTTGTTTCTGTAAAATTGGCGGCTTGTCTATCAGTTTTCAGAAATACACACGCACACACACACACACATACATATATACATACACACATATATATATATATATATGTATATATATATATATATATATATATATATATATATATATATATATATATATATATATATATATATATATATATATATATATATATATATATAGAGAGAGAGAGAGAGAGAGAGAGAGAGAGAGAGAGAGAGAGAGAGAGAGAGAGAGAGAGAGAGAGAGAGAGATGTATGAGTGAGATACAAGTGGAAATCCTCTTCTCTGGACAAATTCATCTCTTTCATCATTTTTTTTTTAATCCGTCTCTCGCCTTTCACTCTATCTTATTCAGTTTCTTTTCGGTTCGGTGTAGGACAGTTGGCATGTGTGTAATATGCTTGAGAGAGAGAGAGAGAGAGAGAGAGAGAGAGAGAGAGAGAGAGAGAGAGAGAGAGATGTATGAGTGAGATACAAGTGGAAATCCTCTTCTCTGGACAAATTCATCTCTTTCATCATTTTTTTTTAATCCGTCTCTCGCCTTTCACTCTATCTTATTCAGTTTCTTTTCGGTTCGGTGTAGGACAGTTGGCATGTGTGTAATATGCTTGAGAGAGAGAGAGAGAGAGAGAGAGAGAGAGAGAGAGAGAGAGAGAGAGAGAGAGAGAGAGAGAGAGAGAGAGATGTATGAGTGAGATACAAGTGGAAATCCTCTTCTCTGGACAAATTCATCTCTTTCATCACTTTTCTTCAATCCGTCTCTCGCCTTTCACTCTATCTTATTCAGTTTCTTTTCGGTGTAGGACAGTTGGCATGTGTGTAATATCCTTGAGAGAGAGATTTATATATATATATATATATATATATATATATATATATATATATATATATATATATATATAAATATATATATATATATATATATATATATTGAGCGAGGTAGCTGAATCTTGAAAATTACGTTTGTATCCTCGAATATATTACCTCCTGTCGCATTAGTTTATTTTGACTTGTGTCCTTGGACAGCTGGTGAGGTTTTTCAGCTTCAGTCAACTCCGGATTATGGGCAATTAATATGTTTCGTTTCCACCTGGACTATTAGCATTTTGTATCCAAAATGATAGATGAATGTTGATCAAGGAATTGCTCAATTGTCCTAACATTTATAGAATTTCACTTTTGGCCGGACGGGACAGTACTTGGAGCAGTTGCTATGTCACCAGAAGGAAGCTCAACCATATCACAGAAACTGGCCGAGCTAATCAAATCATTGCACACAATTATACATTTTGGCAATTATGTTGTATCAAACAACCATTGTCTGTATGCATACTGAGATTCTAGCAACATGCCAGACAGGTTTGTGTTACAAGGAATGGAGTTCCAGATCACTTAAAATGTCAGATAGCCTTGATCTGTTTATTTATTTATGTTAAACTGTGTTATGGCGCCAATCAGATGTATGTGTTGCATGTTGAAATGGCGCCCAATACCAGATTTCCAGGCAAGACAGCTATTACTGGAGCTGGAAGCGGTATGTTTCGCGGAACTGCTGCATTCCATCACGAACATGGGGAATAGGTCATTGCCTTCGATATAGTCGGATAAAACCTGAAGGATCTTAAGAGGAAATATTCTGAAATAACAACACTTCAAGCATACCTCGGGCTCAGAACGAAAACAATTTTGCAGAAGTGAAGAACATATCAGCTTACGTTTTCACGTCAACCTGAATTTGTATTCAAACAGTGCACATGCTGTGGCTAGAAGTATGATCGCAGAGAACGAAGCATGACTTTTGTTAACGTTTTGAGTGAGGCTGCTAACAAACCAGTTGTCAAAATATGTTCATATTGTGTATCGAAATCAGGTGAGCAGATGTTGATTGAAGAAGTTACTTGCGTGTTGGCATCACATGAGACCCGAGTAAATACAGTAAATCCAGGTGTAATAAATACCGCCCTAAGTAATATGAATGGTGAGAAAAGTAAACGAATAATCAATGAACGAACATCTAATGCGATAAATGGAAGACATTCCTGAGGTTTGGAATAAAATCCTGTACATCTAAAGTGCACATTATTCATATACATGTGAATAGAACATATAAATATGGATGTTGTAGATGTGAACGGGTTAGAAGGCACATTTAGACTGAAGATGAAATGCAGACATTTACAGGTATATAGATAAATGAAAATGCCAAGGAATAAAAACATATCATAACAAGAGAGAGAGAGAGAGAGAGAGAGAGAGAGAGAGAGAGAGAGAGAGAGAGATTGTGGATGTTTATGTATAAGACATATAACTTAACAATTCAAAAATCGGAGAGATTAGTGTAGCATATGATTGGCGAATTCTGTCTTTACTTAATAGTCAAGTCAGATATCTGATCTCGCTTAGTGCACCAAAATGCCTAGCGCCGGCCCTGAAGTCAGCTTTAAATTGGTGACATGCACATAATATTTGACTCGCCCACGTGTGAAATTGAGAACACGTGTTTTATCCATTTTGTTGTTTGCCAGACAGTAAACATGTATCGATGTCCTGAATTCTGCCCGTAAACAACATATCATATTCACCGCTGGCGGGTACCACATTTTATATAAATCAATAACGCTTTAAACGAGATCCTTCCAGTAGATAATCGTAAGAGACGAGCGCCTCTTAATGTAAAGAAATCTAGCATATTATATTATTTGCAGCTAACATTTCCCTGTCTTAAAATCATCGACGTGCATCAACATAACCTACAAAATAAAATTGCGGAAACAAAATCATTACTAACCGAAACACAACCGCCCGGCTGAGCTTATTATGTCTTGAGTCATATCAAAATATTGATTGTATCAGGCATTACTGATAGAGAAGACCCGAGGGACTAGTAGATTTGGCCGTGTATAAAGGTCGTTTAATTAAGACTGACAAATAGTCTGGTCCACAGAGGCATTATACGATTGTGATATAAGTAACGTAACGAAGGGTATAACCATACTGCTCTGTCCCCAAAAATGCTTGTTCAATTCCGTGTCTACAGAACTTGGTGCAATACGTTTACACCATTGGAAATAATATCAGTTCTCGAGGTTACCTCCAATTTTTCATCATTTAACAGCTAATTGTCAATTATATCCTTTACAACGGAGAAATCGGCGAAACATGGCAGGTAGCAATTATGTGAGATTCTAGCAATAACTTTCCATGACAAATGAAGGTTCCGTGCGTTGAATTCGCGAACATTCAGTGTTTAAACGTTTGCTTAAAACTCGTGTGCAAGAACAGTTAAACAATTAAATAGGATCATCCAACATAATGCCATCGAAATTTGTATTGTTTGATAGCTTTGATACGGGGAAAAAACTTAGACAATATTGTTCGTTTTTTACTGTTTGATTGTTTGGACCAATTATGATAAACAATAGCTTTTCTTTCTCCGAACAAGGTTTTGCTGCTGTCTGTGGACATTTTAAGTTATTAACGGATACAGTCCATTCAACCGATGACTCAGAGATTAACCTTCGTGACTATGTCCCAGATTTCATTATAAGTTGTCAAAGGGCAGAAAGTAGCGAGAGTTGATATTCTATCTATTCAGTAACGAATGAAACTGAGATATTACTGAAATACAAAAGTAACGAGTTTTCTCCCTGTAAAGAAAGTTACGACTCTCTTGCTCATATCCCCAAATCTTTTTTTAAGCGACGTAGTATGATTCTTGCACTCATGAAAGAACGTATGTGACTTAAATTATATCATTAATACTCCTGCGAACAGGAAACAAGAAACAACTTTACTATAAAATGGTTGTAAGGAGTATGGTGTTGGCAATATCCAGATAAATCATTAAATCATATTTACTTACAATATTTACTGTACCACACATATTTACTGTACCACACAGTGAGGATTTTTGCAATGACACTAAGTCAAAAATATTGAGTTCGGAAGTTAGAAAATTTGGACCAGAAACTTATACATCTACACTCATACGGAAATAATGAACTAAAACAGCTATCATGTGAATCTGAGCACTCATTTCCACACTAACAAATAACATTGACCGTGATTTTGAAAATGTAGATCATACTTGTGTGAATCAGCAGCCTTGAAAAGGTTACCCTCTCAAGCAGGTATGTTTTCAAAAGAGAACACTCAATACATCCCAGAAAATGATTTCAACGGACTAGGTAAAAGCATGTTCACCATACATCCTGTAAATTGAGTATACCACATAAAAAAGTCATCAAAACAGATTAATTTCGAACATCACGAACTTACATATGAAATGGGAAAAATCTAAAATGCAAACTACATAGGATAGTTTGACGCTATGAAAAGTTTTAACACAGCCCACTGAAAGAATAAAGAACAAAAATGTTAGCATTAGGAAATGCAGTGTAAGTTAAAGTTAAAACCTTTAGAAGCTAAAGCCAATGTCAACAATGTATTTCACAATGTCTACGAGTAAAATGCAGTAGATGCAAAATTTGGTTTGACTAGATATTATGGTAAATGTATTTAAATATTTCCATCATTGTTAACCCCACACAAATTTAATCAGTAGGAAGAACCTGTGTCATTTATCTGACAGATGTTTTGAAGCTTACGATAAATTAAAGTCCATACTTAAAATTGTACATCTCCTTCAGTTCCCCAAATTTCAGTCTCTTTTAGATTGTTGGCTGATCCTCGTTATGTTAATTTTTGGAGAAAATATGATTCAAGAAGAAACAAATGTACTAGTTTTTTTAACAAGAAGTACACTTGTACCACAAAAAAGTATTATACAGTCGAGAAGGAATGTTTGACTATATTATGGATTGTATTGCACTTTGAGGTGTACATTAGGATCAGAACCACCTTACTTTCAGTAATACAATGAAGAAAAAAACAGATATTGTATGGGTGGAACTTGATGTTGCAGAAACGTATTATTAACATCAGATCCATAAGCATAAAAGATAATTTTATTCCATATGTACGTGTGCAGAAGTAATATATTTATATTATTTTGTATATATCTGATGTTAGTCATTGGGTATTTGTCTATGGGCTGTTAATTAGTTAGCATAGTTGACTAACATTGAATAAGTTAACATAATTTTTACTTGTATGTAAAAACGTTTTCTCTCTTGTTAGCTTACCTCGAACTAGCATGTCCTTCGGGATCTGTACGGTGTAGATTAATAAAATTGAATATATATCCATGAACGTATCGTTAATATAGACTATTCTAGATATCAACTTGTGACATCCTTACTGATATTCTAATTGTGTCTTAGTTTGTCCGATAAAGGTGGTGATTAAGTGAATTAATCATTCCTGCTTGAACATCTAATTAATGAAATCAGCATTAAATTGATATTTAGTTTTCATTTGGGAAGATTTTTTTTGTTTTAGTTATTCATTAGAATAAGCTGGTGCTCATTAATCGTATCGTTTTAATTGCTAAATCACTATCTTCGATTTATTAGGAATTCATGAACGTGCATTTTCGAACTATATGATTGTGATTCATCAAGGCCGTTGGCATATTATCACTATTTCATGGATTTTGTTAGATCCGCACCTTCACGATTATGATTATTTCGCAATAACACTCGCATGAATTCGGAATGATCTATACTTTTAAATCTTTGATGTAAGGTTAGGGATTATAGGGATTTGATTTATAATACTTAAGTCCTTTACAATCTTTGCTGTATCCTAAGGGAAGAAAGTAGTTGTAGAATTTAACTAAACAGGGCCACATACGGTCCTTTGGCAGCTGGATGGACATGCTTGGTTGGAAGAAGATATATATATATATATATATATATATATATATATATATATATATATATATATATATATATATATATATATATATAAAAGGTTGTCACAGTGGTTTGTTTCTTTTTATGCAAATATAAGAATATTTTATATGAAGAAATTGGTTCAAGTTTCTTTTACTGTTTGTAAATTAATGTATATTAATTTTTGTTAGAATAAAAGTGTGCAAATAATTTTCATGAAATAGTGTTTACTATATTGCATATTTCCTTAATTCAACCAAGGACCCAAGGACTGGACCGGGGAAACTAACTGACTCAGGATGTCTGGCCATAATGATATTTTGAACGTTTAATAGCAATTGCTTTTTTGAGCTTATATAGGCAAACGGATAATTATATGTAATGGAACAGCTAAAAATCAATGGTTTGATCGTCTATACATGATCGTGTTAATCAAGAGATAAACAGATGAAAAAATGACGAGATTGTATATACCATTCATCATTTGATATCCAGGATCCGACAGGCCATGTATTTAAATGCGACATGAGGAAGAAGATTTTGATATTTTTGTATAAAAAATTTCTTCTTGAAAATGCTTTATACATTGACGTTTATATAATGTAAAATGTACCGTACCAAGGTCATTGTCTTCAGTAGTATATGATGCCATCTCTTTCAGTCATGGTATTGTTTTGTGACAACGTGTATGCTATTTGCTTACATCCATCCACCACCTTCCTGAGGTCGATTGTTGATTGTAAGGTAACTCCATAGCCGGCGCTAATGTTAAGTATTGCATTATGCATGTCATATTGTAAACGTCTATGGCTATGATATACCTATATTCCATACATAGATATGTACTTGTGGATCTTACGTGTAGTTAACATATGCGTTGATGTTGCATTATAAAGTGCCACGGTATATTGTAAGTGTAATAATGTTTCACTATGTGACAGTTTAATGCAGAGCTATTTCCACTCTTGATACGTTGAGCCTTT
The DNA here is from genome assembly GCA_030141615.1 of Unio pictorum. NCBI lineage: Eukaryota > Metazoa > Mollusca > Bivalvia > Unionida > Unionidae > Unio > Unio pictorum. The sequence continues at coordinate 3,452,240 of JARLTB010000275.1, read as the reverse complement.
CTAATAGCTTTGTATTTGTTTGATTAGGATTTTTAACGTAGCTTTAACAATTTTTCAGTCATATCGCTACGATGTCTGCTGTGAGGCAGTTTTTTTTTTTTAAAGTGATGTCTAGCACTGAGGCATCATGCCACAGACATGTAGCATGATGTCCCACCCAGTCACATTATCCTGACACCAGGCCGACCAGTCCTAACACTAACCTCTTAATGCTGAGGGTCAAGCGAGGCAGCTGTTAGTACCATTTTTGTAAGTCTTTGGTATGACTCGGCCGGGGATCGAACCCACAACCTCCCGCTTCCGAGGCGAATTCTCTAACCACTAGGCCACCGGAGCAGTACTAATAGCTTTGTAGAAAGCCAAGGTACTTCCTTGCGCGTTTAAATGCGCCATGAAGGTCGCATGTTATACTAATATCGTCTTTACTTGTGTATTGTGTGATGTCCATAATGTATTTGTATGCAGTGCTGCAATATTGTCTTATGCGTTAATATAGGTATTTTTGTACGATAGATACCTCATCACCGGTGTGTAAGGCTTGGACTAACAAGTAGTTTAACACCATTTATGTTATACAGCACCAACCAATATCCTTGTATAATGCTAAGGTAAGTGCTTGTGTGTGAGGCTGCGCTACCCAAGTAGTATAATTCAATGCATAATTATATTTACTATTAGTTGAGTTGAATCTATAAAATAGTTTTGTACATTGCGACATTATGTTATCGTTTGTTTTGTTAAGACTGATCAGTTATTGTATGAAGTGGAGCCATATGTATGCAAGCATCATCTGGTTTTTATTTAAAGCTACTGTATTCTTGTTAAGCTTGGTCTATAAAGAACATTAATACGGTCTAAACCCATTTGCGACTGTGTTAAGGATATGTTCGTGCATTTTTTTTAAGCATCACGTTCTTATCAGTGTGTCCGGTTTATTCTGCAGATTTGGCTCGTGTGTTCAGCCTACCAATTTGACATCGACGCGGACCCATACATGCCAACATATAACGTGCCGATATTTCCTTGATGAGGGTTAGCGGGGTGAGTGAGTTGGTGAAGAGATATATCTATACTGTTATGTATGTTTGCAGTTTCAAACAGCTGTCACGATACGGATAGGATGGCCCATTGTACGGCGATGAAGCGGATACTATTATATATTAATTACATGCATTTCGTTTATGCTGATGAGTCATCCACGACTTAGTACTATCAGCTCTCGAGTATTCTCTTATTGCGTACAAATAATAAATGAACGTATAATTTTTCATCCAGGAGGACTTGGAATACTTTGACAGAATATAATGATGGAACAGGAACATCAAGCGATACAAAGAAATAAACAACATGAAATAAAAAATGATTTATAGTTGTACGTTGCTGGTTAATACTACAAGCTTTATGAAAATTAAGAAGTGCAATCATAATAATAATAATAATAATAATAATAATAATAATAATAATATTAATAATAATAATAACTATGATGATACTATTGATGAGATGGATTGTAGTGGTCTCGGTAGTAATACGTGGGTGCACCACAAGTGGGAGATAAAAACGCAAAAGTACATAAGAATATTTCTCAGTAATATCTCGTCAAACATTTATACTATTCTGTCCAAAATACATTTGATGCAAAATAACAAGACAAAAGCTCTAGACTGTAATGGTATTAGTTTTCGTGTGCCCGCGATCATGTGCCCATCGTTCATGCAATGCCCAAACGTTTTGCTAGAAAATCATTAATTCTTCAACCAGCCTCCATCAAGCACTAAGGAATGACCATTTATATAAGACGACTCATCACTTAAGAGGTACAAAATTCCATTCACAGCTTCAGAAATGTCTCCAACTCGACCTAAGGGTGTTTTTTCAATGATCATCTGTATACCTTTCTCACCGTACAACTTGATCATGTCGGTGCTAATACATCCAGGGTTGATCCCGTTTACTCGGATGCCTTGTGGTCCCAACTCGCAAGCCAACACTTCCGTCAACATTTGCACACCAGACTTCGATATACAATATGCACCAACTCCGACAAATGGTTTATTAGCAGCCACACTCGCCACATTAACAAAAGTCCCCTTTCGTTTCTCTGCAAGTAACTTTCGCGCCACAACTTGAGCAACGTTTAAATATCCTTTCAGATTGACGTCCAGAAGTAAACTGATATCTTCCTCAGTCGTGTCCAGCATCGGACCCAATTTTAGCAAACATGCATTATTGACAAGTAAATCAACCGTTGGTAGACCTTCAATAGTTTCTTTCGTGGCTTTCCAATCCGCTAGATTCACCTGAACCGTCGAGATTTCAGGATACAACGTCTTGAGATTTTGCAGGAATTCTTCGACAATATCCAATGCAATAACATTTGCCCCCTGTTCGTAAAGAGCTTGAGCAGTTCCGCGACCAATACCTCTCCCGGCTCCGGTAACTAATGCTATCTTCCCTGCAAATCTGGAATTGTACGCCATTGCAACCTGTAACACATATAAAGTTTAGCTGTTATCTCAGCAACTTCTGAACTTGGTAAACAAAAGAAATCCTCACCATTTTAATGTAAGATGTAATTGATTCACAATCAGGGCTATCTGACACGAATGTCTACAATTACAGTACTTTTACATCTTATTTTAACGCGTCAATGCTGTTACTACCTTCATCAACTGTTTAACTGATCTTTGGAAACTGATGTTAGTTTTATACCATTCCAACTAACATCTTCGTTAATCTCTTATATACTAAAACCTTGTAGAAAATATGGCAAATCCCATTGAATTGCAAATATAGAAATACTTAGAGTGCAGTCGTAAATAAACATATATAATTCAACATCTATCTATCTATCTATCTCTCTCTCTCTCTCTCTCTCTCTCTCTCTCTCTCTCTATATATATATATATATATATATATATATATATATATATATATATATATATATATATATATATAACCAGAGATGCTCGACCCCATCATGGCATGAAAAGACCAATAATCTAAAGAAACAAACCGATACAGAGTCACAAAATAACTTAGATTACTCCATGACCCATTTTGACATAGGACCCTCCCAATCATACCATATACAGAGAGAAGGTACGTAACATCCAAATACATGTTTTCACCCATGACCTTCAATTTCCTTCTGCTGTTTCCGTTTTGAAAGGCACACGACCTTTCCTCATAGCTTGTGTTACTCCAGAGATATCTCTATATTCATTAAGCAATCTTTGATGTTTATATGTTATACCAAACTGAAGTTACGAGTTCCCAAATTTCGCAATTTTCGCGAATGTTTCATGTTTCATCTTGAGACAAATAGGAACTCATGTGACAACCAGTGAAAAGAGTTACATATACTATGTTTGCGACTGAACGAGACATTATTTATTTAATTACAGAACAAAGTTTTACTTAATATTAACTCGATTCAACTTTAGGAATCTTGTTCCATTAAAGAATAAGATATAAGTTCTTCTTCACTGCATTTATCGCAATCAATCGACTCTATTTTCAAAGCATAAACTATGAGGCACACACGTCAACGCTGAAATATCATTGGATCAAAAGTTATACTTAAATAACATCCATGCATTATAAATAAATATTTTTTTGTTAGAGAGGGTTCTATCTCAGACTGAGTCATGGGGGTAATATAGGGTATTTTTGTCACTCTGTATGATTTTGTTTCTTTAAATTATTGTTTTCTGTACACGCCAAGCTCGCGTCGAACACCTGTGTATATAACATGATAACTATTTAGCCACACTAACCTAACATATTCTCTCACTTAATCATTGCTAAATGGTTATTTCACCGAATAATAATTTCTTAATAGCTTTTTATTTGACAAATATATCTGAACAGGGTGTCCCGAAACCCAGACAACATATCCAAGTATTATATTACACGATTGAAACCGTTGTACGCATCAGCAGATTAATCATACTGCCAATGCTTCATATGTCTATTAAACGTGCACAGTCTGCAGGTATTTGCGTCTTTATAAAATTCTGACATGATTGAACAAACTTCGATAATGACAGCGAAACGTTTACGTTAAGAACTAAAATGAACATTACAAATGTCAAGAACAGTATACTGATTTAGAAACGAAGCATCCATTTAATACTAATTGCATTGTTATGATTCTATATACGATTGTTTACTTATATTCTTATTTTACTGTTTGCAGTTGATAAAATAGATCCGTGGAGGTAATTTGCCTTATTACATTATACAATTCCGGCTATAAATTAATATGGATATTGCATACTAATGAAGATATATCTTAGATTCATGGCTACTTACGTGAGGACAACCTTTTCGTACTGTTAACCTAGTCTGCTTTGATATCCGGCTTGATTGAGAATTGAATGTCCGTAACAGAGATGAGAGCTATCCAAATGCGATATTTATACATTAACGCCAGGGGTTTTATCCTTGTTACTAAAAAACAAGTATCTAGGTCCTGCATTGTTGAACAAGATTGTGTTACACTATATTGGTCGTAATACCACAAGCTATTCAAAATGTAAATATAACCTAGGAATGTAAGCAGAATACACAAACTCAGTCACTGATCCAACAGAAAGAAAGAACGTAATAAAATAGAAAAAGATTTATCAGACTCTATGACAGAGAGTGATCGTGAAGAAGACTTTTCTGAGACAGAAGGTTAGAGAATATCCATGAAAATATATAATCTAAACGTATATGTCACCTGTACATTGCATTGTTTCCTCTTTCGTATTTTTTTCCCTTCTTTTTCTTCTTCATGTCTTTGTTGGTTGGTTGACAGTTCCGTTGCAGAAATTCTCTCACACTCATTTGATCTCGACTTTCGAAGCTGACAACTAACAATCTCAACCATGTATGCACGTCAGTGTAAAACAGATTCTGAAGATGTTTCTATAATATTAACGATTTAGATAAGTTAATCACGGAGTCAAACGACTGAATTGATTCCTTTGACAAATTAATTTTGTCAATGATGTATTAGCTGGTTGTGAGTACTTAAAGTTCCACTTGAGTTTTGGAGCTTTTTCAAAACCATGACTGTTGATGGAAGTTTATTCAATGGCATGAATTTTGTACGAACGTCCTGACTTTACACAAGACAGGACAGATAGTAGCAAACAACAATCCCATACACACATCCTCAGGAAATTTGGCGGGTGGGGTTAAGCTATTTTGCTGAATGTAAATGGTAATACAACGATGTCCCATTATGTGTCGGGATGTCGACTTACCTTACTACTGAAGAAAATGAGTCAGGCTCCACACGTGACAACATGCGAAATAGACCTTAAACAGCAAATAAACGGACAACATATTCAATCGATTAAATTTGGTGTACATACTAGTTTAGTTTTTTATATTCTGAAGGAATTACCTGATCAATCAAAACAATTTGCAACTGCTCCAATTGTAATGAAAATGGGCGGCATTGGCGCAGTAAGAGGACGATTGAAACAAAAGGACACCACATCCAAGTGCCAGTCAGGATACTACATCTGAACATATATATATACAGTCATCTAGAGCGGACTGTTCAATCATTTCGCTCAAGTCAGATAAAATATATCCTCTCCTGTAACCCTTACAAAATCATTTATATAACTGAGTAGCTGTTAACGATTTTATCACGGCTACTTTACGCCATAACCCTTCACGAGCCCAACATTAAGATAATTTTACTAGAGTCGTATACCGCATATTGATATTTGCATGTTGTTAAGAGCTAAGAAAACTACATGCAATTCAATGTTGCGATTGGCTGCTATTGTATTCATGTCTTCAAAAAATACAGCGGAGCGCAGAGGTGCCTGGAAATGTCCAAGTATATATTCTTCCTTCTGAAGCTGTCATCATCGTTAAATGTTGTACAACTTCAATTTGTTTTGAATATATGCCCAGGTAACTATTTTGAACTGATGGTAAATCCAATGATACACATATCATTATGTTATAGATTTTCATACTGTGGAGAGTTTTGTTTATTTGTTTGATATACGTACTTGAATTATTCCAAAAAAATATAACTAATCAGAAAGGCTGATTAATTGTATGACTGCAATGTCTTCGCACCACTCTATTTCACTCGTTTTACTGATTGTGCTCTAAAGTGACTAAGAGTGATCTAATTTTAAGGAGGTAACGTGGACAGTCACTAACAACACAAAAAAGTAAACAAGACAGAAAGGAGACAACGTTGTATGATATGAGAGAGAGAGAGAGAGAGAGAGAGAGAGAGAGAGAGAGAGAGAGAGATTCAGGATGAGAGTGGAAAAATAGAGGATCGCAACTACGTGTTCTCTCTCTCTCTCTCTCTCTCTCTCTCTCTCTCTCTCTCTCTCTCTCTCTCTCACGTTTCAGCCTGATTTCATAAACTTATTCCTAATTCGTATCAAATTCGTTTAATTCTACTCTCTCTCTCTCTCTCTCTTTCTCTCTCTGTATCATTCCAGTGGAGAAAAAAATACAGGAAGTTACGATGAATCATAATGACAATTCAAGTAAGCTACCCTTCTTCAGTATCGCTATGCATTGTAGAAAGGAACCATTCTCAGTAACAGCAAACCCATTATGAAATTAATTTACCCCAACCACCCCCACGCTTAGTCAGGCTCTGTACATCAAACAGCTTAAACTTATGAACATATTAACTGAATGCCAAACACGCTTTATACAAAGGTTTATAATGCACTTGATGCACATACTTGTCTACATTTCTATGTATAGATCAGGTATTATGTTCTTTGGCCAATTAATGTTATGCATATAATCAAGACAGCTAGTGAGGGTACGCATCTTGAAAAGTATTAAGTTATCATCTCAATGGTAATTTAACATGACTCATATTTTGCAAATCATGTTAACGTACTGATCTTATTATCAACCAATACCATTTCTATATCTCTATTGATACTGGATTACTGAAACCCTACAAAGACCACTAAGACTTACATGGTATGATTTTACTGTCTTAGCGTAAGTTTTGCGCCCAAATCGTTACTACTCTGGATTGTTTGCAGAGCGTATGCAAATTTGTGTACACCTGATGAAGGGAACTATTTTGAGGAGATTGATATCCACATAGAATCATAGGCAATCATAGGACAATATTAGTATGTAATGTTATATTACAAACAAAACTAAAACTTTAATCATGTAGGCTAAACTAATATCCCCCCTCTCTCTCTCTCTCTCTCTATCTCTCTCTCTCTCTCTCTCTCTCTCTCTCTCTCTCTCTCTCTCTATATATATATATATATATATATATATATATATATATATATATATTAGCCAATTATATACATGATGCTTTTTTGATTATATTATATAGAAAAACGCATTATGGTTGTAACATGATCTAGAAAAATAGATAAATATTTTAATTCTGCGCACATGCCTGATGCCAATGTTGCGTTTCTACAACATCAAAGTCTTTCTTAATAATTTCTAAATTTTGCTTTTCATTTGGTTATGAACATACATGGGTTGTGATTCCTGAATACAGTGATCAGAGATGGAGCTGAACACCTCAGAGTGTAACGCAAATAGCTAACTTGACTATGGAACATTAAGTCGGGTATTTGTTTACATTTTTGTGGCAAAATTATACTTTGGATAAACTTGGATAAAATAACATTTTATTTACTGTCTGAATTTTTATGAAGCTGAAAGAAATGGTAGAATCTTGAGTATGGTCTTAAAATTATTACACGTCTCTAAACCACCTGTCAGACCAAATACATGTTGTTATCCTTCTCAGCAATTATGGAAACATGTAAGTGAAATTTCCGATATTAGCTAGTCGGACCCAAGCATTCCATCAGCTTAGCTTATTCTTTATTGCTAGACACTGTAATATTCAAGGATTACCTTGACCTTAACTATTACTGGTTGAACTACATTAATTGTCAAATGTGCATCCACGATTATATCAAATAATGTCCAAAAGGATTCCAAGTGACTTTGCAAGTGACGTTTCAGATGACAACGTTATCGATGTTGTATTTCCAATTTTGACAACCGATTCTTTGAATTGGAAATGAATATGTTTTGGTGACTGTGATCACATTGTTATAGCTCGCACACGTACCGAAAGTATTCAAGAACACAAGAGTTACTCTTACGTGGTTCTTAGAAATCAATGTCCTTTATATGTTGATGTTGTATTTATTTTTTCTAAAATACCTGTTTGAGACAAGTCATCGTTTAAGGATTGTTATTTCCCAGGTATGGAAACTAGACTTTCAAAATTGTCACGAATTTTGATTGTTCGTGTCTACCATTTCGTGAAAGCAAGTGCTCATATTCACAAAATAGCTGAGTTAATTACTAACATGGATATTTATATTATACACACACACACACACACACACACACACACATATATTTTCTCTTACATTTTCCTGGGAGATTTAATTATACAACTTATGTCGTTTTTACAAATTAACTCTTCCATTTGTTTTTATTATATCTCAGTTTTGTTTTACTTAGCACAGGGAATATCAGATGCAATTTGGAAAACCTATGTCCCGTTTATCACCGATTGGTCTCAGTTCCTTCGTGGCTAAATATCACAATGGGGCCACTTCAAACCATTGGGGTGCTCTTCTCAGGACAATTCAATGGTCTGTTGAGGTTAAGCGGCATATCCAACTGCAGTGGTGAACAATGTCTATTATACAAGTAGGGCGTTTTAATGATGAACAGATTTCAGGACGTATCTTGAGAGAAACAGCGTTGTTGCATGGTTTCCAAGTAATTTGAATGATTACAATCGGATCTCTGAGATAATTTTTGCTCTAATGAAATTGGAACCAGGCTCCTTGTCTTGATATAATAATTAGTACAACATTGAATCCTGTAAACACAATTATGTCATGTGTGCTTGCAGCTGAAGGTATTTTGTGTTATGTTGTTTGTGTTTACGTTCTTTTGCCGTTAACTTGAACGTTTCCATTGAGCGGTTTACGCTGTGTTTCACCATGACGTCCTAATAGGTATTATGTACGTATTTCTCATACCATATGTACTTATATCACTCTCTAGCAAACTCCCTAAGTCAATTATTGTCCATTCAAGCTAAAAGGTGTGTAATCAACACATTTATTTCATTCATTTCTGAATCCTTTCAGCAGCGATGATGACGTCAAGGTTTTCCATCACGATGGTGTTGCTCATTTCTTTTCCGGTACTTTATAATGACCGTGAACAGATTCACATAGCCAGCAAAGCTAATAACGGAACTTTTTATTGCTCCGATACCACATTTAAGTCTCGGTCGAGCACCGTGGTCGAATTGAAACTCGAGGATACCTGATTTAAAATGTTCATAACGGCATGTTCTACCGTAGATATCTTACTTTCCATGGGTAATGACTTTGCATTTGTATTGGCCAAGTTCATACAGTTTAACGATTCTTTGCTAGTGTGCTATCGTTGGTGTGTTATTTAGATTTGACTCGTTAAGCTCACTGAATCGACACCAGCGTGAAGCCAATATGCCGACATATAATGTTCCGTCATTTCGTAGTTCTTTGTGGTTAAATAACGTCTATATATTTCTTTATGAGAAAGAAAAAGAATTATTCATATACATTTGAAGCATTATATGTTTTAAGCTAGATTCAATAGAAAATTTCAGCGCATAATAATAATAGTAATACAAGTCGCAGGAGTAGTATTAGTGGTAATGATGGTATTGGTAATATTCTCATTAGATGTTGCTAATGTTCTAGGTTTTAAAGCCATTTCTCAGCACAACATAGGCTATTAATGGAGCGCAGTATAACAGGTGGAGGAAGAACCCCGGGAAACCCCAGAAAGAAACACAGACCCAAGAGAAGCTACTGGCAAGCGTGTTCCCGAGACTCAAACCATCACAGACAGAGGAACGATGGCAACGATCCGTAATGGTGCGCTTTAGACCACTTGGTCACGCAGGGACACTGCAGTAGTAGTAGTAGTAGTAGTAGTAGTAGTAGTAGAGGTAGAATTAAGAAGGTAGTATGATAGGAAATAAAACTTGATCACACATGGGTAGATAGACAAATAATCGCATCCGAATATGTCTTATTTATATCTCTTCGAACATTTACAGAAGTCTTTTGAAACACAAATGTACGCAAAATACCCAGCCACCCAAAAGCCTTCTCTGTATTCGTGATAGTTGTCCCTAGATCGTATCCCTAACGAGCAAACTTGCCCAATGTTCTCAAATATAATGTCGGTCAACTACGTTTGGAATTAATTTATTACGTTTCAGCATTCCACCATCAAGAGCTAAGGAATATACATTCATATAAGAAGACTCATTACCCATAAAAAAATATTGCAATTCATTGACAACTTCTTCCTCAAGTAGATGTATTGGGGTCCACTTAGTCATTAAGCGTAACGCGTCTTCATTGTACATTTTTCTCATATAATTCATAAATCTAGGGTGTACCCAACTGGCACGAGAAGAGTTGGCCACCCTTCACTCCGTTTCAAGGATGTGTGCAAGAGAGACCTGAACCCATGTGACATCGCACCTGATGGCTGGGAAGTGCTGGCCGAGGACTGAGGCACATGGAGCCTGAGAGTAAGTAAGGGTATATCACTCTTGCCAACAATTGTAATGCCGAATTCAATCACAATATGCACCAGTTCAATCGAATGGATTTTTAGACGTCATACTCTCTACATCATACTCTCTACAAAAACAAAAATCACCTTATGTTTCTCTAGCTAAAACCAACAATACTGCATAGGACGTAACGTGAAGTATACCACGGTAGCTAGATACCGGCAGATTCAAAGGTGCACAAGCGAGAGAGAAAGATAGAACTAGAGACAGAGACAGATGGTTAGAATAAAATCGGGCTGAGTCTTAGCTGTAATCCACTTGTTTTACAAGTTATTAGTTTAAAACATATGTCATATCGATAATTAGTTTCCTCGAAATGATGGATGAGAACATTCCAGATTATAAATTCTTTTCAGATGTAATATTTAATCAAATAAGTTAATTGCGTTCGTTCAGTGCATAAAGCGATTGCACATCTCAACCATAATCTACTGTGTGATGTCCATAAAGTGTTTTTATGCAGTGATGCAATATTGTCGTATGCGTTAATATAGGTATTTTTGTAGGATAGATACCTCATCACTGGTGTGTAAGGCTAGGACTAACAAGTAGTTTAACACCATTTATGTTATACTGCACCAACCAATATCCTTGTATAATGCTAAGGTAAGTGCTTGTGTGTGAGGCTGCGCTACCCAAGTAGTATAATTCAATGCATAATTATATTTACTATTAGCTGAGTTGAATGTATAAAATAGCTTTGTACATCGCGACATTATGTTATCCATTGTTTTGTCAGGACTGATCAGTTATTGTATGGAGAGGAGCCATATGTATACAAGCATCATCTGGTTTTATTCAAAGCTACTGTATGGTTGTTACGTTTGGTCTATGAAGAACATTAATATGGTCTAAACCCATTGCTGACTGTGTTAAGGATGTTATGTTCGTGCATTTTTTTAAGCATCACGTTCTTAACAGTGTGTCCGGTCTATTCTGCAGATTTGGCTCGTGTGTTCAGCGAACCGATTTGACATCGACACGGACCCATACATGCCAACACATAACGTGCCGATATTTCCTTGCTGAGGGTTAGCGGGGTGAGTGAGTTGGTGAAGAGATATATCTATACTGTTCTGTATGTTTGCAGTTTCAAACAGCTGTCACGATACTGATAGGATGGCCCATTGTACAGCGATGAAGCGGATCCTACTATATATTAATTACATGCATTTCGTTTATGCTGACGAGTCATCCACGACTTAGTACTATCAGCTCTTGAGTATTCTCTTCTTGCGTACAAATAATTAATGAACGTAGAACTCTTCATCCAGGAGGACTTGAAATACTTTGACAGAATATAATGATGGAACAGGAACATCAAGCGATACAAAGAAATAAACAACGTGAAATAAAAAATGATTTATAATTGTACGTTGCTGCATAATACTACAAGCTTTATGAAAATTAAGAAGTATAATCATAATGTTAATAATAATAATAATAATAATAATAATAATAATAATAATAATAATAACTATGATATTACTATTGATGAGATGGATTGTTGTGATCTCGGTAGCAAGACGTGGGTGCACCACAGTGGGAGATAAAAACGCAAAAGCACACAAGAATATTTCTCAGTAATGTCTCGACAAACATTTATACTATTCTGTCCAAAATACATTTGATGCAAAATGACAAGACAAGAGCTCTAGACTGTAATGATATTAGTTTTCTAAATAATATTGTCGGCGCGATCATGTGCCCATCGTTAATGCAAATAACGACAATCAACGTTTTGCTAGGAAACCATTAATTCTTCGACGAGCCTCCATCAAGCACTAAGGAATGACCATTTATATAAGACGACTCATCACTTAAGAGGCACAAAATTCCATTCACAGCTTCAGAAATTTCTCCGACTCGACCTAAGGGTGTTTTTTCAATGGCCATTTGTATACCTTTCTCACCGTATAACTTCAGCATGTCGGTGCTAACACATCCAGGGTTGATCCCGTTTACTCGGATGCCTTGTGGTCCCAACTCGCAAGCCAACACTTCCGTCAACATTTGCACACCAGACTTCGATATACACCTCCGAAAAATGGTTTGTCAGCAGCCACACTCGCCACATTAACAAAAGTCCCCTTTCGTTTCTCTGCAATTAACTTTTGCGCCACAACTTGAGCAACGTTTAAATATCCTTTCAGATTGACGTCCAGAAGTAAACTGATATCTTCCTCAGTCATGTCCAGCATCGGACTCAATTTTAGTAAACCTGCATTATTGACAAGTAAATCAACCGTTGGTAGACCTTCAATGGTTTCTTTCGTGGCTTTCCAATCCGCTAGATTCACCTGAACCGTCGAGATTTCAGGATACAAAGTCTTGAGATTCTGCAGGAATTCATCGACAATATCCAATGCAATAACCTTTGCCCCCTGTTCGTAAAGAGCTTGAGCAGTTCCGCGACCAATACCTCTCCCGGCTCCGGTAACTAATGCTATCTTCCCTGCAAATCTGGAAATTGACGCCATTGCAACCTGTAACACATATAAAGTTTAGCTGCATCTCAGCAACTTCTGAACATGGTAAACAAAAGAAATCATCACCATTTTTATGTAAGATGTAATTGATTCACAGTCATGGCTATCTGACACGAATGTCTACATTTACAGTACTTTTACATCTTATTTTAACGCGTCAATGCTGTTACTACCTTCATCAACTGTTTAACTGATCTTTGGAAACGGATGTTAGTTTTATACCATTCCAGCTAACATCTTCGTTAATCTCTTATATACTAAAACCTTGTAGAAAATATGGCAAATCCCATTGAATTGCAAATATAGAAATACTTAGAGTGCAGTCGTACATAAAGATATATAATTCAACATCTATCTATCTATCTATCTATCTATCTATCTATCTATCTATCTATCTATCTATCTATCTATCTATCTATCTATCTATCTCTCTCTCTCTCTCTCTCTCTCTCCCTCTATATATATATATATATATATATATATATATATATATATATATATATATATATATATATAACCAGAGATGCTCGACCACATCATGGCATGAACAAGCCAATAATCTAAAGAAACAAACTGATACTATTCACAAAATAACTTAGATTACACCATGACCCATTTTGACATAGGACCCTCCCAATCATACTATATACAGAGAGAAGGTACGTAACTTCCAAATACATGGTTTCACCCATGACCCTCAATTTCATTCTGCTGTTTCCGTTATGAAAGGCACATTCCTCATGACTTGTATTACTCCTGAGATATCTTTATATTCATTAAGCCATCATTGATGTTTCTATGTAATACCAAACTGAAATTAACGAGTTCCCAAATTTCGCAATTTTCGCGAATGTTTCATGTTTCATCTTGAGACAAATACGAGCTCATGTGACAACCATTGAAAAGAGCTACATGTACTATGTTTACGACTGAACGAGACATTAATTATTTAATTACAGAACAAAGTTTAACTTAATATTAACTCGATTCAACTTTAGGAATCTTGTTCCATTAAAGAATAAGATATAAGTCCTTCACTGCACTTATCTTAAACAATCGACTCTATTTTCAAAAAAAAAAAAAACTATGAGGCACACACGTCAACGCTGAAATATCATTGGATCAAAAGTTATACTTAAGTAACTTCCATGCATTATAAATAAATATTTTTTTGTTAGAGAGGGTTCTATCTCAGACTGAGTCATGGGGGTAATATAGGGTATTTTTGTCACTCTATGATTTTGTTTCTTTAAATTATTGTTGTCTGTACACGCCAAGCTCTCGTCGAACACCTGTGTATATAACATGGTATTTATTTAGCCACACTAATTCACATATTCTCTTATTTAATCATTGCTAAATGGTTATTTCACCGAATAATAATTTGTTAATAGCTTGTTATCAGTTATTTGACACATATATCTGAATAGGTGTCCCGAAACCCAGACAACATATCCAAGTATTATATTATACGATTGAGACCGTTGCTCGCATTAGCAGATTAATCATACTGCCAAGGCTTCATATGTCTATTAAACGTGCACAGTCTGCAGGTATTTCCGTCTTTAAAATGTTCTGACATGATTGAGCAAACTTCGATAATGACAGCGAAACGTTTACGTTAAGAACTAAAATGAACATTACAAATGTCGAGAACAGTATACTGATTTAGAAACGAAGCGTCCGTTTAATACTAATTGCATTGTTATGATTCTATATACGATTGTTTATTTATATTCTTTTACTGTTTGCAGTTGATAAAATAGATCCGAGGAGGTAATTTGTCTTATTACACTATACAGTTCCGGTTATAAATTAATATGACTATTGCATACTAATGAACATATATCTTAGATTCATGGCTACTTACGTGAGGACAACCTTTTCGTACTGTTAACCTAGTATGCTTTGATATCCGGCTTGATAGAGCATTGAATGTCCGTAACAGAGATGAGAGCTATCCAAATGCGATCCTTATACATTACAGCCAGGGGTTTTATCCTTGTTACTAAGAAACAAGTATCTAGATCATGCATTATTGAACAAGATTGTGTTGGATGTAATAAGACAAGTTATTCAAAATGTAAATATAACTTAGGAATGTATGCAGAATACACAAACAAAGTCACTGATCGAACAGAAAGAAAGAACGTAAGAAAATAGAAAAAGATTTATCAGTCTCTAGGACAGAGAGTGATCGTGAAGAAGACTTATCTGGGATAGAAGGTTAGAAAATATACATGAAGATATAGAATCTAAACGTATCTGTTACCTGTACATCGCATTGTTCCCTCTTTCGTTTTTTTTCCCTTCTTTTTCATCTTCATGTCTTTGTTGGTTGTTTGACAATTACGTTGCAGAAATTCTCTCACACTCATTTGGATCTTTACTTTCAAAGCTGACAACTAACAATCTCAACCGTGTATGAACGTCAGGGTAAAACAGATTCTGAAGATGTTTCTAAAATATTAACGATTTAGATAAGTTGATCAAAGAGTCAAACGACTGAATTGCTTCCTTCGACAAATTAATTTTGTCAATGATGTATTAGTGATATTGATGCTATTACGTTATGATTACAAGTTTAAATGTGTCGTACTGGTTCAATCTCGACTCATGGTCACATCACACTTATGAAGCAAACGTGTGGTATGCATCGTCACTAGATCCACACCTTTATCACTATAACCTTCGTTTTAAAGTTTACTGGATAAGACAAGGATTTTTAGAGGCGAGTTATGCTATCGTTAATTACAATCCTGTTTATATTGTACAATATACCTAATGTACAGCCGCATTGGAGAGAGAGAGAGAGAGAGAGAGAGAGAGAGAGAGAGAGAGAGAGAGAGAGAGAGAGAGAGATTGTGGATGTTTATGTATAAGTCATATAACTTAACAATTCAAAAATCGGAGATTATTGTAGCATAGGATTGGTGAATTCTGTCTTTACTTAAAGGAATAGGGAACTTAGTTAAAGTTGTGGTTATATTACTCATTTTGATAATGAGTGTGATAAATTAAATAGTAGTTTGGGGCGACCCAGTTGCACCGAAAAACATAAAAGTACATTATAGGGTAAGAATTGCGTGAGCGTTCCGATATGCATATTTGTCGAGTGGAAACGAGGCTGAATAAACGTGACGTCACAGGATCTTAGCAGCTATCGACTCAGCATTATGTTGATCCACTTGTGCTTGAGAGTAGGCAGACTATTAGTGTTTATATTTGAGTTTTTTTTTCCCAAGAATCTTCCAAAATGCCCCTCTGTGCAGCGTTTGGATGCAACAACAATTCGACTAGTACATTTTTCCGATTTCCGAAAGACAAAATCCGACGAACGGCTTGGATCTATTACTGTCGCCATGACCCCGTGAGAACTTTGAGCCGGCAACTCATAGACTTTGCAGTCTTCATTTTTCAAACGATCAGTATAAAAGCTGATCCAGAAAGATGTGCAGAATTGGGATATTTAAATGACAGTCGAGGCTGAGGCCGACAGCAGTACCAGATATTATTCTAACCCTAGGACTGGGGTAAGATCTACCGACAGATCCGAGTGGTTCACAACTGTCAAACCGAAACTAGTAAGAGGAGCCTATCACAAACTGCGGAATGCAGAGGTAAATAAATATGTTGTATGCACTCTAATTTCTATCAATGTCGTGAGCGTAATGAAATTGAAGTATTTAAACAATAATACCTACACAAATTAGAGCTTTATTCATCTCTGATTCTCAAACATTATCAAACCCCACCCCACCCCAAGTGCTGCATAAATTGAATAATTGCGTATACTACTGTATGTATTTCTGGAAAATATTTATCTTGGAAAGAGTTGTTCATGACGATAACGTTAGAGTAACACTAATGTGTATTTAAAATAGAGTGGAATGCATAATTTCATGTTTTTCACTACTGGTATCACCCGAGAAATATGAGCCTTAGGCTATGACATAGGATAAACACTTTTTTGTGCCTCCCCCTCAACTTCCTTTTCCCCTTTAGTGCGGCCATCATTGTAACTAATCAGTTGTTGTCATGTGACTACTCAAATGTTTCAAAGATACTGCAAAAGCTTTTTCTTGTCAATAATAATTGTTTTTTTTCCTTCAGGTTCTACATCAAGCAATGCAAAGTTAAAATGCAAATTATGTGCTTGATACACCTGCAAGTGCATGTGCCCTGGTAGAGGTAGATGATGCTGAACTCAGCATACAATTATTTGTAGCAATTCCTCAGACCCAAACACAAAAAATAAAATGTGAAGTTCAGGCTAAATTTGATCCCACAAGGACTCACAAAATTCAGGTTCGAGCTGCAAGATCAATAGCAATTCAGTCTGAGCTCCTAAAACCAAGAGAGGATTCAGATAATGAAAATGAACCAAGCAGTGAGGATGACATTGACCCTGATATACACCATGATTCAGAATATGAACCACATTCAGATACTGATAATGGAGAGGACAGTGACTTTAAAGATATGCATATGAACTTTAAGCTTGATAAGATATAAAACCAGAAGATCAGCAACATGTTCTGGTATCCAAATCTACTTTGGCAGAATTGATGAATGTATGTAGATCATGTTGTTTCCCTCCCAGACATTATAGTCTGTACTTTGATAATACAGCTGTATCCAATTTTGAACTATTTCAAGATAATGCATTAGATTAATTAAATGTTAGCAAAAGTAATTGTTAGGTTACTGGGAAGTCGACTTGTTCTTTTGAAATTGTCAGAGATATGTATTTAGACTGCTCAGCAAATTTTAATATCCGCAAAGGCTAGCCAATGCCACCTGCCTTTTGTATCCTTGAAAGTGCTCCCTCATAGTGATACAAAAGCCATTGTTGGGCTGTTGCCTTGAGCGTAAGTATAGTGTGCTTAATGGGTAATCCAGCACTGCAAGTAATTAGAAGAAATAAGGTAATATATAGTAAAATCTTAACTAGAAATAAAATAATTAAATACACGTGTAGTTCATGAAATAAATTTTTATTAAAGTTCATTATGTTGGGACACAGGTTAAAATCAATCATTAAGAAAATATAAAAGTTCAAAATGAAAAAAAGTTTATTGATTTCATATCTTGGTGCATCTTGCCTGCACACACAGAGGCATACATGTTCATGAAAGGGGAATCTCGGTATCCGCCACCGCTCACAGCATCATACCATACAAACAATTTTCAAAAAGATGAACTCATCATAAAGCAAAAATCATGCTTTTTGAAATCCAATAATTTTATGGTGCAGCATATTTGAAGCCAATATATTCCTCTAAGGAAAAAGATTCTTTTAGTTTTGACAAAACACAGGATGGAAGCACTTTATGGCTGTGTCTGCCTAGTCGATTCCAAATCTATTTGACAAAATGTAAATAAGCTATATGCCTTTATGTTCTGAAAATAAATATAGAATACATGTAAGAGTAAATTCGAACAAGAGTTAAGATATTTCATCTTTTGTAAATTATGCTGAATTGTACTTTTAGTACTTAGGGTGAATTATGTTTGATATATTTATCTTTTTATCAAATTATTAATCTTCTTTGAATACATGTACATACATGTGAAATGACCCATATCATTATAAAATAGTTATATTTCTTTGTTGTTTGTTTATTGTGTTCGTGGAGACTCTTTAAACCTAGTTGATAAACAAAAAATGTATAAATCATTGTCAACATAAGTATTTATTAGAATTTATACCAAACCTGCTATTCCTTTCTCAAAACAAGCAGTTTTATTTATCGAGGCTATATATTGTTAAAAAGTTTAGATATCACCCCAAAGAAAAACAAGAAAGGGTAGTCTTAAAATAGAAAACTACATTTTCTTCTTAAAAAAACTGCATTCTTTTCATAAGTTCAAGACCATCACAGCTTGATCATAATGGAATGCATCCTTCTGCAATAATTGTTGCCTCCATGAGTTGTAATATGAAAACACTTTGAAGAAAATCTTGCAAATTGTTTGTTTTGTAAAATGTATAGGAAAATCTTATATAAAAATATCAACAGGAATTTTGAAGAAATTTGTGAAAGATTGGAAAAATTACTTGTGTAATTGGTTCATTATCATCCAAAGGTCCATGATGTTCCCGGTATTCAAACAGGGATACTTCCAGCATGTGTCTGTTTAAGCAGTTTGCAATGAAACTTTCATGGAGGGTTATACATGTCAGGTCACCCTTCTTTTTCTCAATCATCTCCACCTTTTGACAGCATAAGGGCTCAATTGCCAAGTGAATCATTTGGCAATATCTACAATCACACCTGTAAGGAAAGAGCACAGCATAATTTTGACCATTCAAGAATGTTTAAAAATCACTTTCAACATTTTGTAAGCATTCAAATGGAAAGATGCGGATTAGAAATAGCATGGAGTTAATCGTGGGTGTGTACTGACATTCATTTTCATAGTCCTGTATTCTGCATAGGCTTTTGTCCTTTATTTGAAAAAAAACCCCATATATTTCACTGTGTGAAAGAGTAAATGTAGTTGAAGTTCAAAATAATGAACAACAAAAAAAATATGTTTGTTTACAGTGTACAGCACGTCACTATTTCCACTAGAATAAGTGTTCTATACCAATGCTGCAATTATAAATTTACAAAATATGTGGCTTTCATTGCTTTAAAAATTATGAAAACATTGCTAATTAATTTTTTAAAAATGTTTAATTTAGCAAGATATAAAGACAAAAATACAGCTTTACGAGCATCTGCTTTGATAACTCGCACTATCGGTGATCTTTAAAAGTTTCAGGCAATCGAGGGAGGATTATCGAAATTTGGGTGCACCAAAGATTGCATATTTATACACATAGGAGTTGACAAAGTTTCAGTTTCAGTAAAATGTAACGTGCGTTCTGCTCATTTTTATATATACATTATATGAAATGCCTACTAAAGTATAAATCGGTACAAACCATTGTGTTTTCTCGAGTCGTCCTTCTTCACTCTGCAAACTATCCTCATCATTCTGACTGTGACATTCGAAGAACATAACGCCGTATCATCACCACATTCTTGTCAGTCTTCAAACGTGGCTCAAGCTGATACGGTAAATTGTTCACGCTTACAGAGAAGTATGGGAAATCGTTCTCGCAATTTTCCATGATGCAAAAGGGAAAGAAATTATCTGAATCATGCTAGCAACGATTGGAGTATGCTATGTTGACTGTTAGCAATAGATCCTGTGACGTCACTACCGACCACGTGATACGTATCTAATTATCTCTCAAGTCACTTTCGCGGATAACCAAATAATTCCTTGTAGTAACTAAATGGCCCGAGAACGGTGTAAGGGAGTTATATAAAATATAATTTTGAACGACAGGCAATCAGATAATATAAAATCAACTTGTAGGTTCCCTATTCCTTTAATAGTCAAGTCAGATATCCTATCTCGCCTAGTGCACCAAAATGCCTAGCGCCGGCCCTGAAGTCAGCTTTAAATTGGTGACATGCACATAATACTTGACTTGCCCACATGTGAAATTGAGAACACGTGTTTTATCCATTTTGTTGTTTGCCAGACAGTAAACATGTATCGATGTCCTGAATTCTGCCCGTAAAGAACACATCATATTCACCGCTGGCGGGTACCACATTTTATATAAATCAATAACGCTTTAAACGAGATCCTTCCAGTAGACAATCGTAAGAGACGAGTGCCTCTGAATGTAAAGCTCGTCTGGCAAAGAAATCTAGCATATTATATTATTAGCAGCTAACATTTCCCTGTCTTAAAATCATCGACGTGCATCAACATAATCTACAAAATCAAATTGCGGAAATTAAGGTCATTACTAACCGAAACACAACCGCCCGGGCAGGTACCTTTTAGACTGAAGCTAATACTAGTCGAATTTGGAATTGTGCCAGGTTTAATGCAAGTGATTGTGAACATCTCAGAAAATGGCTGGGCTTATTATGTCTTGAGTCATATCAAAATATTGATTGTATCAGGTATTACTGATAGAGAAGACCCGAGGGACTAGTGGATTTGGCCGTGTATAAAGGTCGTTTAATTAAGACTGACAAATATGTTGGTCCACAGAGGCATTATACGATTGTGATATAAGTAACGTAACGAAGGGTATAAACATACTGCTCTGTCCCCAAAAATGCTTGTTCAATTCCGTGTCTACAGAACTTGGTGCAAAAGTTTACACCATTGGAAATAATATCAGTTCTCGAGGTTACCTCCAATTTTTCATCATTTAACAGCTAATTGTCAATTATATCCTTTACAACGGAGAAATCGCCGAAAAATGGCAGGTAGCAATTATGTGAGATTCTAGCAATAACTTTCCATGACAAATGAAGGTTCCGTGCGTTGAATTCGCGAATATTCAGTGTTTAAACGTTTGCTTAGAACTCATGTGCAAGAACAGTTAAACAATTAAATAGGATCATCCAACATAATTATTACGTGACACAAATAATTTCAAATCACACTGCTGTAATAATATCGTTACAAAAGAGTCATATAATATGGTAGATACATATAATGTCATCGAAATTTGTATCGTTTGATAGCTTTGATACGGGGAAAAACTTAGACAATGGTGTTTGTTTTTTTCTGTTTGATTGTTTGGACCAATTATGATAAACAATAGCTTTTCTTTCTCCGGGCAAGGCTTTGATGCTGTCTGTGGACATTTGAAGTTATTAACGGATACAGTTCATTCAACCGATGACTCTGAGATTAACCTTCATGACTATGTCCCAGATTTCATTATAAGTTGTCAAAGGGCAGAAAGTAGCGAGAGCTGATATTCTATCTATTCAGTAACGAATGAAACTGAGATATGACTGAAATACAAAAGTAACGAATTTTCACCATGTAAAGAAAGTTACGACTCTCTTGCTCATATCTCCAAATCTTTTTTAAGCGACGTAATATGATTCTTGCACTCATGGAAGAACGTAAGTGACTTAAATTATATCATTAATACTCCTGCGAATAGGAAGCAAGAAACAACTTTACTATAAAATGGTTGTAAGGAGTATGGTGTTGGTAATATCCAGATTAATCATTAAATCATACTTACTTGCAATATTTACTGTACCACACATATTTACTGTACCACACATATTCACTGTACCACACATATTTACTGTACCACACAGTGAGGATTTATATGATAACACTAAGTCAAAAATACTGAGTTCGGAAATCATACATATTAGAAAATTTGGACCAGAAACTTGTACATCTACACTCATACGGAAATAATGAACTAAAACAGCTATTATGTGAATCTGAGCACTCATTTTCGCACTAACAAATAACATTGACCGTGATTTTGAAAATGTAGATCATACTTGTGTGAATCTGCAGCCTTGAAAAAGTTACCCTCTCAAGCAGGTATGTTTGAAAAAAGAGAACAATCAATACATCCCAGAAAATGATTTCAACGGACTAGGTGAAAGCATGTTCACCATACATCCTGTGAATTGAGTATACCACAAAAAAGTCATCAAAACAGATTAATTTCGAACATCACGATCTTACATATGAAATGGAACAAATTTCAAATGCAAACTACATAGGATACTTTGACGCTATGAAAAGTTTTAACACAGCCCACTGAAAGAATAAAGAAAAGAAAATGTTAGAATTAGGAAATGCAGTGTAAGTTAAAGTTAAAACCTTTAGAAGCTAAAGCCAATGCCATCAATGTATTTCACGATGTCTATAAGTAAAATGAAGCTGATGCAAAATTTGGTTTGACTAGATATTTTTGTAAATGTATTTAAATATTTCCATAATTGCTAACCCCACACAAATTTATTCAGTAGGAAAAACCTGTGTCATTTATCTGAAAGATGTTTTGAAGCTTACGATAAATTAAAGTCCATACTTAAGAGTGTACAGCTCCAAATTTCAGTCTGTTGTAGATTGTTGACTGATCATCGTTATGTTAATTGTTTGAGAAAAAATGATTCAAGAAGAAACAATAGGATCATTCAGTGTACTATTTTTGTTTTTAACAAGAAGTACACATGTACCAGAAAAAAGTATTGTACAGTCGAGAAGGAATGTTTGACTATATTATGGATTGTATTGCACTTTGAGGTGTACATTAGGATCAGAACCACCTTACTTTCAGTAATACAATGAAGAAAAAAATAGATATTGTATGGGTGGAACTTGATGTTGCAGAAACGTATTATTAACATCAGATCCATAAGCAGAAAAGATAATTTTATTCCATATGTACGTGTGCAAGAGTAATATATTTATATTATTTTGTATATATCTGATGTTAGTCATTGGGTATTTGTCTATGGGCTGTTAATTAGTTAGCATAGTTGACTAACATATAAGTAAATGCTTGTTTTGTATAAATGTTTTTTCCTTGATGCGAAGGTTTCCAACATTGGGGATATGAGTTGTAGCGTGCATGAATAATGCATTTTAGTACATATCTAAATTTTGTCTATTAGTATTGAATAAGTCAACATAATTTTTACTTGTATGTAGATAAGTTTTCTCTCTTGTTAGCTTACCTCGAACTAGCATGTCCTTCGGGATCTGTACGGTGTAGATTAATAAAATTGAATATATATCCATGAACGTATCGTTAATATAGACTATTCTAGATATCAACTTGTGACATCCTTACTGATATTCTAATTGTGTCTTAGTTTGTCCGATAAAGGTGGTGATTAAGTGAATTAATCATTCCTGATTGAACATCTAATTAATGAAATCAGCATTAAATTGATATTTAGTTTTAATTTGGGAAGATTTGTTTGTTTTAATTATTCATTAGAATAAGTTGGTGCTCATTAATCGTATCGTTTTAATTGCTAAATCACTATCTTCGATTTATTAGGAATTCATGAACGTGCATTTTCGAACTATATGATTGTGATTCATCAAGGCCGTTGGCATATCATCACTATTTCATGGATTTTGTTAGATCCGCACCTTCACGATTATGATTATTTCGCAATACCACTCTAATGAATTCGGAATGATCTATACTTTCAAATCTTTGATGTAAGGTTTAGGATTATAGGGATTTGATTTATAATACTTAAGTCCTTTACAATCTTTGCTGTATCCTAAGGGAAGAAAGTAGTCGTAGAATTTAACTTAACTGGACCACATACGGTCCTTTGGCAGCTGGATGGACATGCTTGCTTGGAAGAAGATTTATATAAGAAGATATAATTATATGTAATGGAACAGCTGAAGATCAATGGTTTGATCGTTTATGCATGATCGTGTTAATCAAGAGGTATACAGATGAAAAAATGACGAGATTGTATATTCCATTCATCGTTTGATGACCAGGATCCGACAGGCCATGTATTTAAATGCGACAAGAAGAAGAAGATTTTGATATTTTTATATGAAAAAAAATTCTTCTTCAAAATGCTTTATACATTGACGTTTATATAATGTAAAATGTAACGTTCCAAGGTCATTGTCTTCAGTAGTATATGATTCCATCTCTTACAGTAATGGTTTTGTGACAACGTGTATGCTATTTGCTTACATCCATCTACCACCTAACTGAGGTCGATTGTTGATTGTAAAGTAACTCCATTGCTAATGTTACGTATTGCATTATGCCTGTCATGTTGTACTAGTCTATGGTTATGATATACTTATATTCCACACATATATATACCTATATTCCACACATATATATGTACTTGAGGATCTTACGTATAGTTAACATATACGTTGATGTTGCATTATAAATTGCCACGGTATATTTTAAGTGTACTAATGTTGAACTATGTAACAGTTTAATGCATGGCTATTTCCACTGTTGATAGTTGGGCCTATTTAATAGCTTTGTAGAAAGCCAAGGTATTTCTTTGCGCGTTTAACTGCGCCATGATGGTCGCATGTTATAATAATATAGTCTTTACTTGTGGATTGTGTGATATCCATAAAATGCTTTTATGCAGTGCTGCAATATTTTCTTATGCGTTAATATAGATAATTTTGTACGATCGATACCTCATCACTGGTGTGTAAGGCTTGGACAAACAAGTAGTTTAACACCATTTATGTTATACTGCACCAATCAATATCCTTGTATAATGCTAAGGTAAGTGCTTGTGTGTTAGGCTGCGCTACCCAAATAGTATAATTCAATGCATAATTATATTTACTATTAGCTGAGTTGAATGTATAAAATAGTTTTGTACATTGCGACATTATGTTATCCTTTGTTTTGTTAGGACTGATCAGTTATTGTATGGAGTAGAGCCATATGTATACATGTATCATCTGGTTTTATTCAAAGCTATTGTATTCTTGTTAAGTTTGGTCTATGAAGAACATTAATATGGTCTAAACCCATTTGCGACTGTGTTAAGGATGTTATGTTGGTGCGTTTTTTTAAGCATCACGTTATTAACAGTGTGTCCGGTCTATTCTGCGGATTTGGTTCGTGTGTTCAGCGAACCGATTTGACATCGACGCGGACCCATACATGCCAACACATAATGTGCCGATATTTCCTTGCTGAGGGTTAGCGGGGTGAGTGAGTTGGTGAAGAAATATATCTATACTGTTCTGTATGTTTGCAGTTTCAAACAGCTGTCACGATACTGATAGGAGGCCCACTGTACGGCGATGAAGCGGATACTATTATATATTAATTACATGCATTTCGTTTTTACTGTATTAGCTCTCGAGTATTCTCTTCTTGCGTACAAATAATTAATGAACGTAGAACTCTTCATCCAGGAGGACTTGGAATACTTTGACAGAATATAATGATGGAACAGGAACATCAAGCGATACAAAAAAATAAACAACATGAAATAAAAAATGATTTATAATTGTACGTTGCTGCATAATACTACAAACTTTATGAAAATTAAGAAGTACAATCATAATGTTAATAATAATAATAATAATAATAATAATGATAATAATAATAATAATAATAATAATAATAATAATAATAATAATAACTATGATAATACTATTGATGAGATGGATTGTAGTGGTCTCGGTAGCAATACGTGGGTGCACCATAGTGAGAGATAAGAACGCAAAAGTACACAAGAATATTTCTCAGTAATATCTCGTTAAACATTTATACAATTCTGTCCAAAATACATTTGATGCAAAATGACAAACACAAAAGCTCTAGACTGTAATGATACTAGTTTTCTAAATAATATTGTCGGCGCGATCATGTGCCCATCGTTAATGCAAATAACGACGATCAACGTTTTGCTAGGAAACCATTAATTCTTCAACAAGCCTCCATCAAGCACTAAGGAATGACCATTTATATAAGACGACTCATCACTTAAGAGGTACAAAATTCCATTCACAGCTTCAGAAATTTCTCCGACTCGACCTAAGGGTGTTTTTTCAATGGTCATCTGTATACCTTTCTCACCGTATAACTTCAGCATGTCGGTGCTAACTATTCCAGGGTTGATGCCGTTTACTCGGATGCCTTGTGGTCCCAACTCGCAAGCCAACACTTCCGTCAACATTTGCACACCAGACTTCGATATACAATATGCACCACATCCGACAAATGGTTTGTTAGCAGCCACACTCGCCACATTAACAAAAGTCCCCTTTCGTTTCTCTGCAATTAACTTTCGCGCCACAACTTGAGCAACGTTTAAATATCCTTTCAGATTCACGTCCAGAAGTAAAGTGATATCTTCCTCAGTCGTGTCCAGCATCGGACCCAATTTTAGTAAACCTGCATTATTGACAAGTAAATCAACCGTTGGTAGACCTTCAATGGTTTCTTTCGTGGCTTTCCAATCCGCTAGATTCACCTGAACCGTCGAGATTTCAGGATACAACGTCTTGAGATTCTGCAGGAATTCTTCGACAATATCCAATGCAATAACTTTTGCCCCCTGTTCGTAAAGAGCTTGAGCAGTTCCGCGACCAATACCTCTTCCGGCTCCGGTAACTAATGCGGTCTTCCCTGCAAATCTGGAATTGGACGCCATTGCAACCTGTAACACATATAAAGTTTAGCTGTATATCAGCAACTTCTGAACATGGTAAACAAAAGAAATCCTCACCATTTTAATGTAAGATGTAATTGATTCACAATCAGGGCTATCTGACACGAATGTCTACATTTACAGTACTTTTACATCTTATTTTAACTGATCTTTGGAAACGGATGTTAGTTTTATACCATTCCAACTAACATCTTCGTTAATCTTTTATTTACTAAAACCTTGTAGAAAATATGGCAAATCCCATTGAATTGCAAATATAGAGACACTTAGAGTGCAGTCGTACATAAACATATATAATTAAACATCTATCTATCTATCTATCTCTCTCTCTCTTTCTCTCTCTCTCTCTCTCTCTCTCTCTCTCTCTCTCTCTCTCTCTCTCTATATATATATATATATATATATATATATATATATATATATATATATATATATATATATATATATATATATATATATATATATAACCAGAGATGCTCGACCCCATCATGGCATGAACAAACCAATAATCTAAAGAAACAAACTGATACAGAATCACAAAATAACTTAGATTACACCATGACCCATTTTGACATAGGACCCTCCCAATCATACTATATAGAGAGAGAAGGTACGTAACTTCCAAATACATGGTTTCACCCATGACCCTCAATTTCTTTCTGCTGTTTCCGTTATGAAAGGCAAACGACCATTCCTCATGACTTGTGTTACTCCTGAGATGTCTTTATATTCATTAAACCATCATTGATGTTTCTATGTTATACCAAACTGAAGTTAACGAGTTCCCAAACGTGCAATTTTCGCAAATGTTTCATGTTTCATCTTGAGACAAATACGAGCTCATGTGCCAACCGTTGCAAAGAGCTACATGTACTATGTTTGCGACTGAACGAGACATTAATTATTTAATTACAGAACAAAGTTTAACTTAATATTAACTCGATTCAACTTTATGAATCTTGTTCCATTAAAGAATAAGATATAAGTTCTTCACTGCACTTATCGTAAACAATCGACTCTATTTTCAAAACAAAAACTATGAGGCACACACGTCAACGCTGAAATATCATTGGATCAAAAGTTATAGTTAAAGAACATCCATGCATTATAAATAAATATTTTTTTGTTAGAGCGGGTTCTATCTCAGACTGAGCCATGGAGGTAATATAGGGTATTTTTGTCACTCTGTATGATTTTGTTTCTTTAAATTATTGTTGTCTGTACACGCCAAGCTCGCGTCGAACACCTGTGTATATAACATGGTAACTATTTAGCCACACTAACGTCACATATTCTCTCACTTAATCATTGCTAAATGGTTATTTCACCGAATAATAATTTGTTAATTTGTTTTTATCAGTTATTTGACACATATATCTGAACAGGTGTCCCGAAACCCAGACAACAGATCCAAGTATTATATTACACGATTGAAACTGTTGCACGCATCAGCAGATTAATCATACTGTCAAGGCTTCATATGTCTAATTAACGTGCACAGTCTGCAGGTATTTGCGTCTTTAAAAAGTTCTGACATGATTGAGCAAACTTCGATAATGACAACGAAACGTTTACGTTAAGAACTAAAATGAACATTACAAATGCCGAGAACAGTATACTGATTTAGAAACGAAGCGTCCGTTTAATACTAACTGCATTGTAATGATTCTATATACGATTGTTTAATTATATTCTTATTTTACTGTTTGCAGTTGATAAAATAGATCCGAGGAGGTAATTTGTCTTATTACATTATAATATTCCGGCTATAACTTAATATGGATATTGCATACTAATGAAGAGATATCTTAGATTCAAGGCTACTTACGGGAGGACAACCTTTTCGTACTGTTAACCTAGTATGCTTTGATATCCGGCTTGATAGAGCATTGAATGTCCGTAACAGAGATGAGAGCTATCCAAATGCGATCCTTATACATTACAGCCAGGGGTTTTATCCTTGTTACTAATATACAAAGAAACAAATATCTAGGTCATGCATTGCTGAACAAGATTGTGTTGCACTGTATTGGTCGTAATAACACAAGTTATTCAAAATGTAAATATAACCTAGGAATGTAAGCAGAATACACAAACTCCATCACTGATCGAACAGAAAGAAAGAACGTAAGAAAAAAGAAAAAGATTTATCAGACTCTAGGACAGAGAGTGATCGTGAAGAAGACTTTTCTGAGATAGAAGGTTAGAGAATATACATGAAGATATATAATCTAAACGTATCTGTCACCTGTACATCGCATTGTTTCCTCTTTCGTATTTTTTCCCCTTCTTTTTCTTCTTCATGTCTTTGTTGGTTGGTTGACAGTTCCGTTGCAGAAATTCTCTCACACTCATTGGATCTCGACTTTCAAAGCTGACAACTAACAATCTCAACCATGTATGCACGTCAGTGTAAAACAGATTCTGAAGACGTTTCTAAAATATTAACGATTTAGATAAGTTGATCAAAGAGTCAAACGACTGAATTGCTTCCTTCGACAAATTAATTTTGTCAGTGATGTATTAGCTGGTTGTGAGTACTTAAAGTTCCATGCCAATTTTGGAGCTTATTCAAAACCATGACTGTTTATAGAAGCTTATTCAATGGCATGAATTTTGTACGAACGTCCTGACTTTACACAAGACAGGACAGATAGTAGCAAACAACAATCCCATACACACATCCTCAGGAAATTTGGCGGGTGGGGTTAAGCTATTTTGCTGAATGTAAATGGTAATACAATGATGTCCCATTATGTGTCGGGATGTCGACTTACCTTACTACTGAAGAAAATGAGTTAGGCTCCACATGACAACATGCGAAATATACATTAAACAGCAAATAAACGGACAACATATTTAATCGATTAAATTTGGTGTACATATTAGTTTAGTTTTTTATATTCTGAAGGAATTACCTGATCAATCAAAATAATTTGCAACTGCTCCAATTGTAATGAAAATGGGCGGCATAGGCACAGTAAGAGGACGATTGAAATAAAAGGACACCACATCCAAGTGCCAGTCGGGATACTACATCTGAACACACACACACACACACACACACACACACACACACACACATATATATATATATATATATATATATATATATATATATATATATATATATATATATATATATATATATATATATAGTAAACAAGACAGAAAGGAAACAACGTTGTATGATATGAGAGAGAGAGAGAGAGAGAGAGAGAGAGAGAGAGAGAGAGAGAGAGAGAGAGGTTTAGGATGAGATTGGAAAGATTGGAAAAATAGAGGATGGCAACTACGTGCTTTATCTATCTATCTCTCTTCTCTCTCTTACTCTCTCGCTCGCTCTCTCTCTCTCTCTCTCTCTCTCTCTCTCTCTCTCTCTCTCTCTCTCTCTCTCATATACGTTTCGGCCTGATTTCATAAACTTATTCCTAAGTCGTATCAAATTCGTTTAATTCTACTGTCTGTCTGTCTGTCTGTCTGTCTGTCTGTCTCTCTCTCTCTCTCTCTCTCTCTCTCTCTCTCTCTCTCTCTGTATCATTCCAGTGGAGAAAAAAATACAGGAAGTAACGATGAATCATAATGACAGTTCAAGTACGTTGCCCTTCTACAGTGTCGCTATGCATTGTGGAAAGGAACCATTCTCAGTAAGAGCAAGCCCATTATGAAATTAATTTACCCCAACCACCCCACCCCCAGTCAGGCTCTGTACATCTAACAGCCTAAACTTATGAACATATTAATTGAATGCCAAACACGCTTTATACAAAGGTTTATAATGTACTTGATGCGTATACTTGTCTACCTTTCTACATATAGATCAGGTATTATGTTCTTTGTCCAATTAATGTTATGCATATAATAAAGACAGCTAGTGAGGGTACGCATCTTGAAGAGTATTAAGTTATCATCTCAATGGTAATTTAACATGACTCATATTTTGCAACTCGTGTTAACGTACTGATCTTATTATCAACCAATACCATTTTCTATATCTCTATTGATACTGGATTACTGAAACCCTACAAAGACCACTAAGACTTACATGGTATGATTTTACTGTCTTAGCGTAAGTTTTGCGCCCAAATCGTTACTACTCTGGATTGTTTGCAGAGCGTATGCAAATATGTGTACACCTGATGAAAGGTACTATTTTGAGGAGATTGATATCCACATAGAATCATAGGCAATCATAGGACAATATTAGTATGTAATGTTATATACAAACAAAACTAAACCTTAATCATGTAGGCTAAGCTAATATCCCCCCCGTCTCTCTCTCTCTCTCTCTCTCTCTCTCTCTCTCTCTCTCTCTCTCTCTCTCTCTCTCTCTCTATATATATATATATATATATATATATATATATATATATATATATATATATACATATATTATATAGAAAAACGCATTATGGCTGTAACATGATCTAGAAAAATAGATACATATTTTAATTCTGCGCACATGCCTGATGCCAATGTTGCGTTTCTACAACATCAAAGTCTTTCTTAATAATTCTAAATTTTGCTTTTCATTTGGTTATGAACATACATGGGTTGTGATCCCTGAATACAGTGATCAGAGATGGAGCTGAACACCTCAGAGTGTAACGCAAATAGCTAATTCAAACATTCCTTCTTGGCTATGGAACATTCTGTCGGATATTTGTTTACATTTTTGTGGCAAAATTATACTTTGGATAAACTTGGATAAAATAACATTTTATATACTGTCTGCAATTTTATGGAAAGAAATGGTACAATCTTGAGTATGGTCTTAAAATTATTACAAGTCTCTAAACCACCTGTCAGACCAAATACATGTTGTTATCCTGCTCAGCAATTATGGAAACATGTAAGTGAAATTTCCGATATTAGCTAGTCGGACCCAAGCATTCCATCAGCTTAGCTTATTCTTTATTGCTAGACACTGTAATATTCAAGGATTACCTTGACCTTAACTATTATTGGTTGAACTACATTAATTGTCAAATGTGCATCCACGATTATATCAAATAATGTCCAAAAGGATTCCAAGTGACTTTGCAAGTGACGTTTCAGATGACGACGTTATCGATGTTGTATTTCCAATTTTGACAACCGATTCTTTGAATTGGAAATGAATATGTTTTGGTGACTGTGATCACATTGTTATAGCTCGCACACGTACCGAAACTATTCAAGAACACAAGAGTTAATCTTACGTGGTTCTTAGAAATCAATGTCCTTTATATGTTGATGTTGTATTTATTTTTTCTAAAATACCTGTTTGAGACAAGTCATCGTTTAAGGATTGTTATTTCCCAGGTATGGAAACTAGACTTTCAAAATTGTCACGAATTTTGATTGTTCGTGTCTACCATTTCGTGAAAGCAAGTGCTCATATTCACAAAATAGCTGAGTTAATTACTAACATGTATATTTATATTAAACACACACACACACACACACACACACACACATATATTTTCTCTTACATTTTCCTGGGAGATTTAATTATACAACTTATGTCGTTTTTACAAATTAACTCTTCCATTTGTTTTTATTATATCTCAGTTTTGTTTTACTTAGCACAGGGAATATCAGATGCAATTTGGAAAACCTATGTCCCGTTTATCACCGATTGGTCTCAGTTCCTTCGTGGCTAAATATCACAATGGGGCCACTTCAAACCATTGGGGTGCTCTTCTCAGGACAATTCAATGGTCTGTTGAGGTTAAGCGGCATATCCAACTGCAATGGTGAACAATGTCTATTATACAAGTAGGGCGTTTTAATGATGAACAGATTTCAGGACGTATCTTGAGAGAAACAGCGTTGTTGCATGGTTTCCAAGTAATTTGAATGATTACAATCGGATCTCTGAGATAATTTTTGCTCTAATGAAATTGGAACCAGGCTCCTTGTCTTGATATAATAATTAGTACAACATTGAATCCTGTAAACACAATTATGTCATGTGTGCTTGCAGCTGAAGGTATTTTGTGTTATGTTGTTTGTGTTTACGTTCTTTTGCCGTTAACTTGAACGTTTCCATTGAGCGGTTTACGCTGTGTTTCACCATGACGTCCTAATAGGTATTATGTACGTATTTCTCATACCATATGTACTTATATCACTCTCTAGCAAACTCCCTAAGTCAATTATTGTCCATTCAAGCTAAAAGGTGTGTAATCAACACATTTATTTCATTCATTTCTGAATCCTTTCAGCAGCGATGATGACGTCAAGGTTTTCCATCACGATGAAGTTGCTCATTTCTTTTCCGGTACTTTATAATGACCGTGAACAGATCCACATAGCCAGCAAAGCTAATAACGGAACTTTTTATTGCTCCGATACCACATTTAAGTCTCGGTCGAGCACCGTGGTCGAATTGAAACTCGAGGATACCTGATTTAAAATGTTCATAACGGCATGTTCTACCGTAGATATCTTACTTTCCATGGGTAATGACTTTGCATTTGTATTGGCCAAGTTCATACAGTTTAACGATTCTTTGCTAGTGTGCTATCGTTGGTGTGTTATTTAGATTTGACTCGTTAAGCTCACTGAATCGACACCAGCGTGAAGCCAATATGCCGACATATAATGTTCCGTCATTTCGTAGTTCTTTGTGGTTAAATAACGTCTATATATTTCTTTATGAGAAAGAAAAAGAATTATTCATATACATTTGAAGCATTATATGTTTTAAGCTAGATTCAATAGAAAATTTCAGCGCATAATAATAATAGTAATACAAGTCGCAGGAGTAGTATTAGTGGTAATGATGGTATTGGTAATATTCTCATTAGATGTTGCTAATGTTCTAGGTTTTAAAGCCATTTCTCAGCACAACATAGGCTATTAATGGAGCGCAGTATAACAGGTGGAGGAAGAACCCCGGGAAACCCCAGAAAGAAACACAGACCCACGAGAAGCTACTGGCAAGCGTGTTCCCGATACTCGAACCATCACAGACAGAGGAACGATGGCAACGATCTGTAATGGTGCGCTTTAGACCACTTGGTCACGCAGGGACACTGCAGTAGTAGTAGTAGTAGTAGTAGTAGTAAGATGGTAGTATGATAGGAAATAAAACATGATGACACATGGGTATATAGACAAATAATCTCATCCGAATATGTCTTATTTGAATCTCTTCGAACATTTACAGAAGTCTTTTGAAACACAAATGTACGCAAAATACCCAGCCACCCAAAAGCCTTCTCTGTATTCGTGATAGTTGTCCCTAGATCGTATCCCTAACGAGCAAACTTGCCCAATGTTCTCAAATATAATGTCGGTCAACTACGTTTGGAATTAATTTATTACGTTTCAGCATTCCACCATCAAGAGCTAAGGAATATACATTCATATAAGAAGACTCATCACCCATACAAAAATATTGCAATTCATTGAGAACTTCTACCTCAAGTAGATGTATTGGGGTCCATTTAGTCATTAAGCGTAAAGCGTCTTCACTGTACATTTTTCTCATATAATTCATAAATCTAGGGTGTACCCCACTGGTACGAGAAGAGTCGGCCACCCCTCACTCCGTTTCAAGGATGTGTGCAAGAGAGACCTGAACCCATGTGACATCGCACCAGATGGCTTGGAAGTGCTGGCCGAGGACCGAGGCACCTGGAGACTGAGAGTAAGTAAGGGTATATCACTCTTGTCAACATTTGTAATGCCGAATTCAATCACAATATGCACCAATTCAATCGAATGGATTTTTAGACGTCATACTCTCTACATCATACTCTCTACATAAACAAAAATCACTTTATGCTTCTCTAGCTAAAACCAACAACACTGCATAGGACATAACGATATGCGAGAAATAAAATGCTAAAGCTATGTTATGCATTGTTGAACAAGATAGCGTATCAGGTGAAGTAGACCACGGTAGCTAGATTACGTCAGATGCAAAGGTGCACAAGCGAGAGAGAAAGATGGAGCTAGAGACAGAGACAGATGGTTAGAGTAAAATCGGGCTGAATCTTAGCTCTAATCCACTTGTTTTACAAGTTATTACTTTATAACATATGTCATATCGATAATTAGTTTCCTCGAAATGATGGATGAAAACATTCCAGATTATAAATTCTTTTCAGATGTAATATTTAATCAAATAAGTGTATTGCGTTCTTTCAGGGCATAATGCGATTGCACTTCTCAAGAATAATATTAGGAAGTTATTTCCCAATTTCAGCCAAAGGTTCTCATAAATGCTTTGTTTTCTTCTTTCGTTCTATACTAGTCTAAAATATATACAACAAATGTATTAGTTTATTTCATACACAATGTTCGTTTATGCTCCGAAGTTATTAGCATCGATTGTAAGTATTGTTATAAACTCTAAGTTAGTACATAATCCGTGCAACAAATTTGGAAAATATGAGAACAGTTTGTTTGTTCTGTAAATGTAAATAACTGTTCTTGAAGGTTTTTAAAAGCGATCTTATATATGTATTTGACGACTCAGGAACACTCGTTGAAGGTGGTTTCTTTCAAAACCTGCAACATTATGTTTTTTACACCTGTCTATTGGCATTTCAGAGAAACCTGTTTGTAATAATAATAAAATTAATAATAATAATAATAATAATAATAATAATAATAATAATAATAAAATAATGATAACAATAATAAATGTAACAATGATTACGCTGGTACTGATTGTATAGAAAATACATTGCAACATTTACACTGTTCTGGATGACGGATTTATCCAAACCTAACGAAAACCATATAATAACTGTTATCAGGATAGTTCATATAAATAGACTCCGTTAACTACGTTTAAAAATTTACTGTTTCAGCATGCCAACATCAACAGCTTAGGAATGGGCATTCATATAAGGAGATTCATCACTCAAGAGGAACAATATTACATTGACATCTTCAAACACTTTCCCGGTGTCACACATTGTATCTGCAAACTGAATACACCCCAGCCCAGTAGATCTATGTTGTGATGATCCACTGAGGTCTGTTCTTGGACCTGTTCACTTCATTCCATACACTCAACTTCTCTCAACTGTCATATATCACAGCATACAGTGTCTCAGCAATTGTATGCAGATGACACCCACATATACAAATCTAGCCACCCAACTAAAGTTTGATGTTACCTTCGAAGGAGTAGAGAGGTACATTTCTGATGTGAAATAATGGACGACATGTAACAAGCTGCATATGGCATACGAATGATGATACAACAGATGCCATTATGATCAAAACACAACGATTTTCTCATTCACATCCTTTACCTCAAACAATCAATATCAGCAACAACAATATTAAATTCACACGGTCAGTGCGAAACCTGTTTGTTACTTTGGCACATGAACATATGCAAGACTGCATACCTTGAGCCGAGACGCATCAGCTATTCTTTCAGTTGATGCCACTAAAAGATTTCTGTGTTCATTAGTGCTATCAAGACTGGACTACTGTAACTCAATTCTGTCTGGTTCGTCTCAATATATACTCCAGAAACATCATAAAGTTAAAAAGACGTCTGCTCGGATCATCCTCAGAGTACCACGATTAGAGAACATCTCTCCGCTGCTCTGTACCATACACTGGCTATCCAACCGATCCAGAATAAAAAATAATTGTTTTTTCTGTGCTACGTTTCACTGACGGATTCTAGTCCAACATACCTATCTGGACTCAACCATTTGTACACACCAGCAAGATATTTACTTTCCTCTTCTGACAATCGTATGCTCA
Organism: Unio pictorum; assembly: GCA_030141615.1. Classification (NCBI taxonomy): domain Eukaryota; kingdom Metazoa; phylum Mollusca; class Bivalvia; order Unionida; family Unionidae; genus Unio; species Unio pictorum. The sequence continues at coordinate 3,415,383 of JARLTB010000275.1, read as the reverse complement.
TTATTCCCACTATGAAAACGAAGGATTATGGAAAATGTTATTTTGCATACCAGGGTCCAACAACGAATTACCCATTGACATTAGACACAGCAACACAGTGATCCCTTTTAAGAGAGCTCTTAGAACTCATCTTGTTGAACTGCAAGAACAAACGCAATGACCTGATAATATTCTTTCCTTAAATATGTGCAGCATTGTGTATGTTTCTAATTTCATGGTGGTTCTTGCTTTTGTTTTGTAGTCATATCATTATAGATGTTGTAAAGCGCTTAGAGCTTCTAAAGTTTAGGCGCTATACAAAGTCCTCATTATTATTATTTTTACTGTTTGGTTTTGGTTTATATATACTGTTTGTGAATGAACAAAACAACCTTTTTTGTCCCGTTATGAGCCCTTTATAGTCCTCTTTTATTATTAGTTATATTGTTTGATTTTGGTTTATATATATATTGTTTGTGAATGAAAAAAAGCAAGCTTTTATGTCTCTGTAACGATGTCAATATGTACACTGAGTCAGAAACAAGACTTTCAAACAAGCATTCAAAATAACGTGATAGTCAACAAGATACGTTAGATACGCAGCAATTAAAGTACGTTTCTGGTCGTTGAAAAACAGTTATTTAGGATAGATAGACATAACATTGACAATGGTTCATATTATGATCAGTGCACGCTAGGGTCTAAATATATTATAACGAAGATCATATTAAAGCCAAGGTCTATCACATATCATTCAGAGACGTACCATTTAATAAGTATGTCAAATTACAAGATTCGATCAATTGGTAGGAAACAATGTTCCTCAAAGCCAATACAACAAGTTGATGAAGAATTATTATTTCGTCTGGCTACAGAGACTGGTACAAAATAGCCGTTTTGCAATTTTGATCGTGTAACTATTTTCATGCAATGTTATGGTATCGATAAAGGCCACAGATTTAAGATACTCTTGTCGAGCACGTCACGAAGTTCAAATGTCACTGGGCGGTACTATGTGCGCATTAATATTTGTACTGTGTATTGATGCATCTACGGTTGTGCCTTTAGTTTTAACATAGCATAAATTTAAGTATTTTGTTGTACTGTGATTTCAGTACTAACTCTTAGGTAGAATGAGCACACCAGTATAAAATGAAAAGGTTACTGTATTTGAATGGAAAAAAATATTAACTCATTTTCTCGAAACGATGCTTTGCTCCCAATAATCGTGCTTTATTATTGTGGAAAACTTTAAGTTTTCCATTTAAATGCAAAAAACTATAATAATGAAACTACATTTAATCATCAGAAACAGTGAATGTGATCAACTTCACCGAATATTGAATAAACATGAATAAGAAATACTAGCCCGGTGTTTTCTCAAGTTATCTTAGGTTTAAAACCTTATCCGTAAGAAGCATATTTTATGTTGAATGTTAAAGTGTTCAGTTTCCTATTGATATTTACTGGTGAGTGAATTTGGTTGATTTTTGTTTATAAAGAATTGATAGTGTAGCATGCCGTTCAAATATAAACTGGTACTGTTGCATGTTGTCCAAATATGTTTACCATATTACATTATATACATTGATCAGTGAAATGTATCCTATAGTTGTTATTTTATGCAGACGTTATGCTATTTAATTACAGGCCATTTTCCTATGTTATTGACTCCTTCACCAAGCAATATTGTCTTCATTGACTTTAAAGCGATACTGGGCTAGCTTCGACTTATTTAACTGATAAACGAGTATGTTGTGTTCACAAATGTTCTGTTATGATGATTATGGATGTTTTGTAACACCAATATCATTTTGTGTGTACACATGTATTTTGTTTCTCTGCATGGCTAATATGGGGATGTATTTATTTTGCTTCGAAAGTTTAAACAATGGTCATGAGGGTCATTTAAAATGCATTTAATATTGCAATAAACAACAAAGTGAATGCTTCCTAAGTTCGCAAATGAAACATAAGCTATGAACCTGTACATTACCATTTATAACACTGTAATAATTGGGGTTTTGGGTGCCTTTAGTATTTAGCTGATATCCATGTTTTAACCCTTATTGCCATAGCTGCTACTTTGATCACGTGGTACAGGGTTTAGAAGTTTTATTCTTCAATTTCTATGACCATTCTCGTTAAGGTCGTTCCCTCAGAATTATGCAATTATCAAACCTGTGTGATGTTAAAACGCTATAACCAATGCTGCTCTACGTTAATTATATATGTGTTATAACTATTAAACGCTATAGCCGATGTTAATGTCCACTAAATGTCTATATTTGTGTTATAACTATTAAATCATGTAGACCAAGTTAATGTCCATTAAATGTCTATATCTGTGTTATAACCATTAAATTCTACAGCCGATGTTAATATTCTTTGAGTCTCTATATCTGTGTTTCAACTATTAATTGCTGTAGCCGATGGTAATGTCCATTAAATGTCAATATCCGTGTTATAACTATTAAATGATATACACGAAGTCAATGTCCATTAAATGTCAATATCCGTGTTATAACCATTAAATGCTATAGCCGATGTTAATGTCCATTAAATGTCTATATCTGTGTTATAACTATTAAATGATATACACGAAGTCAATGTCCATTAAATGTCAATATCCGTGTTATAACCATTAAATGCTATAGCTGATGTTGATGTCCATTAAATGTCAATATCCGTGTTGTAACCATTAAATTATATAGCCGATGTTAATGTCCTTTAAATGTCTATATATGTGTTATAACCATTAAATTCTATAGCCGATGTTAATGTCCATTAAATGTCAATATCCGTGTTATAACTATCAAGAGCATCTAGTGTTTGGTACAAACCATCTAATTTTTTTCAAGTACACGTGTAGTCGCAGATTGTTGTAACATTGTGTGAGATTTTCACCTATGTCTTGAATCTTGACTCCTTGAGTGCTATTTTGTCTTGGTGTCTTAAACGTTTAATATAATACTTCCATGGCACGATACTTGGCGTCTCGATTTCAGGCATGTTTGGATGACCCTTTGCTTACCAACGTTAACCCATGACTTAATGTTAAGTATTATGTTGAAGATGTTCCTGTCACCATCAACTACTTTACTTGCGGCAGATACCGAAAAGTCTCCTTTCTTCCTCTAGTACGCCAGTATTTCCATCACAAAGCACTAAACCAGTATGACTGAAACTTTGAATTACACACAAGTGTTACAATTCTTGAATAGTTTTAGATGCATAGCCATCAATCATTATTGATATGATATAAGCGGAGTATTATTTTAAGTTAAAATGTAATGCCAGCGCCGGGTGTGCTGTAAGGAAAATTTAGACGAGAGATGTTGAATGAGAATTAAAAATCTGTATCGAGGCCAGAATAAATAATTACACTGATCAAATATAATGTACCGACAACTATATCGCCGCAACTCAATGATAAGATAACACATAAACTGGATGGAATCCCATTCTTTGTAGAATTTCGACTGCTTTATACTTATTCCTTTCTTATAATTGGACTCCGTCAGCTTGTATTTAATAAACCATTTAAAAATGAAAATATAGCAACTCCTTCAGTCACTAGAATCAAAATAAATGTCTAAACCGTTAATACATAATGTTTCCATGTGTCAATAAGCTACTAAATAGCGAATCGCTATACCATATAATGCAGTGATGATTAGTCTTTGGACTAATTAGTATTTAGATTAGTATTTGTCATTCGATGGCATTGTTGGAAGGGTTTAAGATAGTGTAAAGTTGTCACTGTAAATTGTTTGTGCAGCCAAAATTACCACCAATTGTCATAATTCTAACATTCAATAGCAATTTTTTAAATCAATCACAAACTGCGATCCATTTAAATCCTTGAATCTGATATGGATTCTCGAATAATTGTGTTAAGGTACAAAATTGTATTGATATCAAATTACAATGTAAAAAAGAATATTAAAGAAAATCGTGCAAATAAAGTCCGACATTTGTTAACACAATGATGCGCACTATGTTAAATAACTAATAACTAAAAGTAATATTTACTAAATGGAACGGACTATAATTGGTATTTTAAAATACCACTTTCTTCTGCATCAGTGGAGAACGGGCATCAGGTAATCAAACACTTTGAATAGATCATTCACAATGTTTTCCGATATAGCTGGCACGGACCGTTTCATTCCTTACATGTCAGTTGTTAAAAACGTTCTGTAATGCAATCTAATACAGTTGACTAAATAAGTGTACATCAGATTAAACTAGTATCTCATAATCTTTGAAAGTAAATTTTGCAGACTAAATCTGGTAAATTAACTATTTGTGTCATCACAATTGCAAACCTACTAAGTTAGAGCACGCATGTCGAGAATATTGCACAAATTAAATTGCGTCAAAGGACAAATAGAACATAACTAGTCATCGTAACTATTGCATTTACATGAAAGGTTTAGCTAGATCGACTCTTATATAAGTGTGGTGGGTAGGGCCTATCAAAGCAGGAGTTTTCGAAATGCAACTATACACGCAAAAACAAATATAATAGGAAATGATATGTGTTTCATGCGTGCTTTGAATAGTTTGTGTATTTGAAAACTGATTGCCTAAACGAGTTTTTAAAGAACTTTTTCTTCGTTTATAAGAAATGCTGCATTGTCATTTGCAGCATATCGCAGGATATCGAATACACTTTTGTAACGACAATTGATGCAAAAATAGTTGCTTATAAGATGTGTTCACCGTTTACAATATATCTGAACTATGCTCTTAATTTGCCGCGTCTAGGATTACGATCGACGATTTAATTTCACAGGTTTTGTTTTCGCAAAGTTTTTCGCATAGTTTTCGCAAAGTTTTTCGCAGACAAAGTTGAGGATCTTGATAAACGCAGTTCACCGTCAGCAGCAGAGAGGGTGAACCCTACAACGTTTTGAGACAAAATTTGATTGAAATCCTAAAACGATCCTTCCTATAATCTCATTTTAACCAAAAAGAGGGTGAACCCTACAACGTTTTTAGACAAAATTTTGATTGAATCCTTAAAACGAGCCTTCCTACGATCTCATTTTAACCAAAAAAAAATGTCTCAGGGGCAAACCCTACAACGTTTTCAGACAAAAAATTTATTGAAATCTTAACGAGCCTTCCCTACGAAATCTCATTTTAACTAAAAAAATGAAAACGGAGACTTTTACGATTTTTTAATCAATTTTGGTCGCAACTTGTTGTCATCCACCCTCTCTGCTGCTACAGGTTAACAGAAAATAATAAATGATTTTAACCGAATATTTGATCCAGTCCGATACGATATCGTGTCCGAGGATCATGCAAATTTATTGTTGCGAATCCGTGTGGTTTTGACTGAGCATGACTAAAGAAGTTTTTAAATTGATTATGATCCATATCACCGCAGCACCATGTCTGCCAAATATTTCTAAGAGTATGAGTATCAACTCCGTTGAATACAGCAAGAATATTGCAGTTATCTCTGATCACTTTTGGAATCTGAGTGTAGCGTTGAGTGACATATATCACGTCAGTGTTTTTGTGACGCCCACGGGAAAATATTCTAGCAGGATTTTTTTGTTTATCCAACATTATATCGTCGTATACGACTAAATTGTTAATATCTCCATCAATATCATCAATGCTCGGTGCTTCATCGATATCGGTTATAAACTCAATAATACCCTCTCCGGATTTTTCTACCGCGCTGTCGTTAAAATCCTTTAACACTTCATAACATCGTTGATCATCTACGCTAGGGGCAATTAAATACAACTTATCCCACTTCATCCATCTCATTATTAAATTGAGCAACAATTGCGTTTTACCGGATCCAGATGGCCCGATTATAATCATCCGGATAGAGTTTGGTAGCGCTGCATGATGCTTAACTGGTTCTCTTGCTTTAGTCGCTGAAAAATCAATTATATCCATATTTCTATACATAAATTATGGATCTATATTGTATGAAGTGTAAAACGCGTACTGGCACAGATGACTTGACGACGATTACAACCAGAAATAACCGATCAGCGCTTTCTGGTAAATGCGTGCAATGTGGTACAAAGAAATTTAGATTTGTGTCTATGAGATCTGATTTAAAAAAAAACGAGGAGGTGATATCGCAGCCAAATTGGCAAAGCTCCCTGGAACCCCATGGGCAAAGTACCCCGGAGAAAAGCACCTTCCAGGATATAGCTACTGTGGAGAATTTGTTTTTCACTCTGTCCTGGAATATCAACTTCAATGTTCTGTTTTCGTGTATCCGATGGCCTATAACAAAGGGGTACTGGAAGCGTTGCAAATTTTTCTTTATGCAATTCAAATAACTTCATCTGAAGTGTGTCCCTGACTATTTTTCTACTTGCAATTATCAAATCATTTGGTCTCCATGTTTCCCAGAAATCGTTCATTGGAGTTTCTGAAATCACTTCACGCGCTATTTCGCATTGGATTCTATCCGGTTGTAATCTAATTAGCGCTTTGAATTCTCGTAATCGTTCATCAAGTGATCTATAATCAGTGGTAATTTCTTCATAATAGTCTACAAAACCCCTTAGCCATTCATGTGGAGATGCACCGACAAATGATGGTGGTTGGCCGTGATCACCGCACATGACGACTTTTGTGTTTTTGTTTAACAACCACTCGAGAAATGTTTGTAATACATCTAATGACACTGTGCATATTTCATCCCAAATTATGATTTCAGGAATGAATTTATCACCCATACGCTCAGGAGTCCATTTGTCACCCTTCCATCGAAAGAAACTATGGTAAGTACAGGCATTTACCCCTCGCTGTATCATCTCTCTGGCGAGTCTGTGAGTCGGTGTTAGCACAATCATGGTTGACCGACGAAATAATTCAATTGCACGAGTTGTCTTTCCTGACCCACCACAACCGTTTAAATAAACTGTCTTGTATCTACATACTGGATCAGATACCGGTGGTGCATTAGAAAATTCTGATTGAATTTCAATACGGTTACAACAAAGATATTTATCATCCATGGCAACGTCTGCGGATTCACAATACTCATGTAGCATCTCCTTTTTAAATCGCCAACGCCCCCAATTTTCTTCGGGATCTGTGAATTTAGCTACAGCTGATTTGTACTTATTGTGTATATACATCGAATCAGTGGCCACTCTAACCGCGGTATTAGGAAATCTATTTATCATCGAAAATAGATTAATAGAAGCATAGGCTAGCATAGATGATCTTAAATGTGTATACTGGGAATTATATCCATCACAGTAGATAACAACCGTACCTAATTTCTCACCATTGGATAGAAAAGCATCCTTACGGGATACAAGTTTTCCCTGTTTCATTAAATCCGTTACAATAAAATCGTATTCAGCGACGTCTATGATCAACCGCGAAGAATATTTTGCGTTGTCGTATCTTCCACCCTGGGTAAATTTACCGATTATTCTTCGTCCAAAATCTTTTGCTTGTTCTTTTTTACTTTCAAATAACTTCTTAGACAAATTCATGATTTTTTCTTCATTGAAATCAGGGAATTGTTTTCGCTGTTCGCTGATTATACGATCTAAATCGGATTGTGGTAGCCAAACTTCTTTCTGAGCTCGATAGCATATAATAGCCTCGGAAACAATCAACGATATTAGCATACCACAATCAATCATATATCTCAATAGCACTATTGGCATCCAGTGTTTTTCAGATAGGTGTCTACCGAGCCAAACATAACTACACGGATGTAACCCTGTAGCTAATTCGAATGATATCACACGAGCGAATCCGGTTAAATCAAAATCAGGCAATGGTCCATTAATCGCAACACGAGTCATTTCATGCGTGGGGTGTCCAAATCGTTTGAAGTACTCAGCACATTCCCCTTACCCGAGAAAACTTCCGGGATAACACGCGGCTATATCAATTGAAATCATACCATCACGTGAGTATTTCGTATTCCACAGTCCTCCATGACCAAATCCGACGCAACTCAATTTAACATCCTCGAGAAAATCACTTCGTGTTGGACGCCATGAGTTTTTTTCTCTTGCGAAGTGAGCTACCACTGATGGAATAGTAAAACTATCCGTGAGTAGTTTTTCATGGGAATTCTCCGGTGAAAAATCACTAGCGATTTTTCTCATTCTGTTATCTAATTCTTCAACGCGATATAATTCGCCATTTGGTCTTACAAATTGATCAAATCCTATTTCGGGATCTTCATCACTTCTAAGTAACCACACTGACACAGGATCATCTTTACACAACGCATGAATAGCATCGAATAATTTCTCTTCATAGAAAACATCCCCGACGAACTCCTTAGGGATATATTTCACGGTTCGTTCTCGTGGAAATACTGTTACCGCAGGTGTCCACGCGTGTTTGTTATGATCAATAATCTGTATTGGCGCTCCATTTTTGTTATATTTCGGTTCGTATAAAACCTCTCCGGTTATCGTCATAACGGTTATTGGAAATCTTAATGATGTTTCTAATTTAGCTATATCAGAAATCTTTGCACCATGCTGTTTCACTGTCAGTTCCCATTCGGTTATTTTCCTACGTCGCAGATCAGTTAGTTTATTTCCTCGGGATGCATTTGTGAAGTGTTCCATTACCCGTGTTGCCACGCAATTCAGTGAACTAGAATATTTCATAGGAGCTAGTTTTGCGATATCGGGTTTATCATTTAACGGATATATCCCATAAACCATTGCTGTTACGGGATAAGATCTTTCGTAGTATGTTTTGTCAATGCCGGTTAGAATTCCTGGTTTGGAATCTCTACTCACAATGACAGCTTTTTTATTCTTGAGAATTGGTTCAAATTTATCCCTAATAATCCATTTGCCATCGACTTCAATAATGAATTTGATTCGGAAAAAATACTTTTTTCCCCAACACGTGAAATTATCACTGCTGCTTTTTCATCATTCATGGTAGCGTCAACAACACCATCAATTCGAAATGTTGACCAACAATAAGATGCTCCATCACGCTTGAATTCATTAAAACAGTCTCTGATTTTACTAATCATGGCTTTATCAAGAATTGTATTCTTTGGTGTATTAGAAACTATATCGAGATTGAATTGAGCATCTTTCCAGGGTAATCTCTTGGACGTTTTTTTTGGTTTATCGAGATTAAATTTAGGATTAATTTTTAATAATCTCTTAAACTCTTTCATGTTTCCGTCTATTAAACGTTTTTTTGGTTTATCGAGATTAAATTTAGGATTAATTTTGTTACGTTTTTTTGGTTTATCGAGATTAAATTTAGGACTAATTTTTAATAATCTCTTAAACTCTTTCATGTTTCCGTCTATTAAAAGTTTTTTGGGTTTATCGAGATTAAATTTAGGACTAATTTTTAATAATCTCTTAAACTCTTTCATGTTTCCGTCTATTAAACATTTTTTTGGTTTATCGAGATTAAATTTAGGATTAATTTTTAATAATCTCTTAAACTCTTTCATGTTTCCGTCTCTTGGACGTTTGAGATTAATTTTGTTACGTTTTTTTGGTTTATCGAGATTAAATTTAGGACTAATTTTTAATAATCTCTTAAACTCTTTCATGTTTGCGTCTCTTGGACGTTTTTTGGGTCTATCGATATTAAATTTAGGATTAATTTTCAATAATCTCTTAAACTCCTTATCAGCATTGAATTTAGCATTTTTCGAAGGCGTTCTCCTTAATTCCCTCATGCTATAATTAAAACAAGCATTTAAATGAAGAATTTATATATAATGAATCACTGTAAGTGGCTTATGATTGGATCAACAACCCCGTGTAACAAATCATGCAGAAATGAGTTCTGTGGGTATCATATGCAAAGCTTTCGTCGTGGAAGCCTTGGCCCGTTACCCTGCATACGATGTGGGGTTGGGGTCAGGGGAAAATCTCAGTTGTGTTTGAATTGCGGTGGAAAGCGATACAGGGAGTTGAAGCGTTATTATGATAAAAGAATAAAAAATGGACAATCAATCAGAAATTATGACCCTGAAAAAGTCCCTGACACTGACAACGTCCCTGACAAAATCATAAGAACTCCTCAAGACTACATTGAAAGATTTATCATTAAACCAAACAATGAATTAGACAAATAGTATTTAGTATACGAATGAACCAAGAATTCAGACAACACCCTGTGATCACAAATTATGAAGCATCCAGTGATGGTGTTGTAAGAAACCGCAGACTGAAGAAACCAGTTGGTGCTGTGAATAATCAAGGGTACTTGATGTTTACTGTTGGGAAGAAAACTTATCTCAATCATCGTTTCGCATTTGAATGCTTTTATCGATTGATCGAGGATGATTTTGTTATTGATCATATCGATTCTAATCCAAAGAACAATTCTTTATCAAATCTGCAGGCTATCACACAAAGTGAGAATACCAAACGAGGAGAGACTGGAAAATGCAAAACGGTTGGGAAGAGACCTGTGAAATCTTTGAATACGATAACTAACGAAGAAAAAATATTTCAATCAATGAATGAAGCCGGTAGGCACTTCGATATTTGTAGAGCCTCAGTACGATATGTTGCAGAGGGGATTTATCGATCGGCTATTTCAAAAAGGACGGGACAAAAAGTTCAATTTAGTTATGTCTAATGCGTCATATTTTTCATTTAGAAATATATCATTATTATAGAATAATGAATTCTGAAAACATGAATAGCATTTTATCCGAGATTTCAAAATTGAAAAGTTGGGATATTGAACTATCAGATGGGTTAAATCCTGATCAAATCATGTCTGATTTTCAGGATATAGAATACGGAGTTAACAACAATAAATATATGCTACCAAAGAAGTATGCGCTCATCAAGAGAATTCAGAATTCTATTCGGGACTCTCTCGCATTTTCCAGTGACGTAAGTGTGTTCGCTCCGTTGTATACCATCGTAGAACGAATACGAAAAGAATTGGGGTACAAATACGAATTGAAAAAGGAGGTTAATTCTAAAGTTAGAAACCTACGGGCGTTAATTCAAGAAAATGAACAATTTTGATTGACCATTTATCATTATTTGATTGTGACCGTCCCTCATAGAGATTTTAATTTTTTTTAGCATTTTTTGATTGATAATATTTTCACTGAATAAAAATTGATGGACGGTTCAGATTGATCAAGGGAAAAGTGTGGAAAGTGTGATATTATTTATTTTTATAAGGATTTCCACACTTTCCACAAACCTGATAGGATGAAATAACGCTTCTATGATCGTGTTAGGTCGGATTGAAAAATTGTTTTGCAATTGAAAAATTGTTTCTGATTTCAAATAATGGTCAATGAAGCATTAACAACCCGATTGGCTCGTGAACGACTGGATGCAATTAAGAGATTTGTACCAATTCGCGACTCTGTACGGAATAAACTGCAACAACGACAACAAGCGCAGACTGACTTTTCTGTGTCAAGTGAACAACTGTTTACTCCGATAACAAGTGCGACCAAAGATGTGAAAAAGTTAACTGAAGCAGCGATATACGGAGATATTCCTGAGCGAGAACGAGTAAAGAAGGCGCCGCTGCTTGATACGCTTGAAAAGATAGCAGCAGAGACCGGACAAACACGCGCAGGGATACAACAGTTATCCAGTGATATAAAAACTCAGCGCGAGTATGAACGATTAGCTGATATTGATGATTCTGCTCCTGAAACTCAAAGAGTTTCCACACCTGAACCACAACCTGTTGATGTCGTCACCCCAAGAGGTATTCCCTTTATAGACAAATTCACCGAAAAAGCTATAACAGAAATCAAACAACATCAATTGGATAAACTCGAAGATTATGCGGATTTTGGCGTTTTCGCTGCCCAAAACTATTATTCAAGGAGAGAGTTTTTAAAAGACGAGTATAAAAAAAACACAATTAAACGAGACGACTGGGTAGATTGGTTATATAAAAAAAACAAGGAGATTACTGGTAATTTGAAAAAGGATACAATTAAGTACAGAACTTTTAAAGCAGGAGTTGACAGTTATGGTATACAAAAACAACAAGGTCGAGGCCGACAAAGGCAATTACTTGATGATAGTGAGGGCGCAACTGGTACAACTGAGGAAACAAGCGGAAAAGGATATTCGATTAAAAATCCAAAGGATTTCAACGCTGGAGTCTTTGACTCTACCATGACATGTCCTGGTAGTGTTCTCAGTGATATATCACGGTTAGAGGTTCTCATCGGAGGAAAACGAGCCGGAAATAACTCACCGGAAATAATTAATGAAGCAGCTGATATCTGTAGACGATTATTTCAGGGTGGTATCATGGATATCAGCACATATCGAGATTTCATTGGCGAGTTAGTGGAAAGTGGGTATCATAGTGACTGAATTGAAAAGTCAATTGAAAAATTGTTTCTGATTTCAAATAATGATCATACACTACAATCATGATAAACCAACCCCCGTCTACGTAGTTAATTCACGGTTTCCAGTTTATAGAGCATACTACGGAGATGGTTTAGGTAATACCATTGCAGGGTTATTTGCGAGAATGGCTCCAAAAGTGATGCCGTTGGCTAAACAATTAGGAATGAAAGCAATTGATGTTATTCGTGATAAGGGTATTGGTGCTGTTGGAGATCTTGCCGGAAAAGCGTTTTCAGCTGCGAAGAATAAAATAACATCATTAGTGAGACGAAAAAAGAAACCGTTACCGTCTACAGCGGAAATGCCTGCAAGTGTTAGTAAAATTATAAATAACGCAGTAGATGAAAAATTAGCGTCGATGGTGACTCCCTTGATAAATCAAGGGGACCAAAATAACATGATAGCAAACATGATAGCAGGAAGTGGCTTTAAAAAAACACGACGATGAAATGGAAAATCGCGATTTAGACTCTGATAAATAGAATAAAATGTTCAAAAGGTCACCTGATCCAGCATTTGATATGGATGCCCCAGTGCGTAAAGATGATTCTGTACGCGATTTTCAATTTTATTCTTATCACGCAGTACAACCAGATCTCCGATCGCGAATTGAACTTCAAGTTCATGATACCAGTAAATACTTCCTACCGTGTGAGGCATTTATTGAAATCGAAGGAGATCTTGTAACAAATGTTGCAGCTGATACCCCATATGCAGATAACGCAAATGTCCGAGTTGGTTTTGTTAATAACGGCATAATGGCGTTATTTGAAAGCGCTAGATATCTCATTGATGGAAAAGAAATTGAATCCATTGACCGTGAAGTTGATGTTGCAACAACAATAATCGGGTTAGCGAGATATTCTGATGATTATACAAGGTCGGCTGGTCCATCTATGATGTTTTCAAAGGATACTTCTGATAACGCTGATCACCTTCCATACATTAAAGTGTTAACAGCAAGAGATAATGCAGAAGCCGATCAACAGGAAGCAGCTAATCCAGAACGTCGAACTAGACCCGGAGATGCGTTTGATATTCTCGGAGGCGTTAATGGTAATCTCAATTTAGGATTTGCAACACGTGTAGCAACGTTGCATGGGCAGCATCGACGATTTTCATGTGCGATTCCACTGCATCATATATTTGGATTCTGTAGAAACGTCCGAAAAGTTATTTATGGAGCGAAGCATACAGTAGCACTTGTACGAAAGGGTACTGATGATGATGCAATCTGGCGTAATGCTGGGGTTGCTGCCGGTAAAGTTATTTTAACAAAACTATCATTATGGATGCCAGTGTTAACTCCATCAATCACAGAAGAACAGCGACTACTATCATTTATGGATCAAGGAGGAAAGTCGTTGTTGAGTTGGTTATCAGTGACCACGGATATTAAACAAGACAGTGTTGATGGTACATTCACATGGCACCTGGCATCAAAACAAGGGGTTTCAGCACCACGTCATATATTTGTAGCGTTACAGAATAATGCGCGAGTTGGTAATCAAGAACGAAGTCATATGATATTTGATCAGTTAGGTGTTAATGAAGTCTCGCTGAGAATAAACGGACAGCAGGAACCATCCGAGGATATACAACTTGATTACGGTCAAAATCATATTGCACGTGTATATCATAACCTGTTGTCATTTATGGCACGTGATCTAAATGTGGATACTGGTTTGCAAATATCACAATTGGATTTTAAAAGCCTCTATCCGATTTATTACTTTTCACTGGAACATCTCGATTTGATGAGACAATCTGTCGTTGATATACACTTTAGAGCCCGTGTAGAGCGTCCGAGAGGTCCCCCAATTGGTGGGGTACCTCCTATCCTTATCCCGAATTATAGAGCGGTTGCTGTCATTCTCAGTGATAAATCAATGCTACTTGAAGGTGTTGGAGGAAGAATGAGAGTGGTAGATGCACCAGTGGAAAATATGTAAACGTTTCATTGAAATTGTAAACGATTTAGAATCAATCAATTATGTATAATGTCATATAGTAATATTAGTGTTGCGTTAACTCCCGGTCAATTAAAAAAATTGCAATCGGAATCAGCTAAAAAATGTGGAACCACAATCACGTTGAAACCCAACCAAATGACTGGTGGTGCAAATAAACTATCGCTGACAACTCGTCAGGTGAAACATTTCAATGATGCACTAGTAGCAAAAAAGGGTGTTCAGATTACTCTTTCTGCGGCTGCTATCAAAAATATGATTAAAACAGGCGGTATATTCCCGTTGTTAGCTGCGATTCCAGCATTGATTGCAGCAGAAGCCCCAGCGGTGGCTAAAGCGGCAGCGTTAGGAGCCGTTGGTACTGCAGCAGGAATGGCACTAAAGAAGGCAACTGGGAAAGGATATAAAAAAAAGGGAAAGGGTCTAAGACTACCAGGAACCCCGTATTCGTGGTACAGCGGAAAGGGTCTAAGACTAGGACCGGTTTATTAATTGGAGAGTCTATGATGGTTCCCATGTCCAATTTTGATTTACTCGATGCTGCTAAAAAACTCGCGATTAAAAACTTCAGAGGTGTCTTTATGAAAGATCAATTACCAAATCAACCAAACAGCGTTGAAACCGGAATCATTAATTTAGATAACAGCACCGGACCCGGAACTCACTGGGTTGCATACGCTATTGATCCACGTGGGATTGTCTATTTCGATTCATATGGATTAGCCCCACCAAAAGAGTTTATGCGTTATATAAAAACCCTTCCAATGAAGACTTGGTATTCTACGCTACCAACACAACAAATGAATGACCCACCAATATGTGGCAGCGAAGTATTAAATGTCCTTGATGCTATTTCAGCATCTAGAAAACCACCACACATTGTCGTAAATGACTACACTAGTAGTCGAAGTCGTCAAAAACGATTTTAGAGAAAGATGTATAAAATATCATGATTGATATTTGGGGGAGATCTTTGAAACCCAAACCCGATGACACTGCAACGGGTGATATTAAAAAAAAAATCAAAGATGAAATAGCTGAGATGTTGAATTTAGCAAGTGTTGACCCAAATGAAATAGTTGTATTTCAAGACAAACAGGGTAAATTGAAAACTAGTGATGTGTCGTTGGATGATATTTTAGTTAAACAACGAAACGCAATCGAGAATACTATCGCGTTATTTTCGGATCAGGGTAAATTGAAAACCAGTAATATTTCTCTGGATGATATTTTGGTTAAACAACAAAACGCAATCGAGGATACTATCGCGTTATTTTCCGATCAGGGTAAACTCAAACCGGGCGTACCCCTCTCGTCTATTACAGATAGAATAATTGATCTCGGCGATTCTCTGTTGGAACTAACAACACTTCAATCTAAAAGTGAAGAACACGGAAAACAATTAACATCATTTCGTAGAAATATCATTGATAAATTTATTGGAACCCCGTTAGATAAAATTGAAATAAAACTCCCTGATATTAAAAAATCCATCGATGAGACGAAAACTTTCATAGAAGCCATCAAAGGTGATTTTTCGAGGATGATAACAATCATTGAAAAAACAAAAATTCCTCATGAGAAAACCAACAACGTAGTATACACAATCCAACACGGATCATTTGCGTGGACACCTACAAACAACAAATTAGATATCACTGCAACCGTTAAAGGTATTTATCGATTAACACTAGTAACACCATTGACTCAATTTAATATATCATCGTCGAGTTCATCCGGGGTCAATAATACGATTTCAACGATCATCGACAAGGATACAACTGAAAGGTTCACTATAACAGCTACTGATAAAAATTTGATTGGGGTTTCAGCAACCTGGTATGTGGAATTCGTAGCGGATTTAAGTAAATAACTAAATTGAAAGGAAAATCGTTCGGATTTCACAATTGAAAACGCTAGTGTTTTTACAATAAAAATGATTTCATCAACGCAATGTCGCTATTATCAGGTCAGAGAATTTCAGACTAGACTCAAAACCCTCACTGAGGAGTATCAAATAAAAATAAAAAAAATACCGACGAAGAATCACCGCAATTGATATTACTATGTACTCGGTGTCAAGCGTTCTCGCTGGCGCCGGAATAATACTTGCATCGGTTACAATGATTGCCCCGGTCGTAGTTCCAATTTGCATTTCTGCGGTGGCTACAATCGGGGGTATATCAACCGGGATAGCAAAAAAGATATCATCATGCAGCCAGAGTAAACTGCAGAATTACTTACTTCAATTTCATATTGCATCAACCGCATACTCGCAATTATCATTGATGATATCATCGTCACTCGATAATACGATTATATCAGATAGTGAATTCTCAGCGATGGTCAGTATTTTTGATTCCGCGATATCGAAATTAGAGCGACAACATGAATATAATAACAATGACAACACCGATGGAATTGGAAAACACGAACCCAAAAACCAGAATGATCTCAATAACCTCAACCATACCAAATTGTGAGTTCTCAGTGATGGTCAGTATTTATGATTCCGCGGTGTCAAAATTAGAGCGACAACAACAGTATAGCAACGATGACAACACCGATGGAATTACTTCAACAAATAGTGGAGAACACGAACCCAGTACAAACAAGTATGATATCAATAACATCAACGGAACCCGAGTTTAGTGTGAATTTCCCTAGCCCAGTCCCCGTGAAGGAGATAGCGCTAGCAAAATTACGAGTATACCACAGTTGGCCTAATATCAGATCAAAATCATTTGGTGGTCAACAACCGAATAATTCACTGGTGTTCTCGTATAAGAATAAAGACGACGGTACCCCAGACTGGAACGTCGTTTCGATACCAACAGGGTCATACCAAATCGAACAAATCAATAATGAATTCGCGCGTAGAATAAAATCGATTACTGGAGTAGAGTCAAAAATCGCTATAACAGTCCATGAACCAACACTATCATCCACAATTGAGATAAACACAGAAGGATACGTCGTAGATATCTATCAAAGTTCTATTAGAACCGTACTAGGATGGCCTGAATTACCACCAGGGGGAAAAACCGTTGATTTACCAGAACCACAAAAAACTGATTATATCACCGACAGAATAAAACCTGATAATCCAATAAGGAGTTATAAAGATCATAGATTTACTATAGAGTTTTTTGGTTTCGTATATCAACCAATTGGAGAAGAGGAGGAAATAGAGGGATATCATTTTGTTGAAGAACCTAAAATCGTTAAAAATTTCACAGCAATGAATAATGATTTTTCACTGTTGTTAATATCTCTTAAATCCGGCTCTCTCACCCGAGATGAATTTATCAGCGTCGTAGAAACATGCAACAAAATTATCGACGATATGGAAACATTTAACTTAAAAATTATTCAGGATATATTAGATGACGTTAATCCCCTATCGAGAACAGAATTTGCATCAGAATATAAAATCCCCGTGAAGGATATCCCCACATTCAAACTACCGGGATATAACGTACCGGAACTAAAAAAACTTCTCAGTGACACCATCGATGTTGGTTTTAAAATAATTCATGATGCATGGAAAAAACAGCATCACAGGAAATAAAAATCCTCAAACATAATAATGATCCAGATGGTGGCGGTAGGCATATCGCTCCGTTCAACGTGAATATATCCTCAGTGATTGCGCTCAATTTAGTATGTGATGTTATCGAAGGAAGCTATCAGATTAATCTCGAACGATCAAATCAAGCTCAGCAAGGATATATTCTTTATTCGTTTGCACCAATAGCCCCTCCAGGATTTTTAATAATTGAGTCTCCGGTTAATCCAGTCTATATGCGGTGTCATAATAATTCATTAACCAGAATTAATTTCAAACTCACTGACCAGTCCAATAATCTAATTGATCTACAAGAGGAGGTGTTAGCGATTAGTCTGTTTGTGAGATCCTAAAGACTGGATCAAATCATTTATTATTTTTTGTTAACCTGTAGCAGCAGAGAGGGTGGATGACAACAAGTTGCGCCCAAAATTGATTAAAAAATCGTAAAAGTCTCCGTTTTCATTTTTTTAGTTAAAATGAGATTTCGTAGGGAAGGCTCGTTAAGATTTCAATAAATTTTTTGTCTGAAAACGTTGTAGGGTTTGCCCCTGAGACATTTTTTTTTGGTTAAAATGAGATCGTAGGAAGGCTCGTTTTAAGGATTCAATCAAAATTTTGTCTAAAAACGTTGTAGGGTTCACCCTCTTTTTGGTTAAAATGAGATTATAGGAAGGATCGTTTTAGGATTTCAATCAAATTTTGTCTCAAAACGTTGTAGGGTTCACCCTCTCTGCTGCTCCGTCAGAAACGGCGATGTTGATTAAGTTTCACTGAATGTGTATTAAGCACGAATTTGTATTACTAGCCCTGTGTTTTCTCAAGGCCTTAAATCGCACAAACCTCATTCACAATAAGGATATATTTGTCTTGACACTTACACAAACCTAATAGTGCGTTAGGTTTCGTATTGCCTTATACTAGGGTGTGAATGCATTTGTTTTATGGTATTTATTGTGCTGGATACCCCCAATATACCAACTGATACTATTGCAAATTTTTCCGAATATGTGCATACAATATACGATATACATTGATCATGAAACATATCAAATAAAGCCAAGAATGTCATTATTTATATATTCTAACTGTATTCTTGATCATGTTAAGGTTTCTCGATTTACTTTACTAGATACGCTGCCACTTTTGACATATATTACGTGCTTAGGCTCGAACAAGCAGCAACATAGAAGGAAGTTAAAATAACAAGCTTGTAAAAATTTAGCAAACAATTTATTTAGTACAAATATTTTCGTAAAAGAAAATAAATAAACTTACGGCTTTAGAGAATCAAGTCCAAAAATTAATCCAAAAAGAATTCACAATATAATCCACTAGTGGACTTGCAAAAGTCCTGATAATAAAATGTCCTAATAGTTCCAGGTTCGAATCTTGACGATGTAATCCAATATGGACGACGATGTCACGTGTTGAAGTCAGTTTTAGTTTTATAATAATTCAAAATGAGCACAAGTAATTTCTAGATAAATAACATAATAAATTCCTCTTGATCTCAAATGAACTGAAATGATTTACACTCAAACAATAAAACACACATCTCTGTATTCCAAAGCCCAGACTAACTACTGAACCGTTCGCTTCTAAACACAACTATATACTGATTCTCTCGTAAACAGGAAGAGGTCACGTGATTTTCGATCACCTGCGATTGCACAGATTTTTGGCTGTTGCCGGTCTCTGTATCGCTGCTTCATTGTGCGAACACAATAGCAGTGCTATGGTAGATACTCTTAGTGTGATGTTTTGTTATGTATTGCCTGCAGATCTTAATATTGTATGTGTGTATGTGAAAAAGAAATCTTAACGTATCCCAACTCAAATAATTATAAACTATTTTGAGAATTATGAGTGGGCCTAACATATTCTGGTCCCTCTCTCTCAAAAGATGGAATTATACAACGTTATGTTTACACCTGTTCTCATACTGTCATATTCATGGACGAAAAATATATTTTTGCACGTGTTCTAGTATACATGGATAAACGTGCCTTTAACAAGAGTTCCATAATCGTAATATACATAGTAACAGTTGTATAAATAGCTGTTATACATATTTAGAGAAAACACTTTTGACAAGTTGTTGGAGATCATCATACGAAACATATAATTAATTTAATGTTTATAACAAGACTTCCAAAAGATGCTAAATACTTCTGAAAAAAGCACATCTTAGCATGAAAAATACATATTAATACTTATGTTTGATAATATATTTAAATATTATTCAAAGAAAGAAGAAAATGAATTTAATGATGTCATTTACCGTGAAACCGATAAAAAGCTATCTAACATTGTTCAAAAATGAAGTGGCATTAGATGCTGAAATTACAGAGGACTCGTTAGACACTGAAAGTATACCGGGCGTTTATTTAAAAAGCACTAGATTTTAAAATAATTTATAATTTGAAATATTTTCATCAATCTTTTGGAAAAACTAATTAGACTGGTTAAAAACTTTTATAAGTCAATTCCTTTTTTGATTAGTGTTAGTATGGATGTTAATATGCTGAATTCAAATATGACGATTACAATAACTGATTGGTCACTATTTTGTTTAGGTTTTATATTTTACATCTTTTTACATCTTGTGTGTAATCTCTCTCTCTCTCTCTCTCTCTCTCTCTCTCTATATATATATATATATATATATATATATATATATATATATATATATATATATATATATATATATATATATATATATATATATATATAAATGAATGTTTGTTTGTTTGTGTCGTATGCGTTCCTATACCGTTTATCCGATTGCGATTAAACTTTGATGAGTTGTTCTTCGCACGCCCGCGAAGGTTTCTGAATTAGTACAACCATTAAAATTGTAACAATTAACAAATGTGTTTTTGCGACATTTACCGTGTGTTCGCTGTGAACTGTAGGCGCCTTTAGATACGTCACGTGATCGAACAGTAGGCGCCTTAGATACGTCACGTGATCGAACAGTAGGCGCCTTAGATACGTCACGTGATCGAACACGGTCTGTAGTGATACCTAATTTCGCGTGTCTTCGGTATGAACTGTAGGCGCCTTAGATACGTCATGTTTACTTAGTTACGTTTGGTTCGCGCCTTGGTTACGTCAAACAATCGTGGTGTGAATTTGTACGTCACGTGATCGAACAGTAGGTACCTTAAATACGCCACGTGATCAAACATGGTCTGGATTGGCTGAAACTATGATGACGTAAATCAACAGCTGTATGAAATTCATAATCGGTGTACGTCATGTTTACTTAGTTACGTTTGGTTCGCGCCTTGGTTACGTCAAACAATCGCGGTGTGAATTTGTAATAGTCGTTACAAAGCATTACTTTCGCTGTCTAATTAATTATGCCACCTAAACGAAAAGCTATTGGTCGATCTACACCTCAAGCACGAAAGATAAAGGCATCACGAGCTTCAGAAACAGACGAGCAACGGAAAGCAAGATTGGAAAGCGTTCGAGTTTGCACTGCTCAAGCCCGATCATCTGAAACAGACGAGCAACGGAAAGCAAGATTAGAAACCGTTCGAGTTCGCACTGCTCAAACCTGATCATCTGAAACAGACGAGCAACGGGAAGCAAGGTTGCAAACCGTTCGAGTTCGCACTGCTCAATCCAGACGAACAATGCACGCTGATTTAAATCTTAGTGCATTCCATTATAATGCAAATTATGATTACAGTCTTCATCCAAGTGTGAATATTGGAAAAATGGATAAATCATGCGTGTATTGCAATGCCCTCAAATTTAAGAATGAAACACCAGGAATGTGCTGCGCGGGTGGAAAAGTGAAATTGCCAGAATTACATTCACCACCCGAACCATTA
Source organism: Unio pictorum (assembly GCA_030141615.1). Taxonomy (NCBI): domain Eukaryota; kingdom Metazoa; phylum Mollusca; class Bivalvia; order Unionida; family Unionidae; genus Unio; species Unio pictorum. The sequence goes on along the minus strand of JARLTB010000275.1, from coordinate 3,393,650 downwards.
TCAACGTTGGTATCAGGTGACACAAGCCAATCGAAACATTTCTTAGCAAACATACGGAAGTACAATTCATGTTTCCAAATGACATCGTTCGGTGCAACAAATATCGTGCGCGAGAATTACATGCCAACATTTCACTACTACCACTACCGAACGCAGATCACAAATTTCTTCAAATTTATTTCATGGGAAACACTCATAAACAAATCGATCAACGTTGTCAATTCAATACTGGCACTAAACGAGAAATAGTCGCTGCATTACAAACTTTATTCGATCAACACAACGAATTAATTCGATTGATCAGAACTGCCCTTGAACAAATGCCAACTGATGACTACAAAGTCGTATATAGAGCAGACAAAACACCTGTCGGCCAACACGAAAGACAGTACAATGCACCAACAATTGATGAAGTGGCGATCGTTATAGTTGGCGAAGAATTTAACTCGCGTGATATAATTTTTCATCGCACAAATGGTGATGTTCAGCGAGTCTCAGAAACTCATCGCTCATACGACGGATTGCAATATCCGATTTTATTTTGACAAGAAGAAGATGGATATCATTTCAACATCTTAATGAGAAATCCAGAAACAAATGAGGAAACGAATAAGAAAGTCAGTGCCATGAAATACTATTCATATCGATTGATGATTCGTGAAAACGCTGAAAATCATATCTTGAAATGTCGACAATTGTTCATCAATACATTGTCGATATGTATGCGAAAATCGAAACCGAACGACTCCTCTACATTCGATTAAATCAAACCATGTTGCGTTCCGAAGAGTACATTCATTTACGTGATGCAGTTGTTAATGATGGCAATGTGAATCTCAATGAATTCGGAAAAATGGTCATACTATCGGCCACATTTACAGGGAGTCCACGGCACATGCATAAATACGCACAAGATGCAATGACATATGTTCGCGCATATGGCCGTCCAGATTTGTTTATTACCTTCACATGGAATCCGACGTGGGATGAAATACAAGAACTTTTGTTACCTGGACAATCATCATCGGATCGTCATGATATTTTCGCGCGTGTGTTCAAACAAAAACTGAAATCTTTAATAGATTTCATTGTCAAGCATCCTGTTTTTGAACAGACACACTGTTGGATGTATTCCATTGAATGGCAAAAAAGAGGTTTGCCACATGCACACATTTTGATATGGTTCATCCAAAAAGTCACACCAGATTAAATTGATCAAGTCATCTCAGCAGAAATACCAGATGTCGATATTGATAAAGACTTATTTGAAGTCGTCACCAAAAACATGATTCATGGTCCATGTGGAATACTCAACAACAATTCACCATGCATATCTGATGGGAAATGCACGAAACGATACCCAAGACACTTACGTGCCGAGACTATCACTGGTAACGACGGATATCCACTCTATCGTCGGCGATCAACTGAAGATGGTGGCAAATCCATAACTTTAAAAGTACGAAACAATGATGTTGAAGTCGATAATCGTTGGGTTGTGCCGTATTCACCGTTACTTTCGAAAACGTACAAAGCACACATCAATGTCGAGTATGACAATTCGGTGAAATCTATCAAGTACATTTGCAAATATGTTAACAAAGGAAGCGATATGGCAGTTTTTGGAGTGGGAAATGCAAATGCATCCATCGATGAAATCTACCAATATCAAATGGGACGCTACCTTAGTAGCAATGAAGCAGTATGCGCATTTTCTCATTTCCAATCCATGAACGACATCCAACAGTTGTTCATTTGGCAGTGCACCTTGAAAATGGACATCGCGTATACTTTACAGCAGAAAATGCACATGCAAGAGCATTGTCACCACCGCCAACAACGTTAACTGCATTTTTCTCATTGTGCGGGAATGATATGTTTGCGAAGACGCTACTTTACTCTGAAGTGCCAACATACTACACATGGAATGCATCAGTGAAAAAGATTCAACGTCGCAAACAAGGTCAAGCAGTTGAAGTACATCCCAATTTATATTCGACCGACACATTAGGACGTCTATACACTGTTCACCCAAACAATGCAGAATGCTTTTACTTGCGATCTGTTAATTAACGTACGTGGACCGAATCCTTCCAAGAACTGAGAACAGTAAACGGTCAAGTATGTGCCACTTATCGTGAAGCTTGCCAAGAATTAAAACTTTTGGAAAACGATGCACATTGGGACACTTCACTCGCTGATGCATCGAATACTGCTCAACCACAGCTAATGGGGGCGCTCACCAGTTAATATGTACTTTTCAGATAGTGACGTATGTGAGATGAAGTTGTTTGCATTTGTAACATGCACAATGGAGATAATGTTGGCATATCTCAATGCTACTTTGATGTAATGTGGCTGATATTTCTTTGGATACTGCACTTGTGGAAATTGTAAATGATTTAAGCGCATGGTATAACAAAATGGATGCTCCCATGTGCTTGAAAAATTAGCCAGAATTAATCAAAAGTACACTAACTTTAGCAGATATTAAACTAGGGAAAACGAATTTTGCTGAAGTAGGCAATAGCATCTTCTGAAAGTGCAATGAACAAATTACAAAATATCTGAAAAGTAAAAAAAGTTATCGTACCATTTTTCTACAATTTACCTCTGAAGTCCAGGGAGTGAAAATGACCATGCGGAGCTAGCAGTTTGTTTACATGAGCACATCTTATGTTAGCCCAAGCTGTATACTCTAGAACCTAAAGTACACCTATCAATCATACATCAAAATAAAGGGAATCGAAAGTTCTTCTCCCAACACCTAAGATATACAAAGTCTTTATTATATTGCCAGTATAACCAGTGAAGAAATCCCAGAAAATTATTTTTCTTTAAAATTCTAACCCTATGCAAAGTACGAAACTGTAGAGCGCCACCTTTGGGAATGATATGTTTGCGAAGACGCTACTTTACTCTGAAGTGCCAACATACTACACATGGAATGCATCAGTGAAAAAGATTCAACGTCGCAAACAAGGTCAAGCAGTTGAAGTACATCCCAATTTATATTCGACCGACACATTAGGACGTCTATACACTGTTCACCCAAACAATGCAGAATGCTTTTACTTGCGATCTGTTAATTAACGTACGTGGACCGACATCCTTCCAAGAACTGAGAACAGTAAACGGTCAAGTATGTGCCACTTATCGTGAAGCTTGCCAAGAATTAAAACTTTTGGAAAACGATGCACATTGGGACACTTCACTCGCTGATGCATCGAATACTGCTCAACCACAGCTAATACGCACGTTATTTGCAATCATATTGACAACGTGTTTCCCAACCAATCCAAAAGATCTTCAGGAAAAATACAAAGACTACATGGGTGAAGACATCTTACATCGTTTGCGTGCAACAAATCAAAATCAGGACCTTCAATTCACACCAAACGTGTATAATGAGGCATTGGTTTCGATTGAGGAGATATGTATGGCAATCGCTAACAAAGCATTGGTACAGTTGGGAATGGCTGCTCCGAAAGGATCTGCAAACGACCTTTTCGATCGTGATTTGCAACGAGAAACACACTTTGGTGTCGACGAATTGGGTACATTTGTTCAAACAAATCTTCCGAAATTGGTTCCAGAACAACGCAGAGCGTATGATAGAATTATGCATGCAATTACAACCCAAAGCGGTGGATTGTATTTCCTAGATGCGCCCGGAGGCACAGGAAAAACTTTTCTCATTTCACTTATTTTGGCAACTATACGATCACGACACAATATTGCACTGGCAATCGCATCATCTGGAATTGCAGCAACTCTTTTGGATGGTGGTCGAACAGCGCATTCAGCACTGAAATTGCCGTTGAATATGCAAATCACCGACACACCAACATGCAATATCAACAAAAATTCTGGAATGGGTAAAGTACTCCAATCATGTCAACTCATTATATGGGACGAATGTACTATGGCGCACAAAAAGGCTTTGGAAGCGCTTCACTGTACACTAAAAGATTTGAGAGGAAATGAACAGCTCTTCGGTGGCGCACTTATTTTATTGTCTGGTGATTTTCGACAAACTCCACCAGTTACACCACGTTCAACAGCTGCTGATGAATTAAATGCATGTCTCAAATCATCAGTTTTATGGCGACACGTGCAGAAATTGACTTTGAAAGACCAATATGCGTGTAGAACTACAATACGATGCATCCCTTGAACATTTCGCAAAACAATTGTTGGATATTGGGAATGGGAAAATGGAAATCGATGAATCTACACAATGTATCACGTTGCCAACAAGCTTCTGTAAAATTACAGGAACCACAGACGAATTGATTCACACAGTTTTCCCAAATATCGCACAGAATTACAAAAATCATCAGTGGCTCAGTGAACGTGCTATATTAGCAGCCAAAAACAACGATGTTAATGCCATCAGCTTCAGCATTCAAAAACAAATACCAGGCGAAGCGACAACGATACTGTAATGAATCAAGACGACGTTGTCAGTTATCCAACTGAATTCTTAAATTCACTTGATTTGCCATGCATGTCGCCGCACGTTTTAACATTGAAAATTGGCGTACCTATCATTCTTCTCCCAAACATAAATCCACCACGACTTTGCAATGGTACCAGGCTTTCAGTGAAAAAGTTAATGAGCAATATCATCGAAGCTATAATTTAAATGGAAAATTTAAAGGAGAAGATGTAATCTTGCCACGCATCCCTATGATTCCGACAGATATGCCATTCGAATTCAAACGTTTGCAGTTTCCGATGCGACTCGCATTTGCAATTACCATAAACAAAGCACAGGGACAATCGCTACAAGTGTGTGGACTAAATTTGGAAAATCCATGCTTCTCACATGGACAGCTGTATGTGGCATGCTCACGCGTTGGAAAACCTTCTGATTTATTCATACACGCACCAGACAGAAAAACAAAAAATATTGTGTATCCAAGACACTTCAATAAACAGAATAGGCTATTTGACAGTATGAAAAAAATGTATGTTTGTTTGTTTCTTCGTTTGTGTCGTATGCGTTCCTATACCGTTCATCCGATTGCGATAAAACTTTTGTATCAACAGCTGTATGAAATTCATAATCGGTAGCGATACCATAAATACGTCACGTGATCGAACACGGTCTGGATTGGCTGAAACTATGATGACGTAAATCATCAGCTGTATGAAATACATAATCGGTAGCGATACCTAAAACGCCTTCGGTAAGGTAGCCACTTATTGTGGGCTCGATAAATACCACTAAATAATCTGAGATGCATTCCAGAAACCAGCCAAATATAGTCTATTAAAACACAAACACTTTCTTTCTTTCAGTGGCATTGCAACGCATGCCGGGTACTTGCTAGTATATATATATTAATCATAAATTGTAAAGCTGTGTCCTTTCATGTATGCATTGTTGGTTCAAGGGACAATACTTAAACTGTTCTTTTAATCTAACACTTAAAAATATCTAAATGGTTATATCAATACATTTATTATGAAACATAAAGGCGACTAGTTATAGTATATATATATATATATATATATATATATATATATATATATATATATATATATATATATATATATATATATATATATATATATAAGTATATAGGTCAATCATTATTTTGTATCTACTCGGCACTTCTTGGCTTGTCTCTTACATTCATTAAATAGAAAATTTATTGGCACTGTCGAGCAATAGTCAGCAAGCATTGATATGCTCCATTTGCGTTTCGCCGTGGTTACAATGTTCTAGTGAAATCGTTCGTCGTGCTGGTCGATTAATCCTCCGAAAATCGATGAAAGACATCAAGACAATAGTGCAAACATGTATTCTTAGTGGCATAATGACTGAAAGGCTTTCAATGCGGTCTTTTCTGGGACACGCAGTGCAGGTCAACTGCATCATCTCGAAGACGTTCACGAATCCGATGACCAACAAAGACACACACGTTTCTTTATCTGAAAGTTACTTGAAATATGTTATAGTTTTGTAAATGGCCTTAGGAAACTGCTTGATCTGTCCCTGCTTGATGTGCAAACTGGTAACACAACCTTCCTTGATTCAACAAGTACGGGATACTGAAAACGTTCCTCGCATGCTCAAATGACGCTTAGCACACAAATAAGCACCTAAAAACATCATCGGTAATTTTTACGATTGGCACACTTTATAGAATGTAATGTTTGGTATTTTTAAATAAATTGTTTATGTATTAGTTTTGTTTTTAATAATTTTATATCATTACATGTTGTTGTAATGTAACATTTGTGCTGGGCTAGGCCTTGTACAATTGAATTCCTTTCTGCTTGACCTGATTGACCTATTTAAATTTTATTTTATGTAACTAATGCATAACTTGTTTAATTTCTATTATTATGAGATTTATATCCGGGTCGTTATTAGTATAAGAATATTGGACATAATTCTTCAGGCTATGTGTTTGATATGTTAAACATTGGGAACATTCTAGACGGGTATTTTCCATTTGGTAATGTGTTTGCATAGAAAATGTGTGATGTAACGTCAAGTAGAGAATAATATCACTTTGTGATTACTTGGTTTTTCATTCTGTAACATCTGACACATTCATGTTGTATTATTTGTTGTGACGAGGAATTTTATTTAATGAAATGAAGTGTTTATTTTCTACGGAAATACAAATGTGCTCTGACAAATACAAAAGTGTTCTGATAAATACAGAAGTGCTCTGATAAATACAAAAGTACTTTGATAAATACAAAAGTGCTCTGATAAATTTAATAGACACTGGAATGTTTTTTTAATATATAAACCAGGAATTATATTTTTGTGATTCAACAAAAGACTGTTGACACATCAAAACGTCAATAGTTAACAAAGACACGTCATCGGCTTCAGCCTTGGGAATTTTTCTGAACTTTTTCTGAATTTAATTCAGGAGTGTAGACTACTAGGACTTGTGACGGTAATTCTTAGATTATTTTGGGATTTGATTCGCAATGTGTTGTTTTCTTTTCAATTTCACAATCTAATTTAGTGAAATAAATATATTTGTTAAATTTTGCAAACTTTGTTCTCTTTCACTCATTTCCGTTACTTATTTTAAGAGCGTAGACTCGTAAGATTTACAAACCTTTCGTCAGCCTTTTCAAAGCTTCATCGTCGTCTTCGAGTTGTGGTCTTACTGACACATGTATAGCTGAATATTTCGTTGGTAGTACCATTGTTTATGTTTCAAAAATTTTCAATAAGAATATTAACACCATGAATGCAAATGCTTGATTTTCGGTACCCTTACCTTTCATAAGTGGAGGAATTGCCTTTGATAATTGGACATTGTGTTAGGTTCATCAATTATACCATGTACAAAATGACCCAAAGCTGTAGCTGAAGTTAAATTTACCTGATTGGAGATTTGTAAAATACATTTGTCGCTGTATACATTGTCTTCTCTGTTAAATATTTTCGTCTTTAGCTACACGCTTTATATGCTGTCCAGTGTCACATGTTTTAGCAGTAAATACAACTTCCTGTTTAGTTTTTTGTTATGCTGATTTGTGTTTGAATTTGTTAATAGCATACTTTTCGTACAGAACCAGGCGTAGTCTATTGTTTTAAATAAGACTAGACTAATATCATATAAAATTTGAGAAAGTAAAATTAATAAAATTGCATTCCAATCATCTACATTCTAGATTACTACAACTCTAATTCCTCTAAAAAGCTTAAAATTTGAATTCTAGAAACAGATTATCAACAATGCGTTTGAATTCAGTGTCTGAATATATTCAGCTACTTCAAAAGTTGTTTCAGATATGTGTCTTGCCTGATTTGTTATATTTACAATTCCGATTGGTTTATAAGCTCAAATGTACTTAACAAATCTGATAGAAGCTGACGAAATATTCCACTCAAGTCCCTAATCACAATAAATTCATCACCCAAACATTATCAGGTCGATTATGTGTCTTTTACACTTGCAACCAATGATTTAGGTTTCCGATTATAACGTGGACAAGCGAATCTGGAAATGGTGTAAATTTGAACTGTAGAAAGCAAGCGGACCAACGCATTGTCATACTTATAAAAGAAAAGTAACTAGTACTTGGTAGTGTCTAGACCATAATGTCAATCAAGCTGACGATAGTGTCAGACAACTCATATTAGTTGCAGAGGTGAAGGATTGCATGTATAATATCATCCGGACCTATATTGAAGTGCAAGAATTAAAAAAAACCTAACCAAATCTGCTTAAATATATCATGAATATGCATTGGCTCACATATTTATATTGATAAAGAAGTCTTCATCCAAATATGTTAGCGATAAAAGATCATAGGTGTCTCATACTAGTTCTTCCGAATCTAAATTTGATCATAATTTCTTCTAAAATGTAACCAACATAAACAAATGAGAAAGACCAAACTTTTCCCATATCTCTTATTTCAAAGAGGTCAATGTCACAGTTCAGGAATGAAAACAATGTACTAGTTGAACAACATATGCCCTAGTCTAATTTTATTTTGAAAACATAAGAACGATTCTGGTCAAAAATCTCTATATCACTTATTGGTGATTCGGCCAAGCTAATTGTTATTAAATTATTAAAACGATTCTGGCAAATTCCAATACAGAAAGAAATATTGACATATTCTACTCTTTTCTCAACAAACGTCGTGACAATTGTATCAGGTCACAGTTTTGTTTCTTACGATATCGTGACAATAACATCCTACATCAATATGCCTGTTTATACTGCAAAGTAATTCCAATGCCATGCTGCATCCATGAAATATAAGCATAAGCATATTCTTCGGTTTTTCACACAAGTGAAATAATTGAATATATTTGGCACTATCTGCATGTTTATTATATGTATTTAAAAAAAGAGTAAAACAAACTAACTTAATAAATACTATCTTGCTACTAAAGTACTTCTTGGTCGACAATTTACCGTTGAATGGAAATGTTCGGGTCATTCTATATTTGCAGCATTTTTTGTTACCGGACCAGATACAGTGATAATTTAAAACGGTACAAATCGTTGCAAGTTAAATTTATATATCACCATACAATACAACATTATGACATTCACACATTTAAATGAACATACATTATATTTCGTGCAAAACAGGTACAAATCACTAGATCTTGCATGAGTGTAGACAGTGAGTAGTCGAAAGTATGACATCAATGGCAAGTGTAAAAATCGTATGGTAGTCCACGAAGCTGGCGGCATAAACGTCATCCCGATTGTCACAGGTAATAACTGCTCCAAAGGCCAGGTTGAACGAACCAATTTTTCAAACACACCAATATATGATAGCTATAAAGCTGATTTCCCGTCTTTATGAATTGATATATCACTAAGATTCCGCCTGTTTGGTCCAATTCAATGAAAAGGTCTATATGGTGGGATTGCTGTCTTATGCGGTGTCGACTTGTCAGCTGGTAATGTCCGGATGGACAGTAAAGGTGCGAAATAAGATTATTTGAACTCGATCAATAACTCCATGTATCCTGCCTCACAGGTCGGAAGGCCATGCTCGAGCACGTTAAGGGACTTACGCTTCAAGAGTTGCCAAAATGTGAGGAAATATGCCCCATATGCTTCCGTAGAAGCAAACGGTGGGAAGAGAGGAAAAAGTGCCAACATATGAGATGTATTATTGTCACAATCACCAAAAGACTCGCCTGATCTCACGCAGGATGATCCCTTATTTTATCATTTCCATCCCCTGACGTAGCTATGGCTATTAGTTTCTCCCGACAGTCTTTGGAGGATGACCCCATAGTCCCCCACAAGTCTTGCCACCTTAGCAGACTTGAAGGAGGCGAAGGACAAGGTTGATGTCCTTTCCTGATTGTTACCTCTAATCCTTCCTCATTGCTGCTTCCTGTAGTACTTTTGTCCATATATTCTCATTCCATGCACTGCAGTACTCTGAGGATTGGATTATGCTTGTATTGTATCTATGAAGAATAACAGGGCTGAGCTTAAGGATGTAAGTTCAAAATGTATCGAAATCTTTAACAGTAAGGACATTTGTCCATGTTTAATATTCAAAAGAGCTTTATGTTGTAACAACATCAAGTTCCTTTATGTTAATCATACATGATGTCGACTTATTTCGCTTTACGGATGATGTTGTTAAAAGTCTTCGGAACATTTTGTTCGAGAATTTATGTTGACCATGCCTTTGAAAAATTGCACTTTATTTGTAACTTATTTCCGAAACGTTGATATAAAATAGTTATTTAATTGTATCTCATAGATTGGAATATATACTAACGAAAACAGCTAATAGTGGATTTTCTATGTGATGATGTGCATGGATAATAGATCGGCAGGTGGTACAAGAATGGATCACTGAAAGAAGCAGAAATATTGACTTCGATAGCATGATTTTCAGAATCACATTTAAATATGGCTGAACAGTCGAGATACGAACTTAAGAAACTTACGCACACTGCTTGTAATACTTTTGTGTAGATATATTTTAATTTCCAGCATGCCTTTCAGACGAGCAACTCTCAAAGATGGATTCTTAAGTGAGTGAGGATTGAATTATGCTTGTATTTTATCTGGCATTATCGGATGACGATATCAATTCCTGAAAGTGTTTCGGCAAGAAAATCACATCAGATCCATGTTAAATTCTTTGTCAAAGTTCAATCAATATTATGTCAAAGGACTCATTATTAAAAAGGTAGAATTCAGCGGTTCCATTTACATCTTCAGTCTCGCTTTCATGCACACACAAGACGTTGTAAGCTTTTTAACAAAATTTGGAATACTAAAATATTAATATAAAAGAGTATTCACAAGAAAAGAATTTGATGACTGTGATTTATGCATTTTGTTCCTTCATTTATGATATCAATCAAACATAAACAAACATTTAACATAACATAATTTTGATGTGATTTGATAAGTTATTAAAATTATTTGAAACATTATGCCGATCGAATTCTCCCATGTACGGAGAACGTACATGTATATCAAATAATCATTTCTACAATTCATTTAGAGCTTCAGTTTCTACTTTATGTTGTAATGTGTAGATTGTATGTGTAGTATTTAAATATTTACCAATATTTTGTTTTCGATTTCTTATTTTGCATTCTTTCAGAATTTGAATTGTAAAACAGTTATATTTATCAGCACAACATTTAGATTCTTGTGCATCAATACATTAAAGGCTTGCGACCACATGATTGCTTGTAAAATATAATTATCCTAGATTAGATTGAAAATCTTAGACCCAGTCAGTATAAATCTGACACTTTTCAGCACAATGTACATATTCTCGTCTCAGAATTCACTTTCCTATTAACGCCATCTGTGTATAAATTATATCGAAGTTTGAACAATAGCAAACCTTCCGGCAATCAGTCCTTTGAATTAGTCAAGTATCTGCTGCATATCACATGCAAACTAGTCGTTGCCATTGTTTGTTTTGGCTAAGTATCAGAGTCCATAAATACTATCTGGTCCTTCCATTAATGGAGATATATGTTGCATAGTGATTTCGTATAGTATTGATGTTGCAAAGTTTAAATCTATTAATAGGAGCAATATTGGCTGTTCATCTTTACATTTATCATGTCTCACTTAATATTAATCATCTTTTAGATTCCCACATTATTGCGCCCAATCAGTTATAGTAGTATCAGCTAAAAGCAGGTTTCCGGCTAATAGACCCTAAAAATCTTCCAGACAAGTACAAATACGACTGTTTTCGGTCACCCCATCGACAAAGTTATTCTGGCTTAATTTTATTGTTAGACAAAATCAAACACTTGTTTTTTTTTAAACTTCTTTATTTTATTTTAAAATATGCACGATCTTTAATATATATAGTTATTTGTCTTGAAGATAAATTCTAAACTTCATGTTCCGCGTACTTTTAGACGGCATTCCTTAAACATATTTCTCGCTATTTTGCTGACTAGACATTTTCTGCCATTAGACAAAAAATTAGACCAATCAAAATCGATTGTTAGTTTAGTATTTGTTTGATGACTAATTAAATCATAAAAGGTATTAAATCATTTACATAATTCATCTCGTAATTGTTCGAGATAATTGAAATGTCCTCTTCTGTCAAATCTGATAAGTAAAAGCATAAGTTTGTCAAATTTACCAATTCATAGTCCAGAAGTCTCATTGTTAATTTCAACTGTCAATTCTTAATGTCAATCATAAGATTTTTAAATTATTGCTTTTTCCACCTGCCATTGTTAACGTTTCAAATATTTTGTACATTCAGACACAATTTCATTATTAATCAGCCAACTTAATATCACGTATCGTTGAAGACTTCCTTGTGCTATAATGGCCAAGCGGAAATGTACATATTTTAATGTACTTAATGTATAAGAAGAACGTCACAAACATAGTCCATTTAGCCAAATGATTCCACTACAGTATTAATTAAGATCACGGAGAGTTCCAGCTGCAAAGAGCTCTTCGAGATCACCTAACAAACTAATATCAAGGAACAAATGTACACCACTTCCAACAAACTTATCTCCAGTAGACCTTCCTGACCAATTTTCAAATTTCTTCCGTGACAAAGTACAAACCATTAGAGATTCGCTTGACAGAACAATTTCCACTGACTCGTCACCATACAGTTATGATTCAGAATTTCAGCGACAACCGTTAGGATCAATTGAACCTGTTTCTATTGATGTAGTACGGACAATAGTGATGAAAAGTGCACCAAAGACTTGTGAACTTGATCCAATTCCGACATCACTGCTGCTAGAGTGCTTAGACCCAATATTGTCTTCACTAACTGATGTTATTAATATCTATCTCATCGGGGGGAATTCCCATTATTTTTCAAAACTGAATCGAAAAGCCTCTGCTGAAGAAATAAACACTTAACCATAACGATTTAAAGAACTAACGCCCAGTTTCTAATCCCCCATTCATATAAAAAAAAAATCTTAGAAAAGGTTGTTCTAACCCACCTTGTATCTTATGTGAATTCAAACAGTATTTTTAATAATGTACAGTCTGCACATCGCCCTTGCCACAGTACGGAAACTACTCTTCTGAAAGTATTTAATGACATTCTCTGTGCTTTGGATAGTGGAAAGATTACAGTCCTCACTCTTCTGGATTTATCTGCAGCATTTGACACAATAGACCATGATATATTATTTCACCGTCTCCAGCATGTATCTGGCATTCAGAATATGGCCTTACAGTAGTTAAAGTCCTACTTAGTCAACAGGACACAACTTATATCTGCAAATGGAATACATTCCAGCTCATTTGACGTATGCTGTGGTGTTACACAGGGGGGACCTGCTATTGGACCTGTTCTCTTCATTCTGTATACTCAGCGGCTCTCTAACGTCATAGATCATCACCCAGTGTCGCACCAATCGTACGGTGATGACATCCAAATATACAAGTCTAGCCACCCAACTGAAGTTGATGCTACCATCCATGGAGTAGAGAAGTGCATTTCTGATGTGAAATCATGGATGACATGTAACAAGCTGCAGATGAATGATGATAAAACGGAGACTATTCTGATCACAACACAAAGACTTCACATCCTTTACCCCAGACAATAAATATCAGCAACACCAACATTAAATTCTCACAGTCAGTACGGAACCTAGGCGTTACTCCAGACAGTACTCTCACATTGCACCAACATGTCATGAACATATGCAAGGCTGCATATCTTGAATTGAGACGCATCAGTTTCATTCGTAAATATCTTTCAGTTGAAGCCACTAAAACACTCGTGTGTTCATTAGTACTTTCAAGACTGGACTGTTGTAACTCAATTCTGTCTGGTTCGTCAAAATATTTACTCCAGAAACTTCAAAAAGTTCAAAACACAGATGCACGGATCATCTTTAGAGTACCTCGATTAGAGTACACCTCACCACTGCTCTGTACACTACACTGGCTATCAATTCGATACAGAATCAAACAAAACAGTTGTTCTCTGTGCTACGTTTCAATGACCGACTCCAGTCCAACATACCTATCCAGCCTCACCAATGTGTATACACCAGCTAGATCCTTATGCTCTTCTTCTGATAATCGTATACTCATTGTTCCCAAGGTGAACACAAAGTCATATGGACAACGTTCGTTAGCACACCAGGGCCCGGCGACGTGGAAAGAATTGCCCATTGAGATTAGACACAAAGACACAGTGGTCCCTTTTAAGATTGCTCTTAAGACTCACTTGTTTCGACTGCAGGGATAAACTTAGCGACCTAATCATGTTTTGTATCTTACATGTTTTCAACATGTTTTTATGTTTTCCAATTTCATTACTTTTGTCACTTGCTGTTCTGTAGTGTAGTAATATCATTATTGATGGTGTAAAGCGCTTTGAGCTTTGAAAGATTAGGCGCTATAAAAAGTCCTCATTATTATTTATTTATTATTTTATTATTAATAATAATAATAATAATAATAATAATAATAATAATAATAATAATAAAAAATACTAAATACATACATACATACATACATACATACATACATACATACATACATACATACATACATACATACATACATACATACATACATACATACATACATACATACATACATACATACATACATACATGTGTATACACATACACAAACGCACGAACACATACATACAACCGTTAACCGAATGAAATCTTTGCTGAAGAGGAAATAAAGTCACACACACATACACACACACGCACACTTACTTACATAGACACACACACATACATACATACATACATACATACATACATACATACATACATACATACATACATACATACATACATACATACATACATACATACATACATACATACATACATACATACATACATAAACTCACACACACATGCATGCATACATAGATACATACATACACACACACACACACACACACACACACACACACACACACACATACATACATACATACATACATACATACATACATACATACATACATACATACATACATACATACATACATACATACATACATACATACATACATACATACACTCACACACACACACATGCATGCATACATGCATGCATGCATACATACATACATACATACATACATACATACATACATACATACATACATACATACATACATACATACATACATACATACATACATACATACATACATACATACATACATACATACATACATACATACACTCACACACACACATGCATGCATACATGCATGCATGCACACACACACACACACACACACACGCACGCACGCACGCACGCACGCACGCACGCACGCACGCACGCACACACACACACACACACACACACACACACACACACACACATACATACATACATACATACATACATACATACATACATACATACATACATACATACATACACTCACACACACACACATGCATGCATACATGCATGCATGCACACACACACACACACACACACACACACACACACACACATACACACATACATACATACATACATACATACATACATACATACATACATACATACATACATACATACATACATACATACATACATACATACATACAGTTCTAGTTATCTTGAGTTTTTAGTGCTACAGCAAATGTGTTCATGCACTGTGTTTATTTCAATGCAAATGTGACGGTAATAGTGTTAAAATACATAAAAATTGATCATGCATGTTCAGTAGATCTCGGTGGTCTTATATCAGAAGCATTAATTGAATAGGTGTGGGAGGTCTTATATCAGAAGTAATAATTGAATAGGTGTGGGAGGTCGTGTATCAGAAGCATTAATTGAATAGATGTGGGAGGTCTTATATCAGAAGTATTAATTGAATAGGTGTGGGAGGTCGTGTATCAGAAGCATTAATTGAATAGATGTGGGAGGTCTTATATCAGAAGCATTAATTGAATAGTAAACGTTAACCCAAACATTACAAAGAATATGCAGTAATACGAATCCATCAGAACTGTCAAGTGTCTTCTTTACAAGTCATCATCAATCTTGTTGCAGGGTTTATGCTGTAATGTATCTCCTAACAAATAGGTAAAATACCTGTGGAAATTGGTTTATCATAAGATTTGTATTTGTGAGAAAGTTTTTCATGTGCACGCTTTGCTATTGACTAAGTAAAATGATTGATACTAATAATATCTAAGCTATCTCTCAGTGGTATTCAGAGTAGTACTGCAAAGATTGTCGCCAGTGTAAAAAGTAGCATCATTCCAATGCATACCTGGCATTCATCAGTCCTGTATGTCTATATTCTATCAAATATTGGTTTAAATAATTACTGGAGTTTTTCATCAATTTCGCAGTATAACCTTTTTTTGCTTTGCAGTTTTCGATATACTAATAAATATACATTGTCAGTTCATAGAGGGAACGTCTATTTTAATTTGATTTCAAGCAAACAAAACTGGATGCGAAAACAGAAGACTGCCATATCAGAACACGGACTAACTATACCAAATTTCGATATGCATAATTCGATAACAATCCCTTCATTTTCTGCATGGTACTCTAGAATGATATGTTTACCAGTATTTGCATTATCGCAATAATTGCTCTTTTATTAGTCAACACAGTTTTAAGGATAACAGGAGTAATCTTCAAAGCTCCAAAATTCTGCTATTGATAATGAACAGATAAGAGGTGAAGCTTAAACCTTTTATATTTCTTTGGCAGTGAATGGATACTAGTATAGTACATTTGGCAGATGGTGAAAGGTGAAAACCATCTACATTGGTTCGATCCAGAGAGATGACAATGGGATATACAAGCTGCTTTTGTCCTCACATAGTCCTACCCAGTGAGTATTAAGAAGGAAGGAATGGAATGTATCAATGAGTCTACTTCGTCTCACCAGATGGGTCCACTGTACTTCTACCAAAGGATCATCTTCCTAGCCATGTGTCACGAAAGGGTAATTGATTATACAGGTGATTAAGCAGACATGATCAATCAGTTACAGATTCTATATTAAATCCCGTCTGGGTTTGGGAACCTATTAGCACTGTCCACCTATGTTACGAAAAGAGATTCTGGTATTCAATGTTTACTTAACGTAGACGTATCAATTCATGCCCAGGGATCTATTGTGTTGAACTATCGAGCTTCCTAAAGATGAGGCCAGATGTATCCACTATCTATTCTAGTGTTCTCATTTAGGAGTAATACTGGTAATTTGCTTGTGTATGTCTGTTATTAATTGCACTGTAAAATATTTCCTTTCCCTTCTAAAATTTGCAAATCACCTTAAACGCTGTCTGCTAAACTTTGAATATCAACATGGAAGTGCTAAGTGCATATACGACAGCTTTATACTCTATGCATATTAGTATTAGAGTATGATTGAGAACTTTGACTCTCCATCCCTCGTTGTGGCCATTCAATTCGTTTCGAATCTACCCTTCATTGCACATTTACCCAGAAGCAGCCCGTACGCACTTGACATGAAGCGCGTCATCCAGGGAATTGGATATAGTGGGCACTGGGGTCGCACACAATAGCAGCCTCTCTCTGATCTGCCAGTGTGTATCGACGACGACGTATACGCATTTGTATATCTTCGCCAGAACGATATTGTGTACGTATACGCGTGCATACGGGGATGGTAGATCTGTTAACGCAAATGTTTCCCATATCCAGAAAACCATCTCGGCAAGCTACAATGTCCATCGGAATGTATGTATCTCGTATACATTTAATTTAGTCAGCAACGGAGGCACAATGTGATTGACAATAGTGCAGATATAATACGAATCATACAAACGTGCTCGATCTGCATGACACTCGCAAAAATCCAGAACAATTGCATATGTGTTTGACAGATTTTGATCGACTATTAATATATCATGAATAGTGATTCTACTTTTATGGACAATATTTTCTGCAATACCTACATATCCAAGGCTTTCGAGTACAAAATGAAGACACGCCCATATACGATACAGCATCCACAAGTTTGGAAAATAGAAACGTATCATCAACACCATCCATTGTCGAACCCGGGGTGATTCTCGAATCATTCGGACTATGTCTGTTGTCCAACCTTGTGAGAAACGTTTCGCACTGAGATGTACATGATCTGGTAGTATATTTTCATCTGTAATATGGTTGCGCTACATCAATTACACGTTTCTTTTAATTTTCCTCCTAATCATTATTGAAAGTTATAGATTATTGTTAAGTATGAAAATATCCGATAGTCATCAGTCTTCCCCATTATGTTTGTCTTGAAGCACCGATCGACCAGCAGATAAAAATAGCGATTGTCAATAAGAACAATATCATTATGTTAATCGTCTCATATTCCTTGCACCACACCCAATCTCACGTCGTACTATTACACCAATACTATTTCTGCTGGGTCATGGAACGATTGCTCTGGACGTATCACTGATGGCAAAAATAACAGTCAAATAGACCAACGAGAGAGAGAGAGAGAGAGAGAGAGAGAGAGAGAGAGAGAGAGAGAGAGAGAGAGAGAGAGAGAGAGAGAGAGAGAGAGAATAATACAGGTGAAATATGTTGTTGTGTGATAGAGAGTGATGGAAAAGGTGAAGATCCATGAAAGTTATGCATCATGTTGATTTTAATTACACCTGTATCTAGCTGAGTGGAGAGTTATCTAAATTCATGCATCATCCTGGATCTATATTGTTAAACACGCTATCTTGTCACAATTGACAATGGCTCGATGGTACATGTATCAGCTTGTAAACCGTACATCTGGTTGCATAATCGGATGCTCACTGAAGGAGGAAGTAGACTCTGCACATTCTCGTTGAAACGCTTTTCATCAGATATCTTGTATATCAATGCAAGAAAAGACATTACTTCCTGTCTTATGAAATTATAGACTCATTTTTATGTTATCAAACTAGCTTCTAGTTTATTTATCCCTGCGTATGTTAAGCCTAAATACTTAGCCTTGTACATTCAGAAACCAAACTTCCACCTATTAAACACGAAGATGTATCAATTTAGAAAAAGCATACGTCAAGGTTGTCAGAATTGAAAAATGCATGTATCCCACATCACTAAATGAAACGAGAAAAGAGTATCCTATTGCACCCATACGTCCCTGTTTATGAGATGGTTCAAATAATGGAGACCACTTTGCTATAGCGACTACTCAGTGGACCAAATCCGGCTGATAAAGTCTCAAAGTTTAGTGCAGAAAAAATTCTAAAGGTTACATATTTGAATAAAAACAAATTACACCATCTAATTCGGAATCGCGTTTCACATTGAAAGTGTTCCGAAATCTTACCTTTAAAAACCTCCTAATCTACCAGATATGAGGGAAACACGATGTCCACATACATTCTAGCAAAACGTCGTATGTACTGTTGGCTGAGTAGTCACGATATCATAACAATAATGAAATGGCAGATAAAACAGCAAAACCTTCCCTGCACTCATCCATTTCTGATTGGTACAGTACATATAATGACTTGAAATATTTATAAATGTACAGTATAAAGTCATCGTATGTATAAAATATGGCACTTTGTATAGAATGAAATTTCTCCAAACTTAATAACACTGACCCGGCTAAAGGTGTGTGGCAACATTCTCATCAAACAAATCAGAGGATGTGTAGTTGTGCCGACACGCATAACTGACATAGGCGTAACTCCTTAGCCTCATTATGAGTGTGTATCCTGCTGTGACCACTGAATGTGGATGACGTTCTTGTTAAGTGTGTTGATTTCAAACCCGTGTTGCAGAATTAGTTTGATGTGAACGGCGTGAAGAAATTGTATGCAGACAGAATACTTCAGCGATTTGTGGCAATTTTCAGGTAATGTTGCTTATACATACAATTTTAATTGCATTTTAAAGAAGAATTTAAACTTGTTTCTTTTACCAGTCTAATCTAGTTCACAGAAGTTGGAAATCGTTACATTTTATATTGTGCCTAGTTATACAGGTTTTAGCTTAATTTTGTGCAATTCATTTTGACATTTTGGAATTAAAACTGTTCTTGGTACTACATCGCTACGTTTGTGCTGAGTTGCAGTAAACTCTAGTTCATACATACATACCCAACAGTAATGTTTTAAATCTTTGTTTGTTTGTTTAATTAGGATTTTTAACGTAGCTTTAACAATTTTTAAGTCATATTGCTACGATGTCGCAGTGAGGCAGTTAACACTGATGTCTAGCACTTGGGTATCATGCCGCAGACATGTAGCATGATATCCCACCCAGTCACATTATCCTGACATCAGGCCGACCAGTTCTAACACTAACCTCTTAATGCTGAGCGCCAAACGAGGCAGCTGTTAGTACCATTTTTGTAAGTCTTTGGTATGACTCGGCCGGGGATCGAACCTACGACTTCCCACCTCGGCGGCGGACGCTCTAACCACTAGGCCACCGGAAAAGTTATATGTTTTAAATGAGTGTACATTATAATGTATAGCTGCTTGTTTTGAAAAAAAGCTTTGACACAAAATATTATGCTTCTGTAAATGTATTATTAAGCATATTTTCTAGCTCTGTCAATTACCATTATCAGTTTAAGGAACACATGTTGATAAATTAACGATAACCTCTATAGATATAATCCAAACTTGAATTAAATGTCTCCTATATTTTAGATAGTTTTAGCCCCAGCCCTGTACTCTTCTTTATATAAACGGTTAAAAAATATTATATTTAGAGAATAGCGAAAGATTTGAGATATGGTTGTGGTTTCATATGAATAATGGTTATATTGTGCCCAAGCAGAATGAGTAAAGACCCATACCAGAGAAAATATCGAAGGCTGAAATAAGCCGGCCATGGCGAGTGATAAACCCTGTGATCTTTTGATTCGGACTAGTTCTATCTACTGATACGTATTAATCGTTCAATTCTTGTGCAGTTTTGTAAGGCTGGGAGTGTTTTCTTTTCATCGTATTAAAGGTAAAACGAGACTTAGAGTTGAGATAAAACACACAGGTGAAGGTTAAGCGATGGATGGGATGGAAAGTCGTAGTTTCTTTTTTTTTTAGAAAACACAGCTGTTAATACAACGATTACTGCGAGTTGACGTCTTTCTGCACATTTATACTTACTTTGGAAAGTACATAACTCCAACCAAGACCAGTCATACTTCCATCTGAATGTTTATGACCTGGGTAAGCTCCAGAGGATTTGGTTTTACATGTAGATAAATGCCTGTTTGGCATGTATAATTGTCCTTTCATACATACATGTACAAGGTGAAATGGTTGGGGTAAGCAATTGCTTTAATGAGTTACACCTGGCTGCATCCGTGAGCGTTATATTTGTATGGTTGACTATAGGCACAACTCAGTTGAAAGCATCAATGTTTTAAATTTTAATTTTGTGGCGATCACTCGGATGTACTACGTGGTCCAAGCGAGTGCCTCGTGTGTGTGAGGTAGCGGGTTCGAGATATAAAAATGATACTAGCACCTGCCTCGCGTGGTGCTCGGCATTAATAAGATTATAAGGTAAGCACATATTAAAGATTAAACGTCTGAGGCAACATCCATTTCAATATAGCTTTCCATTCCCAAGGACGTGACATAAACAATATTTCAAAATGACTGATATCGGGTCCATATTGGATATCAGATCTGTATATGTATAATATTGGACCAACTAGGCATAAAAGTGTTTTCACGAAAACTAAATTTGAGTGACTTTTCATTGAAAAGGATCAGCACTGGATTTTCAAAATGGCTGCTGTGACATATATTATAGTTAATTTTTTAGACTAACCACACATCACTGGAAGTATTTCTGAGAAACTCCATGTTCATAAAGCCAATCATAACCCTGAACTTACGTCACCCGTTTATTAACATGTCCCATTTTGACGCATGCATATCTTTCCGGAACAAATCTGGGTACAGATTAGACACTTACCTGTACTTGGTAGCAGGCATCTTAAACAAATGAATCAAAATAGCCACATAACAGACGATTGCTCCATGTGGATTATAAGTTATAAAACAACGTAGAATTAGATTTTGTAATAGTATGTGCATATTGCCCGGAAGAACCCCTCAGCCGAGTGTTGCTCAACAGCCCTAGACTTACCAGTAATATTGTCATGTGTTCTGGCTATAACAAACAGTAACACACAAACTTTGAAAACAACAATCTTTGTAAAATTTAACAAATACTTAATTAATATGGTAAAAGGGTGTAGAAAGAAAAAAAAGGAATGAAATCCATACATAGTCTAAAAATTATCCACGAATTAAATTACAACTGTCATAGTAATGAAATGTTCTAATATATTCAAGTTTAAATTCATGTTATAACATCAAAAAATGAAGACGTTGACGTATGCTAAAGTATGTTTTGTGTTTATTTACAGTCACTTGTAGAAACAATAATAATTAACACTCCGGTGTTGGAAATCCGAATAAAATTATCATAAGCTTTCCTTGTCCAAGAATTATATATGAACACATGAAATACTTCCAGATATTATTTAATTTTTTACAATCCAAATGAATTGAATACATGTTAACATGGATTCAAAAACTGGATACAACAAAAGAAATTGACTTCAAGTCAGATTTTAAAGTTTAAAACTAACTACATTTCACTAAAACAATGATTGCATCGTTTACAAGCACGCAGTTGCGAAAACAATCCCCAAATTACGAAATCACGAAAGGGGAAAAGAGTCACGTGATAGTTTATATCATGTATACCTAAAATGACCCTGACGAGAACCAATCATTTTAAAATTAAAATAAAAAGTTGTTTACGTCTTAATTCACTAGACCCATCTTGACCTTGAAAAAAACTAACTAACCGATTTTCGGAAAGAAAATTAGTTTCTAGTGAATACATTTACATTTCAATAGCATATAATGAAATATTTAAAGGAGAATTTAAAACTAACAAATACACTACTAAATTAGAACATTTATATTTAAAATCAGATATACCTAACAGTATAGAAAATGTTCACCGATGTATGCAAATTTTACTAAGTGCAGAGTTTTGCATTTGTCTATAAATGGGCTATATAAACCTATAACAAACAACCAATATCACTAAAATTGAGGAGCTCAATTATGGGCTTAGACCATATAATCGGAAAGTAGCAATAACAAATGGTAATCGTTGTGGTGGTGATATATCAGCCCATAAAAAGAGTCCCATCCATTTCGTACATCGCCGCGAGCGACATAATACGAGATGTATGTGTTGTTCAGTTACGCAAAACAAAAACAAATGAACCTTGCTAGGTAACGCAGTATTCATCTATATTCTTGCTTTATTTCGTAACAGCAGTATTGATCTTGTATGAACATTAATTTCAGTCAGGACCCACTAGACATTTAAAAGAAATCATTTGGTACAAACTACATGTCGATATCGTTTTGCATTCAAAAGAAGTACTTATATGTCAGTTCAGCACCGTCTGGTTTTTTGTATGAGGATCTAGTGGTCGTTTAGGAAAATGCGATGTCCATTGTTGCATTGCATGCGGGAGTAGAGACAAACTTTGAAAACGACTGCCATGGCAGCGATACTTGTTTTCAAATCAGTACAATTTTCATTTACGACCAACTAACATCAATTACATTAACATACTAAAGGGTCATATCCATCTCTTACATCGTTCTCTCCTTTCTTTTTCTCACATTGTTGTGCTGGTCGGTGAATATGTCAATTGCACCAACCTATATTTATAATTCTCGCCACACGTTTTTCTTTAGAGGAGAAATACACGAAGAGATAGAGTGAATTACATTATTATGCGAAAGGGAGTGCAGTAAAGGGTGCGAATCCATGAAGCTATTGATAGTGTACATTTTCCTATTATTGTATTTGCTTGCGGCACCGTTTGAAACATAATTTATGTTGTTTGATCTAAACCGTATAAAATGATGTATTGTTAAATAGCACGTGACCATATGATTCTGAAGTTCATCAGTAACAAGTATTAAACCTGACAATGTAAAAAGTACAAGTCATTTGTGGAACGAGCATTAGTGGGTTAATGACATCCAAAATTTCATCAAGCCGGACACAAATACGCAATGTATATCTCCTGTAAGTATACATGTAAGTACGATATTGTTGTCCATGGTTTATAAACGATATATAAGTTGAGAGTAGTAATTTCATTGCATACTATACAAATAATATTTGCTGTCGGTAGATATTGTACAGATTGTATATAGTAATAAATAACAATTAAATAAATTACAATCAACCATTTTTAAAATAACGGTATGCTTTTTACTAAAAGCTACATACCCTTCTGCACATTTTTCTTTAATTTATAATAAGCCTTATAAATATTTATCTCCAGAAATGATCTTTACGCCATAATCCACGATCGTTTCGATGAAAACAAATGGGTATATGTGACGCAGACTTTCGGTGCTTATGTATCTTGTTATGTGCTCAATATTACACAACTGTTGCACTTTTAAGATAGACAACTAAGAGGAGCGCAACTGTTTAAGAACTGTGTTGTCCAATATAGCGTTTTAAAGTATGGGCACGGGAACATTTGCTTAGGTGGCTAGGTTTAAAATAACTGAAAATAATTATGTTATCAAACAGCTATTTTGTAAAATAATGATTTAGAATGTTTGGATGAGAGGATGCTATACTCCACGTTCTATGTTTAGAATTCAATATATATATATATATATATATATATATATATATATATATATATATATATATATATATATATATATATATATATATATATATATATAGTGCTGAATTCTAAACATTTAATATTTGTGCTAGATTCAATCCACATTTGTGTTCCATTTGAAATAGACTTATCAACTATGTTTTTTCTAGTTTCAAATTTATATATATATATATATATATATATATATATATATATATATATATATATATATATATATGATGTTTTCGCATGATATCACATGGGTTTGTGTTCGACAATTGAAGCGACCAAAATCGGTTACAGTTTTATTTTATGTCGAAAGGTTTTTAACTTGACTAAAATAGGACCTATCAAAAGCGTCAATCCAGACGCAAGATTGCCTCATGTATCTGAAAGTCTCGATATTGCGAACGTTAATTCTTTGCGATCAGTACAGTGGAAAGGAATCTGTATAGTCATGCTTAACTCAGACATTAATGTGTTGCCACTCAATGTTTTGTGTTGTAGGTTGAAATGGCATCCAATTCCAGACTTGAAGGCAAAACAGCGCTAGTAACTGAAGCCGGAAAAGGAATTGGTCGAGGAATAGCTGAAGCTCTTTACGAACATGGAGCTAAAGTCATTGCATTGGATATTGTTGAAGAATACTTGCAGACTCTTAGGAATAAATATCCAGAAATAACAACAGTTCAAGTGGACCTTGGGGATTGGAAAGCCACGAGAGAAGCTATTGAAGGCCTTCCAATAGTAGATTTACTTGTGAATAATGCGGGTGTGCTAGAAATGTGCCCCATTTTGGATACAAATGAAGACCTTATCAACTTACATTTGAATGTCAATCTGAAAGCATATTTAAACGTTGCGCAGGTTGTGGCGAAAAAGTTAATCGCAGAGAAACGGAGTGGGACATTTGTAAATGTGGCGAGTATGGCGGCTAACAAACCATTCGAACACAGCGGTGCATATTGTATATCTAAATCTGGAGTGCAGATGTTGACGGGCATTTTGGCGTGCGAATTGGGACCCCTGGGGATCCGAGTAAACGGGATAAACCCCGGGTTAATTAAAACCGACATGATCAAGATGTTAGGAGAAGAACGTATACGGTCAGCAACTGAAAAGACACCCTTACGACGGCTGGGGGAAGTTTGCGACGTTGTGGATGCAACATTGTTCCTCTTAGATGATGTGTCTTCTTATATAAATGGCCATTCCTTAATGATTGATGGCGGCTTGCTGAAAAACGAATAGTTTCATTTCAGACGTGGTTGACCTCCATTATTTGAATGAACATGGTGCACATAATCTCGTCGTTTATATCATGTAAAAAAAACTATTAAGAAAACATTCAATACTTTTTTTTTCTCCTGGTTTGCATAACGGTATTTTCAACAGAATGTTGTAAATATTTTAATAACTGTAACTCAGACTTTTTGGATGTAATGTTTTTCAGTATTTAAACCCAGATCCTTATGTTTTACCACATATATTACTATTTGCGCTACAACTAC